>CM048746.1:249091155-249483655 GCA_026315105.1 Locusta migratoria | reverse complement strand
AAAGCTCGAATGGTTGTGTGTTTTTGTGTGTGTTTAGTGTTCCTATCGACCAGCCTGTACTTTAGGTAAGTCAAAAATCTTTATTTTATACTATATATATATATATATATATATATATATATATATATATATATATATATAAAATATAAAAAATAGACGAAGATTACTCACCAGGCGAAGGAGCACAGGTGTGACAGCATCACAAATAAATAAATGAATACACACACACACACACACACACACACACACAATCGCAAGCTTTCGCAACCCAGTTGCGTCTTCAGGCAGTAGGGAAGGAGAGGGAAAAGGAAATGATGAGGGTTTTAAGGAAGGGGGTAAGGAGCCATTCCAATCCCGGGAGAGGAAAGACTTACCTTGGGGGAAAAAATGGAGGGTAAACAAATGCACACATGCCCACACATTCACACAGACACAAGTACACCTAGGCAGACATACTGTAGAAAGCAAAGCATATATATATATATATATATATATATATATATATATAAATTATAGAGGGAAACTTTCCCGGTGGGATAAATAAAACTAAAAATAGAAAAGAGATGACTTACCAAAAGGACCGGCTCGTCGAGAGAAACAAATAAAATCACACACAAACACACATACAAGCTTTCGCCACCACTGGCAGCTTCTTCAGGAAAAAGAGGAAAAAAGGGGAGGAAAAGGGAAGGATATGGGTTTTAAGGAAGTGGAAAAGGAGTCATTCCAATCCCAGGAGTGGAAGGACTTACCTTAGGGGGAAAAAAGGAAGGTAAACAAATACACACACACTCAGACATATCGAAACGCAAATGTCTCGATATGTCTGAGTGTGTGTGTATTTGTTTACCTTCCTTTTTTCCCCCTAAGGTAAGTCCTTCCACTCCTGGGATTGGAATGACTCCTTTTCCACTTCCTTAAAACCCATATCCTTCCCTTTTCCTCCCCTTTTTTCCTCTTTTTCCTGAAGAAGCTGCCAGTGGTGGCGAAAGCTTGTATGTGTGTTTGTGTGTGATTTTATTTGTTTCTCTCGACGAGCCGGTCCTTTTGGTAAGTCATCTCTTTTCTATTTTTAGTTTTATATATATATATAGGGAAGTTATCGTAGGTTGAGGCCTGGTTGATTTCGGGATCGGAGAATGTATTGTAGGGATAACTCCCATCTGTGCAGTTCAGAAAAGTTGGTGGTGGATGGGAGGATCCAGATGGCCCGGGTTGTGAAGCAGCCATTGAAATCAAGCATGTGCTCCGCTGCATGCTGTGCCACAGGGTGGTCCACCTTGTTTTTGGCCACAGTTTGGCGGTGGCCATTCATCCTAATGGACAGCTGGTTGGTGGTCATGCCAATATAGAAAGCTGTACAGTGCTTGCAGCACAGTTGGTAAATTACGTGGCTGCTTTCACAAGTGGCCCGGCCTCTGATAGGGTAGGATAAGCCTGTGACAGGACTGGAATAGGAAGTGCTGGGTGGGTGGATTGGACAGGTCTTGCAGCGGGGTCTTCCACAAGGATATGATCCCTGTGGCAGTGAGCTGGGTTTCGGGGTGGCATAAGGATGAACTAGGATGTTGTGAAGGTTGGGAGGGCGACGGAACACCACTTTAGGAGGGGTGGGAAGGATCTTGGGCAGGATGTCTCTCATTTCAGGGCATGAGGATAGAAAATCAAAACCTTGGCGAAGGATGGAATTTAGTTGTTCGAGACCAGGGTAGTACTGGGTGACAAGGGGAGCGCTCTTTTGTGGATGGTTACTAGTGTTAGGAAGAGGATTTGGGGTGTGTGAGGATATGGCATGGGAGATTTGTTTGCGGACTAGGTCTGTGGGGTAGTTTCTGTTTGTGAAGGCCTTTGTGAGACCTTCAGCATATTCAGAAAGGGAATTCTTGTCACTGCAGATATGCCGTCCACGGGTGGCCAGGCTGTAAGGGAGGGATTTTTTGACGTGGAAGGGATGGCAACTGTCAAAATGTAGGTACTGTTGGTGGTTGGGCCTGCTGACATCATATTGCCGCCTTGGAGCACCCATATCCAATCCCTATCCGAACCACAGTGTTCCTCCTCGTGAGCCCCTCATAGGTCCCAGACCATGCTTAGCTGACCTCTTGAACCTACCTCATCCCTCCAAACTCCCTACCACCACTCCACAACATCCAATACCAAAACAACCCCAGAACACTGTGGTCAACCTATCCACAAAAAACCTAAACCCCACTGAAGTTTCCGTTCTATCCAAAGGTCTTACCTTTAGTTCTACACCCCAGTTTAATCATGTTGCTCTTGTCAAAGACCTACTCTCCTTTTCCCGATCCCTACGATGGAAACACTACTTTGCCACCAATCCCTCTGACCGCAATCTACCTAATCCCAATATTGAACACTGCCTGTCCCAATTCATACCACCATCCAACAAAGATCCCCCTGCACTCCCACCTAACCACCCTCTGGTTACCCTCCAAGAGTTTCTCACCTCCAACTTGTCTTCACCATCCTTTCCCAAGTCCCTTCCCAAGAACTCAAACCTTTCAGCAGAAGAAAGAAGAGCCATCCAAAACCTTAAAACTAATCCTGACATCATCATCCTCCCTGCTGATAAAGGTTCCACCACTGTAGTTATGGATCACAGTGACTACCTGGCAGAAGGGCTCCGCCAACTATCTGACTCCTCCACCTACAAGTTGTGCCAGATTGACCCCATCCCCAAAGTCCAACAAGATCTCCAATCCCTACTAAAATCCTATGGCCCCTCCCAGAAACTCTCCCCTGAATCCATCTCCCTCCTCACCCCAGCAGCACCCCGCACACCCACCTTTTACATGCTCCCCAAAATCCACAAACCTAATAATCCTGGACGCCCTATTGTGGCTGGTTACTGTGCGCCTACCGAACGAATTTCAGCCCTAGTTGACCAACACCTCCAACCTATTGTCCAAAATCTGCCTTCCCACATCAAGGATACCAACCACTTCCTTCACCGACTCTCCACCATTTGCCTCCTGGATCTTTACTTGTCACAGTGGATGCCACCTCCCTATACACCAACATCCCACATGCCCATGGCCTTGCCGCTCTGGAACACTACCTCTCCCAACGTCCCTCTGAACGCAAGCCTGATACCTCATTCCTCATAACCCTTACCAATTTCATCCTACTTAACAACTACTTTTCCTTTGAGGGGAAAGTTTACCATCAAATCCAAGGCACAGCCATGGGCACCCGCATGGCACCCTCCTATGCCAACCTGTTCATGGGCCGTCTGGAGGAATCCTTCCTAGCATCCCAAAACCTCAAGCCTCTGGCCTGGTTCCGGTTCATTGATGATATTTTCATGATCTGGACTCACGGCCAGGACACCCTATCCTCCTTTCTTCAGAACCTCAATTCCTTCTCTCCCATCCACTTCACCTGGTCTTCCTCAACCAACCATGCCACATTCCTGGATGTCAACCTCCACCTCACTGATGGCTCCATCCACACTTCCGTCCATATTAAACTTACCAACCACCAACAGTACCTACATTTTGACAGTTGCCATCCCTTCCACGTCAAAAAATCCCTCCCTTACAGCCTGGCCACCCGTGGACGGCATATCTGCAGTGACAAGAATTCCCTTTCTGAATATGCTGAAGGTCTCACAAAGGCCTTCACAAACAGAAACTACCCCACAGACCTAGTCCGCAAACAAATCTCCCATGCCATATCCTCACACACCCCAAATCCTCTTCCTAACACTAGTAACCATCCACAAAAGAGCGCTCCCCTTGTCACCCAGTACTACCCTGGTCTCGAACAACTAAATTCCATCCTTCGCCAAGGTTTTGATTTTCTATCCTCATGCCCTGAAATGAGAGACATCCTGCCCAAGATCCTTCCCACCCCTCCTAAAGTGGTGTTCCGTCGCCCTCCCAACCTTCACAACATCCTAGTTCATCCTTATGCCACCCCGAAACCCAGCTCACTGCCACAGGGATCATATCCTTGTGGAAGACCCCGCTGCAAGACCTGTCCAATCCACCCACCCAGCACTTCCTATTCCAGTCCTGTCACAGGCTTATCCTACCCTATCAGAGGCCGGGCCACTTGTGAAAGCAGCCACGTAATTTACCAACTGTGCTGCAAGCACTGTACAGCTTTCTATATTGGCATGACCAGCAACCAGCTGTCCATTAGGATGAATGGCCACTGCCAAACTGTGGCCAAAAACAAGGTGGACCACCCTGTGGCACAGCATGCAGCGGAGCACATGCTTGATTTCAATGGCTGCTTCACAACCCGGGCCATCTGGATCCTCCCATCCACCACCAGCTTTTCTGAACTGCACAGATGGGAGTTATCCCTACAATACATTCTCCGATCCCGAAATCAACCAGGCCTCAACCTACGATAACTTCCCTATATATATATGTGTGTGTGTGTGTGTGTGTGTGTGTGTGTGTGTGTGTGTGTGTGTGTGTGTGTGTGTGTATGTGTATATATATATATATTTTCCGTACCTTACAGTTCCTACCTCTGTATTCCAAACCTCGCCTGATTTGAGTGGTGTGTGAATGTGTGATCGTGTGTGTGTATATGTGTGTGTGTGTGTGTGTGTGTGTGTGTGTGTGTGTGTGTGTGTGTGTGTGCATGTGTATGTGTGTGTATGTGGTCTTGTGCACTTACAGTGTACATGAATTATTTTACTCTATCTTACTTTACTTTATTTTATTTTCTCCCCTCACCCGCCTCCCCACTCCATTCCTAAGCTGCATCTCGTTATTCCCATCTAACACATCCCCACCACCGTGACGTAACCTTTCTATCCCCTCCCCCTCCCCTCCCCTCCCGTCCCCGATTCGCTGCAGAGCGTGATTCGAAGTGTGGCAGTCGGAGGTGATGGTTGTATGACTGTGTTGTGTGCCTGTGTGATTGTGTGAGTGCTCTATTTCTGAAGAAGGCCATGGCCGATAGCTGAATGTGTTGTATGTGTGTGTCTTTTGTATGTGCCTGTCGCAGCTCGTCGCCACGTCTTTGCGGTGAGTAGTAAACTGTCCTCACTATATTATGTATCTTATGTTAACTATTCTTCTAATTTCTGGTACATTCTGTCTGTGTATAAGTAGCAGAGCACTCTGCCTGAAAGACAGCCAGTGCTGTGTGTACGTTTCAGTTCACTATAAACCTGCTATCAATATAAGTGCTGTGTTCAGTCAATGGCCCTGCCTTCTGAGTCAAGCCTGCTTCCATTTCAACGTGACATTATTTGGTAGAGGAGCTGAGATCCTGTGCTACAGCTGCATCACTGTGGCTCCAATTAGGCAATGTAAAAGCCGTCACTTACACGGACTAGAACCGGAATACAAGGAATATATTGAGTACGTCCTTCTGAAAGTCTGTATCATCAGAAGAACCATGGACACAAAACCAGCAGTAAGCCAGCTGCACATCAGACACCATTCGGTGTTCTCTGCGGACTCCGGACAGGACCCCAACAAATGGCTAAAATGGTTTGATCAAGTCACCAAGTACAACACGTGGGATCATACAATGTGATTGGCCAACATTTATTTGTACCTGGACGAAACAGCCCTGCAATAGTTTGAAAACAACGAAGAGAAGCTAAAGATTGGGAAACGTTCCAGGTGGAACTTAAGAAGGCATTTGGAGACCGCCAGCGACAAATCTGCTCAGCGAAGAACAACTGAAGAACCGGGCCCGACGACTTGGTGAGCCGACACAGTCGTACATACAGAATGCTTAGGCCCTGTGTAACATAGTCAATCTGAATATGACTGAGGCCGATAAAATCACACACCTGATAAAGGGTATTTGCAGAGGACATGTACCAAGCTCTTCTGATAAAAGACGTCGCTACGACGGAAGAGTTCATTTAGTGGTGCCACCGTATTGAAGAGATGCAACAAAGGAGGGTTGGACGAAAGAAGTATGACAGACTCCCCAATGTAGTCCCTATGGCCGTTGTGGAAGACCAGCATCACTTCGGTTCTCTCATACAACAAATTGTGAGAGAAGAATTACAACCATTTATGGCATTCGGGACTATTAGACCATGCGAGCATCAGATTATGTCCATGGATGTAAGCCCAGTAAGTCATGGGGAGTCCATGCCGCTGAGGAAGGAGTATTTCAGACATTAGCTCCTGTCTGCCCCGCCAGGTGCACTTGTCGTGGAGAATGGCATAGCCCTGCTATGACAGCAGCCTATGAACCGACTGACGCGGCCACAACCAATTCCTCCGACAACTGTGATGCCCCGCAAAAAAACAGACGTCTGGACAACAGAAGTTAACACACCAGTGTGTTTCCACTGTGGGAACCCTGGACATGTCATAAGCTACTGCAGAGAGAGAAGGCGAGTATTCGACGATTATTTTGCCGCAAGATGGCAGCCATCAGAGCCGTTCTATCCCAGGCAATCACCTGCCAATGAGTTCAGTCGACCTATGGGAAGAAGCTCGTCACCATACCCTGGTCGAATTCGCTCCCCAACATACTGCTGCCATTCACTGTCGCCATACAGAGGTACCGGCTGATCCCCTAGCCTCTGTGCCCAGGAGAACTAAGCGAGGCTACCCTCTACAGAGGTGAGGTCGCCGCAGGTGAAAATCCTCCATGGGCGGCTGTCGCTAAGATGTCAGGAAATCTCATAGACATCATAATCAACGGCCAACCTGTCCGGGCACTGGTTGATACGGGAGCTTCTTTCTCTGTATTCTCGGATAATTACTGCCGCACACTAAAGAAGACAATGTTCTGTGAGACGGGGGCAACTGTGCTGACGGTTGCAAATGGAAAGGACGTTCAGCCAGCAGGAAATTGTGTCGTTAGAATAACCATCAACAACATGACCCAGCTGTTTAAACCGAGCGAGGTGGCACAGTGGTAATGCACTGGACTCGCATTCGGGAGGATGGTGGTTCAAATCCACCTCCGGCCATCCAGATTTAGGTTTTCCGTGATTTCCCTAAATCACTCCAGGCATATGCCGGGATGGTTCCTTTCAAAGGGCACGGCCGATTTCCTTCCTCATCCTAACCCAAAAAACTTAGAGCGTTAGCTCCGTCTATAATGGCCAAGCTGTCGACGTGACGTTAAACCCTAAGCATCCATCCATCCATCCATCCAGCTGTTTAAATTTGTCATTTTAACAGGGTAGTCATAATGTCATCCTCGGATAGGACTTCCTTCAGGCATCCCAAGCTATCATTGACTGTGGAAGATCTGAGCTGCAAATTGAGGGAGTTGTTCAGACTGGTACACGTAATACAGAATTTTCTGGGACGTTATTTGCTGTTGACAGTGTGACAATCCCGCCATTGACAATGAGAAGAGCTGCAGTCACAAACACAGTTGACTGGTTAAACTGTGAAGTGCTTGTTTATAGTAAAAAGTTTATCAGGCTCATTAAAGAAATTTTCATACCAGCGGCTATCATAAGCATTACCGGTGGTCGAGGAGAGATTTTGATCACTAATTTTCATGAGCAGTCACAACTTATCCCCAAAGGAATGTGTATCGGGACAGCTGAACCAATCCAGGACGGTGAGCTCAACGTCATCAACGAAGACCTATGCTCTGCTGTTAGTACAGACAACACGCTGGAGGAAACAACTGTGGGACTGCCAATAGGGCGGGACTGACCAAGGAACAACACGAGCAGATGTTAGCCATACTACGCCAATTTTCGGGCGCATTCACACACTGCAGCAGGGGAAACGTCCGACGAAACTGCCCACAATAAGGCATCACATCAATACTGGGGATCACCCACCAATTAGCTAGCATTTGTATAGAGTGTCACCAGCAGATAATTCAGGAGGAAGTGGTGAAGATGTTGCATGATGACATTATTCAACCTTCGGAGAGTCTTTGGTCATCCCTGGTGGTTCCTCGTAAGGAAGAAGGATGGCATGTGGTGACTATCGGCACCTTAACAAAATCACAAAGAAAGATGTCTACTCATTGCCATGCATTGACGATAGGTTAGCCTGCTTGAAAGGAGCTATATACTTCTCAACTATGGACATGCAGAGACGTTTTTGGCAAAACGAGGTTGACGAAGCTGACAGGGAGACAACAGCTTTTATTTCAAGTGACAGCCTCTATGTATTCAAAGTAATGCCATTTGGAATATGTAATGCTCCGGCTACATTCGAACGCATGATGGCCACTTGCTTTGACACCTTAAGTGGGCGACGTGTCTTTGCTATTTAGATGGCATTATCGTTGTCTTGAAAACATTTGGAGAACATCTGAGTCGCCTGTCAACTGTGTTGAAGTGTGTTCAGACTGCAGGACTCCTCTTCAATTCAAAGAAGTGCCTCTTTGTTGCCAAAAAGATATACATCCTGGGGCACCTAGTCAGCGGAGATGGTGTCCGTCCTGATCCAGATAAAATAAGGGCAGTCACAGAATTTCCAACTCCTCAGCACATTCGTGATGTGAGAAGTTTTATCGGGCTGTGCTCATACTACCGACGTTTCATAAAAGGATTTTGTATCAAGGCACGCCCATTGCAAGATCTTCTGCAGGGAGTAAGGAGGCTCTAACTTCGGCACCAGTTCTAACCTTGTATGACGAGAATGCGGAAACTGAACTTCACACAGATGCCAGTGGTTGTGGGATTGGTGCACTGCTGTTAAAAGTTCAGGAAGGTGCTGAAAAGGTGATAGCCTATGCAGCAAGAGTACTCTCAAAGTCCAAGATAAACTACTCTACAACTGAGAGAGTGTCTTGCAGTTATCTGGGCTATCAACAACTTCCGGTTGTATTTATTCGGCAAACCATTCACTGTCTTGACAGACCACATTTCTTTTGTGTTGGCTGACTAGCTTGAAGGATCCATCAGGTCGACTAGCAAGATGGGCACTAAGACTCCAAGAGTTCGACATCACAGTGGTATTCAAGAACAGGCGCAAACACAAGGATGCCAGCTGCCTTTTGAGGAATCCATTAGAGGAACACGACAGCATTAATGAAATTTCAGCTCTCACTGAATTAGATGACGTTACAGCTGAACAGAGGGAAGATCCAGCACTATTAAAAACAATAGAGGCCTTGGAGAAAGGAGAACCGACCAATGGAGAGTTCCAACTTATAAACGGAACATTATATAAAGGCAACTACGATCCACTGGGCCCCAAATAGCTACTGGTCTTTCCAGCTCATCTCCAGCCAGTTATTTTCAAGTATTTCCACGATGTTTCAATATCTGGTCATCTGGGATTTGTGAAGACCCTAGACAGAATCAGATGCAGGAATTACTGGAAAGGTCTCTACCAATCTGTAAAGCATTATGTGAGTCACTGTAAAGAGTGCCAGCGACGGAAGTATGTGCTGCAATTACCTCCAGGGCATCTCGTACCAATTCCAACTGCAACAGCTCCATTCCACCGAGTTGGGATCGATCTTTTAGGGAGGTTCCCAAAGTCGACAACCGGTAACTGGTGAATAATAGTCTGTACTGACTACCTTATATGTTACACTGTTACCAAAACTGTGCTGACTGCAGAAGCTCCAGAGATTGCAAAATTCCTTGTAGAAGACATTATTTTGAAGCATGGAGCACCATGCATGATGATATCTGATTGTGGAAAAGTTTTCCAGTCAAATCTTGTATCAGAGATAATGTTACATTGCGACCCTTTTTTTTTTCTCCGAATTGGAACACACATTTTGTCATATTTTAATAACTCCACTAAAGCTTAACTGAGTCACCATTCATGTTACAGCTGGCTGTAACCTTTGTCTCAGCATTTTTGTTCCTTCTTCTGGCTCCTGCCTGTACAAAATGTCCTGCCAAGGGAAGTGCAGGGAGTGATGGGAGGACATTGTGAACCCAGGGGTGAGGTAATGTGCATGAAGACAGTGTTAAGCAGTGCCAGAAACTTTTGCGCGACTTCCTCTTCATCTTTTATGGTAGAAAAGACACATGGAAGAAGTTCATATATGTTGGCAGTAGCTCCAATGAGGATGACCTACAACTCCTACCGACCACATAATATCTATCAGAGGCAGGACATGCTGAGAAATGTGCTACCGACTTCTGCTGCAATTGGAAATGTTCAGCAACTGAAATCGGTGGCGATTCTACGTTATTCTCGGCCACTGTATGTATTTGTCAGTCACGCCACACTAAATTTCGTAGCTGTGCCAAAAACAGACTAATATTTGTGTATATTACATTCTGAAGATGCCTCAAAATGGCAAAACACATTAGCAGTAAAGAAATAAAGTGCAATCAAGACTTCTTTATTAAATAAATAAAGAAAAATGGGTCATTGGGTAGGGTTTGTTCATTAAAAAGAAATTTATTGATGTCTCGTATTTCCTCTCTCTGTTGGTCCCTTAAAAGTTCTTTAGGTCCCTTTTTGACAAGTTGGTCCCTTAAGTCCCTATTTATTTGGTGCCTTTTCGCCTGGTATGTCAAACCTTTACTTTTTATAAATATTTTTCCGTTCAGGAATGGTTATATTGTTAACATCACAAGAACGACGTTGAAAAAATTTTACCAATGGAAAATCTGATAGCGATAGGAATATCAATTAAGGAGGATAGGTAACAACTCACTTTAAAGAAGCTCGCTGAGCTGCTGACAGACACGAAAATAGATAACAACATTCACACAACTTAAATTTTTGGCCATGGCCTCCGTCAGAAAAAGAAACATATTCATGCAATCACTCAGACAACAATTTAAAATCCATCATGCAATGCGGAAATTTCCATCCCCACCTTTATCCAACATCCTTCTCCCTTCACTCCCCACATCACTCACAGTCTAGCTTGTTTTGCTGGAGTGGCCGTACATGATAGTTGTGTGTGTATAGTTGTCTGAATGATTGTGTTAATGTTTATTTTCTGATGAAGGCTATGGCTGAAAATTTAAGTTGTGTGAATGTGGTTGTCTATTTTCGTGTCTGTCAGCAGCTCAGCGAGCCTCTTAAGGTGAGTTGTTACCTGTCCTCCATTATTGATATTCCTATTGCTATCGGATTTTCCATTGATAATTCTTTTTTTTTTTAAACGCCGTTCTTGTGATGTTAACAATTGTTTTATAAAGTAATTTAAAGTGCATAGATACAACAACTGTTGACATCCTAAGATGAGGGCTTTGTAAAAAAAAAAAAATTAGACCAGTAGATGATGGCAGAGACAATTAAAACCGGTTATCGAAATAAAATTATATATTAGCGATCTTAGCTTTATCTGTTTTGGAACTTATCATAGTATTGGATCGCCTCCTTACAATATAAACAAAAAGTGTTTCTTTGAGATGCTTAGGACATTGGTCAATCATTAGCACCATTTTTCTGCTGATACATCCGTAAGTTAAAATGCAGTTTACATGTGAGCAGCTGTTTCTTTGAGGTTTGAGTAATTTTTTTTAAAAATATTCGCTTTACCAGCTTCATTAATTTACCTAGTGGACAAGGGTACATGTGATAACCTATACGCCATAAAGCAGGAATGGAATTAATCATCTACAGTGCCGCTTGATTTTACAATGTCTCTTGTCAAAAATAATTCCTCAATATATCCAGAGTCGAACTGAAACGGTTAGCGTATATTTACGTACAGAACAGTGAAAGGGTTAAAATATTTTGGAGCTACATGCAACAATTGCGGTTTCCTTTGAAATCCTTCATCTTCTGTTCTTGGGCAATTTTGTGTGTTTTCACCCTCGTAATATGTGCATTGGTGCAATTAAATGTCTCGACAAAAGAAGTTACTTTTCTTGTTTTTCGTGGTGTATAAAAAAGACTTGCTTCTTCACGATCAGATACAACGTAGCAGTACACGCACGAAAGTCAAAAACAGACTGCAAGCACTGCAACAAAGGCCAGATGTACCAATTACTGATCAGTCACAAAAACTACTTATGGCGGCATCTGACAACATTTTTTGGAACTAACATTCACAAAACTGGGTGCTCTACAGTCTACACAGAATCAAGGAGGTTAGAATCTCTAACCAAAATCATGGTTTATTCTTACTATCACACACAAAACCTACATATGGCAGCATCTATCAGCATTTTTTGGAACTTCCTGAAGCTTTGCCTCTGAATCTAAGCCGCATGTGTATTTTTAGATCCCAAAAACTGTAAAAAAGTTTGGCTTGCATTCGGGTAAATACGGTAACTTTGGGGCCATCTTATAGGCCAGATATATACTTAAGCTATAAAATTTCAATGAAAATTTGTACCTCGTCTTATCTGAAGGTTGTCTTATCTGTGGAAATATACGGTATTTATCATCCATGTTTCACTACCATACAAGCCAACACTCCACAAAAAACCTTCAGAAAAGTCTTCCTAACACTTAAAGTAATAGTCAATGTTAAGAAATTCCTCTTATTCAGAAACCCTTTTCTTCCCATTTCCATTCTGCATTTTCTATCATCTGCACTGTGACAATCATATATTATTTTACTGCCCAAGTAACAAAACTCATCTACCACGTGACTATATGGGTGGTACCAAAGACAGAATACGGCAGACTGCTATGATCTCCCACTCCCAACCTTCTATTTTTACATGGAGAAATCTGTGCGCCTGCCACAATGCCAAACAGCCCAGCGCAGGCATATGTTATGACAGTCATGCTTCTTCCCAATTTGTATGGTCTATCAGAATACAATAGTTACAAAATGCTGTGCTGTGCCCCAAGTGCTATACGTCTCTCAATTTGTGTCTAGCCTGTGTTGTTGCACTACAACCTGGGGGTAAAGAGCCCTAATGGTGTCTGCAACTGTGCCTCATTTCCCTTGGATACCAATTTGCTCAGTATTAAATAGGCAAAATGCACCTAAGGTCTGTGTATGTGCAGCTAGTAAAATCTTGTTGTAGCTGCTCCTTTTCTCTCTTGAGTAAAAATTAATAATAAAATGAGGTCCAGCTATCCTGTGCCTCTAAACATTTTCAAACTTTTATGCCACCAAGGCAATCAGATGTCTTCTCCTCCATTTCTATATATTCCATGTTAGAGTGAAAGTAGTAATTAAATAATTTCACACAACACACCAGTCTTGTAAATTCTTCACTATGTTTTTTTATTGGCCATTAGTACAAAGCCAAATTGAATACATGTGTCTGCTTCTACAGAACTTCCAACATTAACAGATCAATAACAATAATTGAAATAAAAGATAATACACATGGAGTCTATATACAAAACAGAGTTTATATTGTCTATTCTGTGAACTCTCCACTTTCTCCTAGCATCCACTGTGCAGTGACCAACTGCTTGTCATATCTGCAACAAAGACAGATCCTCGCAATAGCTACTGCATAGTCTACGCTGCTCGTATGCAAATTAATGCCTTGATAAACTCAAGTCGATCCAGAAGGAAAATACAACACTACAAGTCTTGTAACACTGCAAGCCTTACTTTTGCATTTAAAATATTAGTATGGAGTGCCTACTAGTTCATAAAAGTACAATCAATTTTTTTTTATAAATGCATTGTGATTTCTCTTTGATCATTGTCCATATTTCAAACTTGATTTATTCATTCACACACATTTAAATATTATTTCATCTAGTACCAAATGACTCTAGGTCATTAAATCATAATGACCCCTTATTTTAGATACCTGGAAAGAGAGATATTTTTGAATGAGGTGACATAAGGAAGAATACATCCACCTTAATAATTTATTCTTTTTCAGGAAAAATTAACTGAAGAACTAAGAGATTCAATGAAGAAGTCTCGCAAAGAATCTGAACTTAATACAGTAGACTCACAAATTCGCGGCCTTGAGACACGCCTAAAGTACTCAAAAACTGATCGTGAGAATACGGTAAGTTATTAAGTGCATTTACTGCCATGGTAATTATATATTATCTGAATTGTCAGCATTTAATGAACATAAATCTTAACAGCTATTTGAATATTATTACCAATGAAGTACAACACTTAATATGTGCTATTTTGATTTTTCAGATGAAGCAAATTAAGCAACTAGAAGTAGAACTTGCTAGTTTGAAAACCAAATCGGAGAATTTTGGAGTAAGTACTCAAGTTCATTGCATTATATTATAATACTAAACTCAATGTTGTTTCTAACTTTCCTACCTGTATGATATTTCCAAGCCTCTTTAAATATATTTTCTGTTACTAAATTACTTATTATTTTTTGCAGCCAACAATTGCTGAAATTGAAAGAACAATGCGTAATCGTGATCAGCAAATTCAAGAAATTAAAGAAAATATGAATAATGTGGAAGACATTGTATTTGCTAGTTTTTGTTCCCAGATAGGTGTGGCAAACATTAGGCAATATGAAGAACGAGAGCTCAGGTAATATCGTCCTGTAGCTGCTGGATAATATTGGAACAGTTTTTAAACCCCTTCATTTCCTTATTATTACATTAGCTGATTAATTTTCAATTTTGCATTGTATTTATAGTGTAAACTTGCTTGCTTAAAGAGAGAGAGAGAGAGAGAGAGAGAGAGAGAGAGAGAGAGAGAGAGAGAGAGAGAGTGCAAATAACTGATATTTCATTTGTGTAGTTATATTGGATCAGCAGTGCACATGAGAGAGGAAGTACACACAATTGTGTGTGTGGGTCTTTTTTTTTTTTGAGGGGGGGGGTATATATATCTAAATTTGTATCGAGTAAATTACTATTTAGGCAAGGAGTAAGGTAAAAACCCACTGAATATTTGAAGTGTGCCAATTGGCTGCTCTCTGCCACAACTGTATAGTGTGTTGTTAATGTTACTCATTACTGATATTCCAACCATAACTTTATGTTACTATATTTACTGTAGGAACAGTATTCTGTGTTATGACATCTCTAGCACCCCTAGGTATGAGATTGAATAGGAGACACACAAAAAGACAGAAAACAGCAAAAATGAACCCATAATTTTCTGGGTTACTAACCTGATTCGTGACAATAGTAATATGGGTAGATTTGAGAATGGATTAGAATGACATGTAAAGATAATAAAAACAATCTACAATAGAAGATAGGTAACAAGTCACTACAAAGACGATCGCTGCACCACAGAGAGGCATAATGTTTGGAGGGTAATTACGGTCAATGAAGTCCTCATTGAGGTCCTCAGCATATTTGGAAAGGAATTGCTTGTCACAGCAGAGTGATGAACACAGGCTAGGCTGTATGGAACAGTCCTTTGGTGTGGAATGGATGGCAGCTGTCAAAATGGAGGTTGGTAAGTTTGAGGTTGATGGTGGCACATATGAGACCATCCTTGAGATGGAGGCAGCTTCGAGGAAGTGACTTGTTGGATTGAGTAGGACCAGGTGAATGGGGGAGAACGTGTAGAGGTTTCGGAGGCATGTGGACAGTGTGTCCTCACCTTCAGTCCAGATTATGAAGATGACATTGATGAATCTGAGATTTTGGATAGACAGGAAGGATTTCTTTATATGGCCCAAGAACTGGTTGGCATAGGAAAGTGTCATACAGATGCCCATGGCTATACTGCATATTTTTTTATAGCCGATGCCTTCAAAAGAGAAGTAATTGGGGACTAGGATGTAGTTGGTAATGTTGATAGGAAGGAGGTTGTAGCTTTGCAGTCTGTTGGGCATTGTGAAAGATAGAGTTCAACAGTGGCAAGTCCATGATCATTGCATATAAACATGAGAGATGTTGCTCGTGTGTGCTTAAGTTATGTCTCTAAGTGAGTGTGTTTTTTATGAAGGCCATTGCTGAAAATTTTAGCTGCCTGAATGTGGTCGTCTGTTTTACATGCCTGTCTGTTGCTCAGCTATTGTCTTTATGGTGATTTGTTTTGTATCCCCTATTATTGATATTCCTACTTGGATTTTCATTTGTTAAAAAATCTATATTTGCCTTGAACTCTTTCTCTTGGTTTTCAAGCTGCCACATGTGGCACAGCTTAAGACCTGAGAAGATTTTATTCAGCAATTGATTTTGGTGTCAGGTCCAAGTTTTCAAGGGTTCCAGGGTGTTTGATGAAGCCCTGTTGGTATTTAATTCCAAATTCAGAGATACAAAACTCATGAAATTTTTATAGCAACATTTGCCACACTGATATAAAAAAGCTGTGCAGTGATGCAGAAATATTGGCAAATGACATTGGCGCTTTCACAAATGATCTGACCTTCGATGGAGCAGGAAAAGCAAGTGACAGGTTTGGAATAAGAAGTTCTGGGTGTGTGGATTGAACAAATCTTGCAACAGGGTCATCCAAAGGGATATGATCCTTGTGGATAGGGGGTGGGATTAGGGCTGGCATAGAAATTGCCTAGAATGGTATGTATGGAGGTTGATTGGATGATGGAATATCACTCACAGAAGGGATGGGAAAGATCTCGGGCAGGATGTGTATCATTTCAGAACAAGAGATAGTGAAGGCTGTGATGAAAGCTAAGTAGTGTGAGTGTGATTGTTTTTTATACATGCCTGGTTGTGGCTTAGCAAAAATTTGCATACAGAGCTATGGAGGTAATGGGGAGAAGGTATGGGTCAAAGTGAGTAGCCGTAATTAGTGACTTCCACCACACAGAAACTTTTATTCCTGCTGATAGAGTGTAAGAGTTGTTTCAAAGTAATATTTTAGTTAATTTGCCTCTATTTCCTATTTAGTATAAGAGAAAAGTTTGGACAATGTTCTTACTATGTTATAAGTAAGTTTATCACTTCCTTGTAATTCCCATTATCTTTGATTCTGTTACAGGACACAACAGGAGAGAATGAAGAAAAGAATGGAGTTTGAAAATCAGAAGAACCGCATACTTAATCAGTTAGAATTCGAAAAAACTAGGGACACTAGAAGTAAGTTGGAAAAATTAGTGGAAGTAATTTTATACAAGTGGGTATTGATATTTTATTGTTGAAATATTCATATGAAAGGCAATAAGAATCAGAAAAATATAGATGAGGTAACTACTTGTGTTGGTTTATTGATATTTTACATGGATGACTATTCCATCTAAATTGATTCATAGTCAGTTTGAAGTTAGGTTGCCAGTTCTCCCACATATCCAAGATTTTCATGTATTTTGAGGACATTTTCTTCAGTCCCCCACTTGATGTATTTAAGAACATTTCATCAATATTTCATTTTAATAGTAGTGACCCGCCCTGCCTTTGCATGGGTAGCACTGATTACTATAGACAGAAGTAGATTGTATGATGAAGTTTTAACAGGTATACCTACGGGTAAAGTGCCCTGCCTCCCTGAGGAGGGGGGGGGGGGGATGGACCCTTAAGAGAAATGGAAAACTATATTTCTTTTAATAATTCATCTTAAGACCAATGGATAGACAATGTGTGTGTGTGTGTGTGTGTGTGTGTGTGTGTGTGTGTGTGTGTGTGTGTTATTTATACCTTATAAATAGGGACAGGGAAAAATCAGTGTTATTTTTTGCACTTGTCGGTGTATTTTAAATACTGTGAAAAAAATTGCCGATGATTGTATCCAGCAGGTTATCCATTTTTTCAGGTCACTAAACTGTTTTTGACACAAGGTCTTTTTTGCCATTATATTTGTGTTATATTGTTGCAATTTCTTAAAAATACCAATATTGAAAAATAGAAGAATATATTTTACGATTATTATAGACGAAAAATTCCTAGCAGGAAAAATTATATATAAAAAAATAGACGAAGATTACTCACCAGGCGAAGGCGCACAGGTGTGACAGCAGCACAAATAAATAGAACACACACACACACACACACACACACACACACACACACACACTAGCTTTCGCAGCCTAGCTGCTTTCTTGAGGCAGAAGGGAAGGAGAGGGAAAAAGGAAATGAGGGTTTTAAGGAAGGGGGTAAGGAGCCATTCCAATCCCGGGAGAGGAAAGACTTACCTTGGGGGGAAGAAAAGGAAGGTGATCAAATACACACACACACACACACACACACACACACATACATTTACACAGACGCAAACACACCTATACCCGGGCCGCTGAATCTTTGCACTTGACGTTTACAAAATCATCCCCAGTTAGAGGAATTAATTGTTTCTTCTATTTCATAATAATTGCTTATTTTCACTTTCTGCACTCTTCCAGTTAAGTATGATTTAAATCATTTGTGCACTGTCCCACTCATATCACAATACTTAAGCTTACAAGAAAATAGTGCAACCAATGCTGAGAGATGTTCTTCCAGCCACTATCAGATATTTATCATCCAATTTAGAGGAAACTATTCGGTTTGGTATCTTTTCTTGATAAATTATTTTTGTTAATTGTCATATTTAGTATGGCTTATCAAATTAAATAAAAACACAGGACAAAAATTTATAGAGTTTACAAAGGTGAAAATTCATTGCGTAGACTTAGTGTACAATTCATATGTAATGTAGATAAAGACATCAATATTATATTTAAAATTGATAGCAGAATAATATGTTATTTCATTCTTAATATAGTGAGGACAGTTTACAACTCACCGCAAAGACGTGGCGACGAGCTGCGACAGGCACATACAAAAGACACACACATACAACACATTCAGCTATCGGCCATGGCCTTCCTCAGAAAATAGAGCACTCACACAGTCACACAGGCACACAACACAGTCATACAACCATCACCTCCGACTGCCACACTTTTGTATGACTTGTAAACTGTCCTCACTATATTATTTATTCCAACCTGGACTTTCCATTATTTTATTTCATTCTTAAGTGTATATTCAGTGGACCATTGTGTGTGTCGTGCCCAGTTCCCTCCCTACACCTAAAGATTTACATCTACATCTACATACGTACTCTGCAATTCACCGTAAGGTGCGTGGTGGAGGGTACACTGTACCACTACTAGGCATTTCCTTTCCTATTCCACTCCCAAATTGAACGAGGAAAAAAAGAATGCCTATATGCCTCCGTACGAGCCCTAATTTCTCTTATCTTGTCTTTGTGATCTTTACACGAAATGTAAGTTGGCGGCAGCAAGATCGTACTATACTCAGCTTCAAATTCCGGCCCTCTAAATTTACTCAACAGAAATTTACGAAAAGAACATCGTCTTTCTTGCAGCGATCCCCAATTGAGTTGCCGGAGCATTTCCGTGACACTCGCGCATTGGTCGAACCTACCGGTAACAAATCTAGCTGCTCGTCTCTGAACCGCCTCTATGTCTTCCTTTAAACTGATCTGCTGTGGGTCCCAAACACTTGAGCAATACTCAAGACGTGGTTGTACAAGCATTTTATACGCGGTCTCCTTTACAGGTGAAGTACATCTTCCCAAAATTCTCCCAATAAATCGAAGTCGGCCGTCCGCCCTACTCACAACTGTCCTTACATGCTCGTTCCATTTCATATCACTCTGCAATGTTACGCCTAGATATTTGAACGACACGACAGCATCAAGAAGCTCACTACTAATGCTGTATTCGAACATTATGGGATTGTTTTTTCTACTCATGCGCATCACCTTACATTTTTCCACATTGAGAGCTAGCTGCTAATCTTCGCACTAACCAGAAATTTTGTCTAAGTCATCCTGTATGTTATTACAGTCAGTTACAGACGACACCCTTCCATACACCACAGCATCATCAGCAAACAGCCACATATTACAACTTACTCTGTCCATCAGTTCATTTATATAGATAGAAAATAATAGCGGTCCTATCACACTCCCCTGGGGCACGCCTGATGATACACTAGTCTCTGATGAACTCTCGCCGTCGAGAACAACATACTGCGTTCTATTACTTAGGAAGCCTTCCAGCCAGTCACAAAACTGTGAACCTATTCCATAAGCTCGTATCTTCGTTAGCAGTCTGCAGTGTGGCACCGCGTCGAATGCCTTTTTGAAGTCGAGAAAAACACAATCCGTCTGTTGCCCTTTGTCCATGGCTCGCAAGATGTAATGTGAGAAAAGGGTGTGTGCTGATTCATGGAAAGAAGCTTTTCCATTTCAAGGAAATTTACTATATTCGAACTGAGAATATGCTCCAAAATGTTACATGTAACTGATGTCAACGATATTGGCCTGTAATTGTGTGGGTCAGTTCTCTTCCCTTTCTTATAAACGTACGGAGGCATATAGGCATTCTTTTTTTCCTCGTTCCATCTGGGAGTGGAATAGGAAAGGAAATTCCTAGTAGTGGTACAGTGTACCCTCCGCTGCGCACCTTACGGTGAATTGCGGAGTATGTATGTAGATGTAGATGTAATTATTTGGGAAAAGATAATTATTTGTGTAACAGGGGCATCTTTTTTGTTCAAACCATATCCCCACCTCCTGTTTGATTCAGTTCTTTCTCATTGGTTACAGTCTGTCCATCTAATCTTGAACATTCTTCTAAAGCACCACAATTCTGAAGTGTCTTTCATTTTCTGAAAAGTATGTTGTCTACATTTCAGTTTTGAACAAGGCTACACTCCAGACAGATTCATTCAGAAGAGACTAGTATTAGACGATAAACATTAAAAAAAAAAAAAAAAAAAAAAAAAAAAAAAAAAAAAAAAAAAAATCTTCATTTTTCGGATGTTTTTCTTGCTATTGAAAGTCTGCATTTTATATTCTCTCTACTTTAGTCATTAGTTATTTTGCCATTCAGATAGCCTAACACATCTACCACTATTAGTGTGTCATTTTTTATCGAAATTATCAGGTCATAGCTCACACATCTAGAAATATAAATGAGATGTTTGTTACATAATTGCATAATGATTATTGTGAGCTATTGTTTCACTGTTTAATAATTGTTATCTACACAATTGACTGTCTGCCCCCCCGCCCCCCCCCCCCCCCCCCCCACACACACACACAAGAGAAAGACACTGTTTCATTTTTATACTAACAATGCTGAGTACTTGATTTTCTTTCTTTCAGACAATGTACTTCGTTGGGAAAGGGCAGTTCAAGATGATGAAGATGATTTAGAAACAGCAAAACAGGCAGAGCAGAAACAGATGGCGGATATTGAACGGGATATGCGGTCACTAGATAGTTTGAAATCAGAACGCATGTCTAAAAAAGCTGAGGTGGATAACATGGAAGAAGAAATAGGCAAGGTAATATTTTTCCAAGTTTTTAAATGCATAGTTTGGAGAACTAATAAGTGAAACCCAAACTGAAGTAATTTCAGAGAAATGTTGGGAAGGCGTGTAGTTGCTGCTGCAGTTTGAAGCAAAGGAAGATAATACAAAATAATAGTGGTACATCATTTCATTAGTGGTACAACAACTGATAGTAGTATCGAGCTTTCTGCAGTTCACAGAACCAGTTTTAGATTAGTGTTCAGTAAATAGGCTTCACCAACTAATCCTTTCCCACATGGAGCTGGACTTTTGTTGTCTATGGATTATGACATAACATTTGCTCATGATCCATTCATTATGGCATATAAAGTAATCTTCCTCACATGGTTTAATTTAATATTTTTTTTAGCGTACAACTTTATGAGTTGTGAAATTACTGCATTTTATACTGCTGGCTGCCCAAAATCAACACCCTGAAGGAAGCATTCCAATTGATGATATTTGCACTTGCAAAAGATGCACCTGATGAGCATTTAAGACCAGGTTTACATCACAGGTGCCAGTAACAACACCTGTAAGTGCTATATAAAGGGGGAACAGGCCATTTGGTCTTATTGGAATTATTTATTTGTGTGGTTGTTATGCGTAAGTATCTTCAGTATGCCTAGTAGAAGACGACAAGCATCTTTTGACCATATTTTAGAATTCAACCAAGGAAGAGTAGTTGCGTTACAGGAATTGTGGACCATACTTGAGAGAAATCAATGATCATAACAGGTGTAACCTAGCTACTGTGATGTAGCTCTGCAATCACTGGAAGGAGGAGGTAACAATGGAGTGACAGGACCGATTGCACCCACCTTGTTGTACTCATGAGTATGTCTGCCTAGGCGTGTTTGTGTATATGTGTGGGTGGGTGTGTATTTGTTTACCCTCCTTTTTTCCCTCCAAGGTAAGTCTTTCCTCTACCCACTCCCTTATAACCCTCATATTTTCCTTTTCCCTCTCCTTTCCTTCTGCCTGAAGAGGCAGCTAGGCTGCAAAAGCTAGTGTTTGTTTGTGTGTGTGTGTGTGTGTGTGTGTGTGTGTGTGTTTTATTTATTTGTGCTCCGTCACTTGTAATAGAACAAAGTCACTAACTTTTATGTTAATATAGTTGAACTACTAATGCAAAACAAGCTATCATGCATAAGCAAAGCAGTATCAGTAAACATTGTTTATGGTATTCCTACTCTCTTTTGAGGGTATTTAATAGGGAGATTTTTTTTACTAATGCTTCCTGTCCATATGATACATTGAAACGTTGTGCCACATTTTAGATTTAGTTTTGTCTGCAGTATGTTCTTACATTCATATAGATTTTGAATCAAATCATAATTGTATTTATTCTGACACCTCACACTATATTAGGGATGAAAGTTTGTCTGCTACTTATCAAGTTCTGAAGCAAGCAGGAGTAAAATATAGGGAGTGTAAGGTTATTTACAACTTGTACAAAAACCAGACACCGGTTGTCAGAGTTGAAGGGCATGAAAGGGATGCAGTGATTGGGAACGGAATAAGGGTTGTAGCATTTCTCCAATATTATTCAATTTATACATTGAGCAAGCAGTAAAGGAAAGCAAGGAGAAATTTTGAGAAGGAATTAAAGTTCAGGGTGAAGAATTAAAAACATTGCGTTTTGCCGACAACATAGTAATTCTGTCAGAGACAGCAAAGGACCTGGAAGAGCAGTTGAACGGCATGGACAGTGTGCTGAAAGGTGCAAATAAGATGAACATTAATAAGAGCAAAACTAGGGTAATGGAGTGCAGTCTAAGAAAATCAGGTGATGCTGAAGGAATTAGATTAGGTAACGAAACAATAAAGGAGATAGATGAGGTTTGTTACTTGGGCAGTAAAATAGCACATGAACGTCGCAGTACAGAGGATATAAAATGCAGAATAGTATTGGGAGAAAAGCGTTCTTGAAAAAGAGAAATTTGTTAACATCAAATATTGAAGTTGTTTCTGAAGGCATTTGTGTAGAGTGTTGCCTTGTATGGGAGTGAAACATGGACGATTAACAGTGCGGACAGGAAGAGGATAGCGGCTTTTGAAATGTAGTGCTACAGAATAATGCTGAAGATTAGGTGGGTGGATCGCGTAACTAACGAGGAAGTACCGAACAGAATTGGGGAGAAATGGAATTTCTGGCATACCTTGACTAAAAGAAGGGATCGATTGGTAAGACACATTCTTAGACATCAAGGAATTGTGAATTTAGCATTGGAGGAAAGTGTGTAGGGTAAAAACTGCAGAGGAAGACCAAGAGATGGATACAGTAAGCAGATTCAGACAGATGTAGGTTGCCATTCTTTTGTGGAGTTGAAGAGGCTTGTTCAGGATAGGGTATTGTGGAG
This sequence comes from Locusta migratoria, assembly GCA_026315105.1. Taxonomy (NCBI): domain Eukaryota; kingdom Metazoa; phylum Arthropoda; class Insecta; order Orthoptera; family Acrididae; genus Locusta; species Locusta migratoria. The sequence goes on along the minus strand of CM048746.1, from coordinate 249,460,296 downwards.
AGCTGCATCAAACCAGTCTCCGGACTGAAGACCACAACAACAACAACAACAAATCTTTATATTGTAGTATGCTATTGCTATGGCAATTTAATATTAGCACTAATTTTTATAATGCCCGAATGTTACATTTATAGGTTCCCTAACACAATGTTATGTTATGAGAATTTATTATTTATATGAAGTGTGATACCCACAATTTGTCTAATCTCAGATGTTACTATGTTGATCATAGAGCCTGGTGTAATGCGCCAACTGGTTTCCTCTGAGGGGGGATATGAAAATAAACATCTGTTGATCTGTATATTGGGGGCTATACTTTTACCAAGATTGAACTCTTCTCACAATTGTTACTAGCTCTTAGCTAAAAGTGATTAAATCAGCATGATGAAAATTCCGCAATTAAATATGTTTTGTAAATCAATGTCTACCTTACATAACATGGTTGACAGACAGTAGAGTGATTGAAAATTCAGTCACGTTACACACTGACATTCCACCTATGTCCATCTTTCTTATGATACTTCTGCTGGGACAAGTCTAGTTATTTGTGGTAGGGTGTACTGTATGATTGAGGTCTGTATCTCATTTTAATTATGTGTTGTGTATTTTGTTAAGAGAGTGATTATAAAATTTAGTTGTTTATTTATATTGTAATTACAAAGACAAGTGTGCTGCTTGTTTTAAAATACTTGTATTCTTACGAATAACAAATCACCCAACTTTTAAGTTGGATGTTTTAGAATGCTATTGTCATGCTAGAGTTGCAGTTTATCAGTTTTAAATTACAGTATTACCCCTCTTTTACACTTTTCAGGGGATTGGAGGATTGGTGGTGTAAACGGGGGGAAAGTGTAAACGGGGGGAAATCACTTTCAAAGAAAGAAATGCTCCAGAGAAGCCGGACAAAGGTTTCACAATGCTTATTGATACATAAGTGTGTAGATAACTCATTATTTCTAGTACTTACTTGAAGTATCCAGTGAAAAGGAACTACTGATGTTGCTCTGTCTTCTAATTCTGCTTATCTGCTGGCAAGCAGAACATTACTAGTTTGAAATATTGTCAGATAGCCTTCTTGTGTGTTGCTTATATATAATGTGGAAATGGAGCTACCCGTAATTAAATGTTGTGACTTGTAAAGTATCATTCAGATTTTAATAACATATTAATAGGCCTATTTACAATTTATTTATTTATTTTAAATCACTGTTGTAACAACAAAGTTATTGCTGCTTAAAAAAGAAGTCCTTAATTGATTTCTGCTTGGCTCTTTTGGTCGATATGATGTCGATCTGCTTCTCCAATTCATATAGGGTCTCAAGTGTCTTTTCACTTCCTTCAACAGAGGAAAAGTACCTTTGAAGTAGGTCCACTGCTGCAGTTGCCTCAGCACTGGTGGGAACTGGTACACTGTCTTCTTCTTCTTCATCTTCCTCTTCTCCATCACTGACTGAGGAATTAGCAAATAACTTTTCTGCAGCAAGTTCTTCCAGAGTTGTTTCCTCTGCAGTTATGATGTTGGCATCTACTTGCAGAAATTCGTTGAAGGTGCAGTTGGGTTGCAGCGTTTCCCATGCAGCAGGAAGCAATTCTTCTTCCCCTTCTTCTTCTTCTGGTATCTGACACTGTGTATCCTTAAAGAATCCAGCTTTTTTAAAACACTTCTTTATGGTGTCCTCCTTCACCGCCTTCCATGACTTGGCAATAAAATGCAGTGCTTTCAGCACTGAAATCCTCGTGGATGTGACATCCAACCCAGAATCTGTCATGGACAAAAGTCTTTGGACAAGGTTCTTCCTATAAAATGATTTGAAGGAATGTATAACTCCTAAATCCATGGGCTGCAGTTTGCTTGTGCAGTTAGCAGGAAAAAATTCTAGCTGCACATTTCTGAAGTTCATGTCAACAGGATGTGCAGGACAGCGGTCAACAAAAAGAAGAATTTTTCTATTCTGAGCTCCCATTTTTGCATCGAGGGCAGCCAACTGTTTCCTAAACAGATGCGAGGTCATCCAAGCTTTCTGGTTGGCGTCATATGGAGTAGGAAGAGAACGAACATTGGTAAAACAACGTGGCTTCTTTGATTTGCCAATTACAAAGGGCTGAAGCTTCTCAGAGCCATCAGCATTGGCTCCCAACATCACAGTTAACCTTAGTTTACTGTGTTTGCCACCATGGCATTTATCGCCTTTAAATGCCAACGTTTTGTTGGGCAACACATTGAAAAACAGTCCAGTCTCATCTATATTAAAAATGTTTCTTGGTTCATAATTTGCAATTTTTCATTTACCCACTGTTGGACTGTACCACTATCAACATCTTTTGATTCTCCACAGACAGTTCTATAAGTTATAATATATCTTTTCCTGAACCTGTCGATCCATCCATTGGAAGCGCTAAAATCCTCAATGCCAAGAATGTTGGCTACTTGAAGGGCCTTCTCCCTTAAAAGTACACTGCCTACTGGGATACCTGCTGCCCTTGACGTCTCAAACCATCGTTTAACTGTTTCTTCAAGATCGTCATATTTTGAATATGTAGCATACTTGCGTTTTTTTGCGTGTGTTCCACTCTCTGAAGCACAAGATGTGATACTGACTCGGTTTTTCACTATAGTATTTAGTGTTGAAACCGAAATGTTCAATTCACGCGCAAGTGCTACACGAGTTCCATGGAAGGAATCCACTTTTTCTAAAATTCGGACCTTTTCGTCCATGGTAAAAGATCTTCTTTCCCTTCTCTCCATTGGTCAGCTGACAGCGAAACAACAAAACTGGCGTAACACACGAAGTTTAATACTAACAAAGCAAGTAACAAAGGAGATCGCGCGGCAAACAAATTGACGTCTCAAGTCCGAAACAGTAACAACAACAATAACAAAAAGCAAAACGAAAACTTAACAAACAAACTAAAAAATCGCAAACAACAACTTTAACACGTCAACAGCAAAAAGAACAATAATCGCGAAACGTAAACTTCACTGATAGAAACGCTACAGATTCGTTCGACTTAAAGCACTAGATATGCCGAGCTGAAAATCCGCCATTTTGAATCCCAGTTTAAAGTGCGTTTAAAGTTACTTTTCTTGATTTTATTTAGACCTACTGAGGACGGCTGTTGATTGTAGTTTAAGTGATGCATGAGTGCAGCAGGCTTTACCCAAGGCAGCTAGTGGTTTTTAAAGTACATTATTTCGCATTAATTCAGTGTTTAATTCAAATGCGACTTTTAACACGGAAATATGTGGGCCTAAGCCAAATTGTGAAGAGGACGTTTGGAAAATAAACGAAAAAAAAAAAAAAAAAAAAAAAAAATTCTTCGCAAAGATTGGTGAAGGCATTAAACTAAAAACTTTATTTCAAAGAGCATGCTAACTGAGAGACTTTATTTAGTTGTTATCTAAAGAAACTAAACGTTCAAAGTTATTAAACACATTTTTGACGTAAAACCTTCTCTGAAATATTATGCGTGTAAAATGTGTGGGACATTAGAGGGGGGGAACATGGAAAGTACAGTATCGCAATTTAACATTATTCAGTAACTTTTCGAATGCAACCCTTAGTTACCGTAAACGTATGTGGATGTACAATTTATAAACCAGAAAATACGACAATTGTAACGTATTTTAACTGCATTTGGTAAATATTAAAAACGGCAACATATGGCTTATTATGTAATGTAAGTGAATGTATCATATCGCTAAATATCTCTCCAATCACTAACTTTAAGTTGCCTGCCTTTTACAATCAAATGTAAGCCAATAAATTTACTATGATGTAATATTTTCTGCGCTATGAAAGTATATTTAATGGCCATAAGAGCATATTAAAAAGCGTAAGTGTTCCGCAGTCTTTAAATGCGTGCCTTCAACGTGGGATTCAAGATGGCGGATTGTTCTGCTTGTACTATACAGTGCTCTAGTTCGACTATTAGCTCGCTCAGTGACGTCACGTAACAGCAGCGCGCGATTCGCGAGAAATATCTCGCTGATCCCGAGAACAGTACGCGGTTTGCGGCATATTCATGAGATGCCTGGAAATTTCAAAGAAACCTACTCGCATTAATTTGAGCTGTACTCTTGGGTTCCTAACCACATCCTTTAAAATTGTGCAGCTAATATATGGTATTATCTACACAATTTTAAAGGATGTGGTTTGGCTTATTTTGTTTCGAGCGTAGAAGCAACGATATATATATCGATTGCGGCCGATATCGATTGCGACCGTAGTATGACTTCGAATGTAAGCTTTCTTGGAAATTACTAGAGCTAGGTTTGAATATGAATTGAACTGTTCGAACAATTTGCGTCACAGTTCAGGAAATCTCAGATATGTTCGAACATTCGATCACGATGCTATCTAGCAATGTCAGGAGGTACTATCTCGACGATGTACAGCGATGTTATTCATAAATCTTTCGGCGCTGTACAGTAAATTATTTATACCCACGATAGTGTCATTAATGTACTATGGGGATTAGTAAGTATGAAAGGCAAACTGTAGTAGCTTCTAGGGTGCAGATCATAAGTAAAAACAGTAAACCGGCTCCTACACGGTAATTAATATTGACAATATTTCCCGGCTGCACAATAATATTGACGGTCTAGGCGTGCGATTGAGAAGCGCAGTAATATTGAGAACATCAAAAACCTCTGAAATATATTGCACTGCCTGTAAATATTGTGCCGTCTGTGGGCAGTATTGACAATATATTTGACATTATCGCGCTATGTTGTTACGTTTGCTGTTTGTTTACTTGTACCACATGTGTTATTTTCGTGCGCTTCCAGCAAAGTAAAGCAATAACAACAGTAGCAGCGTCTTTATTGTCCAACATTTCACACCATAATATTATTGAGCAGTCTAGGAGAGAACGACAATAATATTGCGCAATATTATTGGCCGTGTAGGGGCCGCTTAACGAATATGAGCTATACGTAAATGATAGGAATCGTTATTTAAAATTCTAGTGCTGCGATCTAGCGACGTCTGTTGGTACTATGCACTCAACAGTTCGTGCACTGTTTATTTCAATGTCGCAATTACAGTTAATTTTCGATCTAATCGAAAGATTCCTTTACTCGATATTTTCAGGTCGATGTGCCAGGCGTGATGTAAACGGCGGGAAATACAAAATTTCAGACACGTAAAAGAGGGGTTTTAAATACATTGTGAACATACGAAATATGACGGGATCGGAAAAAAAATGTGTAAATGGCGGGAAAACGTAAAATGCGGGGATGTAAAAGCGGGGTAATACTGTATTGATTTTCTGGAATAGTAAGTCATTACTTCAACTAGTATAATTTTGTTTTAGGCAAGACGAGAAATGGGAGGTATAGCAAAGGATATTCAGGCAGCACAAAAACAGGTGACAGCTCTGGAGTCCAAAATTGAACAGCGTAGAGCAGAGCGCCACAGCATTTTAAAACAATGTAAGGTATGTATCTTACTGTCTCATTTTTTATTTATATCTAACCTTACCATCTATATTTTCGTTTTAAATACTTTCACTGATGAATTTCAAGGGTTTATTATTATTTACTTTACTTTTTTTAAATTTAATTTTTATTTATTTATTTTTTATTTATTATTATTTTTTATGATGCCTCTGTTACAAAATCTTCATAAAGTATCACTTCTCCTCAGATGTGTCCTTTTCTGACATGATTAAGTGAAATTGTTACTATGGATGCCACAACTTGTTGCTTCCTCTGTGCCATTTGTATGTAATAAAGCATGTTACATGCATTGCAATGTTTAATCAATGTGGCTTGATAGTGGATGAGAGGGAAAAATTAGCAAACAGTTAAATTACAAAGTAAAATGATTATGTCAATATAAATTCTCTGCACCCACCATGAGGCGTGTGGGGAGGATACAGTGTACCACTACTAATCATTTCCTTTCCTGTTCCATTCCCAATCAGTGAAAACTGCCCAGGCCTACACACCTCCATATAAGCCCTATTATTCTACAGTCAGCTTCAAATGCCAACCCTCTATATTTCCTTCATAGTGTTTTTTGAAACAAATGTCATTTTCCTTCCAAGGCCATTCCCAAAGCATCCGTGTAACACTTGATTGAGCATTCCAGACCAGCAGCACACCTCTAATATGCTACTCTGTCTTCCATGAAACCAAGCTAGTGTTGGGATCCCAAAGTCTCAAGCAGTACTTATTGCTTTGCACTAGTGTTCTATACAGCATCTTCTTCATAAATAAACTTCATCTTCCCAAAATTCTCCCAATAAACCAAAGACCCACCTTACTAATGTCATTATGTGCTCATTCAGTTCCATCTCACTGTACAATTTTATGTCTAGCTATTTAGTTGTAATCAATATTACTATCTCAAGAAGTATGTTTTCCCCAAGGACTTAGCCAGGATATTGTAAAAGGTGGAGTCCTTATAAAGGTTTAGGTTTGCATTTATTCCTTGGGAGTGGGGGGGGGGGGGGGGGGGAGACAACAAAATATACATATATTTTAATTTTATGTACATAATTTCTTTTTGCAAACCCTTTATACAAATAGAATTTGTCCTATAAAATCAAGCAACAAAAACTGTTCTTAAAGAAATATACCATACAAATGCCTCACAACTTCTTGGAAATTCAGCTGGGTGACATTGTTCAAAAGTTATGATATTTTTGCAAGCAGACTTCTTGCAGTCTTCAAGTGTTACTGGAGATGTGGAAATGGCCAGAAGGCAGCATCGTCAGGGGGCAGAGGTCACTCATAGTCGTAACAATAACAAGTATATTCCAGAATGAAATTTTCACTCTGCAGCGGAGTGTGCGCTGATATGAAACTTCCTGGCAGATTAAAATTGTGTGCCAGAACCGGGACTCGAACCTGGGACCTTTGCCTTTCGCGAGCAAGCGCAGAGGGAAATCCTCAGTACCCAAGCTAGTGTAGTGGATCATTACTGCCTGGGGCAGAATCGGAAGTAAAAACTGAAATTCAGAAGAAAATTATTCAAAAAGTGTTACATGTCCATTGTCAGGTATGACTTATAAGATAACGTGATACGGAAGGACTCGTAGAATGGAAGGATGGAGTGAAGATCATGGTATCACTGATGATGATTGTAAAACAGTAACTAACAATAATAATGTTACCACCAACTACTAACTTAGGTAATAAGCAAAATAGAGATTGTGAAAATAAAAAATATATGTAAACCATTACATTTTGTTTCTAATTATGCATTCAAAACATGGAGAATCAATAAATAGCATGAATCCACTATTTGTAGCTTGTGTGTGTGTGTGTGTGTGTGTGTGTGTGTGTGTGTGTGTGTGTGTGTCGTCTTGAGTCCTCCTGTAGTTGGATAAATGTGGTATTCTTCAACCCCTCCTTCCCATTTATGATGTACTAGTTAAGGCTTGAAACATTTTCTTGCTTATTTTCAATCATAGTATATTTTTTGAGCATTTGTAATTACTGGATATATTCTGTAGTAAATTTAACCTTTTCCACTTAGATGGAAGATATTGCAATACCAATGCAACGTGGTAACATGGAAGACATTGCACAAGAAACGTCAACAGGAGACAATACAGAAACAACTTCGGAAACAAACTCACTTAGCACCCAACAAATATATGATCGAGAAAGCAGGTGAGTAATTTAGTGTATAATGTGAATGTTTTGTGGACTTTTACTCACTTCAGGAATTATACTTTCAGTTCTACATACTCAGCTTTTTTGATAATTTATCATTATGTTAAAAGCTCTTGAATGGGACATTCTGTTTTTACTTTCTGAAGAGAATAGTTTCTTTTTGTGGGTCATATTTTCATTATTGGAAAGATGGCATTTGACTAAATTTTGAGAATTTGTTTCATACATAGCATACATGAACTCACTTGGTCTGAAGCCATAGCTTTACAAATACAATTTTTTGACATGGAAATAAAATATCTTTAACATTTCTTACTGTTTGTGATTACAGCCTGTTGACATTGAGTAACTAACTCATTATCAGGGTGAGAAAAAGGGGGGGGGGGGTTAAGGAATGGCAGCTTCATCTGTGGTATTCAGTGGGTGACATGGCCCCTGGATTATGTTAGATGGCAAATATATCAGGACGCTTAGTCAGTATTGCCTAAGTCTTGATTTTTGGAATGCAGACTCATGAGCTTGTGGCTGTTGAATGCCACCAGTACTCCGCAACCACAGGCTTTGGTTCATCTTGCAGTGACCTCCATGCATATGGTGCAATTCTAAAACTTTGTGTGTAAGACTTAATGAGGGTCTTAGACTATGGTACAAACTTTTCAGTGTTGTTGATGACTGTCAAGGCAAAGTTGTCAGCTTACAAAGGAAGTGAATATTATTTGTATGGGTGACTCCTGTAATGCTAGCTGTAAGTGGGGAACATTGTGGCACAAAGAAACTCCCAACTAAATGTGTGTCCTATGTAGGGCTTTAGATAGCCCTACAGCAGCTAACAGCTTCAGCTAAAAAAGTAGTATTGATTATTGAAACGTAGACAGGAAGCTTAGAAAATGCCAGTCTTGCTATACACAGATAAATTGAGTAGTAGTGGTGAAAACAGATACAGCACATCAAGCTGAACAAATACATAAAGCAAAAGTGCTAGTTGATACTAAATTTTGATGAAATTACACAATGCGAACTGTAGTAAGATGGTCATATCACATGTAGACGTACTACACAAAAATGTGCAGGAACTGGAGGCAGATTGGGTAGAGATTGATGTGATAGATTAACAAAGAAAACCTCCAATTCTCCAGTGTGCCTGAATTTACATCAGTTGGGTTCAACTTTACAATGTTCTCTCTCTCTCACTCACTCACTCTCTCTCTCTCTCTCTCTCTCTCTCTCTCTCTCTCTCTCTCTCTCTCTCTCACACACACACACACACCTTAAAACTTTTGGCCACAGCCTATATCAGTATAGAACACACTATTTTTCAATCATGGGCCTAACTCACTAACACACAACCCTCATTACTGTGTTCTGAGTGCTACTCAGCAGTAAGTGTGACAAGGAGTGGGGTGGGAGGGAATGGGAAGGAGGGAGGGTATGTGCCGTACAGAATATGTCAGTACTAGTGGTGGAGAGAGCTTATAAATCTGCGCAGGAGGGGAGGGGGGGGGGGGGGTAAATGGGAAGGAGCAGAGAAGGCACAACTTGAAGATGAAAGAGGCAGAAAGTTGGCTGAGGACTCGCAGAGACTACTTAACAGAAGGCCTCTGCTAACTCTCACCTACAAGTTGTGCCAGGAGCAGTTACTACCTGATCTTAGATTCATTTGTGGCAAATATCAACAAGACTATGTTGATATCCTTTGAAGAGATGTGATGACTATCTTTTGCTTGGTTTGGATTGTAAGAGAGCACTTGCACAGTTGCTTACAGATATTAGTTGATATCAACATGGTGTTATTTTGGCACAAATGTTAGACAGAAAAGGAATGGTAATAGCCCCGAGGACATTTATGAAAGCTGATAGAAACTTCTTAACTACAGAATGAGTGTGTCTTGCTGTTGTTTTGGCCATCTGCAGATTTCGACAGTATCTATATGGTAAGCCATTCACAGTCATTTCAGATCATCATTCACTTCATCAGTTTTTATCAGTTAACAGGTCATAAGGGTCCATCAGGACAACTTGACAGATGAACACTACGCATACCTGCCAACTCTTCCGATTTAGGCAGGAGTCTCCTGATTTTTCGCTTTTTCTCCTGCCTCCCGATTTTGCCATTATTTCTCCCGATTTTTAGCTTTAGCTGAAACCCAAGATTGGATTTTCCGCCAATGGTCAAAAGTCCGTTGTTCATTTATCAGTTAAAAATAAATACGTATCGAAATTCATAGAAATTAGGAGTTGCTCTTGACTTATATAATGATTGTTTCTGCTCTTTGCATGTATTTGCAAATACACATGTAGTGTTTTGATGTTGTGCTGTTTTTGAATGTGATGTTTTGTCAGTACACATAAGTGAGAGCACTTCAGTGGTGTTTTAATTGCTGGTAACCTTTTGATTGGATAGTTAGGGGCATCAGTTTCATACGCAAATTGCAGAAAGGCAAATTTCGTGTAAACAGCTATTTTACATGATTATGGGATTTCAGTTCGGTGGTATGTGTTCCAGTATGGCAAAAAATATAATCAATTTTTAAGCAGTTTTTGGAACATTTTTTCTATTTTATACTCTTTGTCGATGTGATATTTCCACATCACATGGTGGAAAAAACAAAGTACTGAAATACATGCAGAGAAAATTAAAAGTGTGTGTGTCACAATAAAAGACTGAAATTGCTGAAAAAAGTGAAAGTGATCATGTGATACATGCAGAGTGCTTATTTACATTGTTTATTATAGAGTATAGTTTGCCAATTAAATATGATAACTATGTGGGTCATTTGTTCCATAACATGTTCCCAGGTAGCAGTATAGCACAAATATAAGCTGTGAACTTTTTTGTTTTGATAAAAAAAAAAAAAAATCAGTCTACCTCGACTGGCTACAAAATATAAGGATGTAATCAACAATTGGATTAACGCAAGTGTTGTTTTTTTTTTAATCCATTATGTAGCATTATGAGATTATAGGAAAAGACTAAAATCAATAATTTTAAGGTTTATACTAAAGTGCGCCGCAGTTTTTGATAGAACGGATCTCCTGATTTTTACATTTTGAAGGTTGGCAGGTATGCACTACGTTTTGAAGAGTGTTGATATTACTATATTGCACAAGAGCGGAAGGAAGCACCAAGATACTGACTGCCTCTCGAGATCCAATGGAACATCAGCAAGAGAATCTTGAAGATAGTGACAGTCTTGCTGCTCTCCTAAACCTTTTTGATGAACAGGAGAACATCAGGGCATCACAAATTATCCATGGCTTGAATCAGAGCATGTGAAATGAGATGTTTAGACAATTAATGGATTACTATTTAAGAAAAATTTGACCCTTGTGGAAAGAGGAGTGAGTCCTAAACACATGTACTTAGACATGCTACAGAAGTTCCATGTTGCAACTGAGACTGGACATGTAGGGTTTATAAAAACAAATGACAGAATCGACAAGAGGTTTTTCTGACCTGGATTATTTAGAAGTGTTCATTACTTAAGAGTTGAACTGTCAAGAGTTCCAGAGAAGGAAGGTAGTTCCTCAGAAACCATCATGTCAACTCAGCCCATCATCGGAGACACCTATCCAGTGTATTGAAATTGAACTACTCAGATGATATCCAACTTCTATTAGTTGCAATTAGTGATTTATTGCATGTACTAATTATTATCTAACCCGAATTGCCATTATCAAACTTGTGAAAATAGTGAAATTCGTCATGGAAAAACATGGAGCACCAAGATCTGTAATTACAGATTGAGGAAAAGTTTTTAAATCAACAATTTTGGCAATGCAACATTACACATTATGAATGCCAATGAATGGGCTCCCTGAACACTTTGAGTCTGGTCGGAGAGCCTGCTTGGGTAGCCAAGAAGTTAAGGCGACTGCTCTTGAAAAGTGAGACACAGGTTCAAGTCCTTGTCCAGCACAAATTCTCATGTGTCCAGATCAATTGTCCTCCTTTAGAAAAGCAGCTGAAGTAAAAAAAATTCACAATTTGCAAAATATCTACGTGAATGCTTAGACTGCTGTGGATCATTGCCAACATTCGTTCGTCTGTTACAGAAAATTAATAAAACAAACAATGGAAATACCTTGAAGTATTCAACAATATCTTGGAAAGGATGGATTGGTACTCTCACCACAGAGACTCCTGATGAGCCGCAGAAAGGCACCCATAACAGAAGAAAAAAAATGAAGCTTTCGGCTGTTAAGCTTTCATCTGCCACAGAGAACGCGCATATACACTCACACAAACCCAACCACCGTCTGCGGCTGGACTGCAACACACATGCACAGCGTAGACGAAAGCAACCAGTGGTGGAGGTGAGGAAGTGGCATGGAGAGGGAAGCAGGAAGGGAGGAAAGAGGATGCCGGTGGGGATGGAGAAATACGTCAGTGCTGTCTGACTGTAGGGAGTGTTCACATCTGCGCAATTCAGAGAAGTTGGTGTTTGTGGGTAGGATCCATATGACACAAGCTGTGTAGCAGTCATTGAAGTGAGCCACATCATGCAGTGCTGCATGTTCTGCAACAGGATGGTCCAGTAGTCTCCTTGCCTTAGTATGACAATGGCCATTCATCCGCAAAGACAGCCTGTTGCTGGTCATGCCCATGTAGAAAGCTGTACAGTGTTTGCAGCTCAGTTTGTATACAGCATGACTACTATGGGATAGCAAATGCCTGTGATGGGACTGGAGTAGGTGAGTAGGTGGTGGTGGGATGGTGGATTGGACTGGCTGCAACAGCCAGAGACGGCGGTTGGGTTTGTGTGTGTGTGTGTGTGTGTGTGTGTGTGTGTGTGTGTGTGTGTATGTTCTCTGGCAGACTAAGGCTTAACAGCCGAAAGCCTTAGCTTTATTTTTGTTTTCTCTTATGTGTGCCTTTCTGTGGGTCATCGGGTGTCTGTGTGGTGAGTACTAGACAATATCATCATCATCATCAGTGACTGACTACGCCTTTCAGCATTCAGTCTGGAGCATAGTACTTCTAATAAAATTCCTCCATGATCCCCTATTCATTGCCAACATTGTTGCATCGTCTGAAGTTAAGCATTTTACTTCAAAATCATTCTTCACTGAATCTAAGTACTTTCTTCTTGATTATAGAGGTAATCTGTCTTATGCTGACTGCAATTAAGAGGATTATTTTCACACCAGACGCATTTCGCTTTTTTATTTTAAAAGCATCTTCTGTGGTCTGTAAATGATACAAAGGTTTGTACAATTTGTTTTTGATAAATAGATTAAAAACAGTTTTTTTAAAAGCATTTTTCACGTTAGGCCTAAGTGTTTTTAATTTAATATTTGGTCTACTCACGGTGTTGATTTCTCTTCTCTACATGTAACTACTGCTTCTCCGTCTTGTTGGCTGGAGTTCGTTTTTTCCTGGCGAGTGTTTCAGGGCTGTGTATAGCACTTTTTGTGTGTTTTTGTTACGTTTTTTTCTTTTTCATCTCCGCACATCACAGCACTTCACTTTTAAATGTATACTGATTACATATCACCTGTTATTTTCTTCTTGGTCTACCTGGACTCATCTTATCCTCCACTGCCGAGCACATGAGTCTCTTAGGTGTGTAACATGACACCACCATCTCAGTCTGTTCACTCTGCTTCATCTATGGTGTTCATTCCCAGTTTTTCTCTGATTTTCTCATTATGGGCACCCTCCTGCCATTGTTCCCATCTATTAGTACCTGCAATCATTCTTGCTACTTTCATATCTGTAACCTCTACCTTGTGAATAAGGTAACCTGTATCCAACCAACTTTTACTCCCATACAACAAAGTTGGTCGAAAGATAGAGCGGTGCACTGATAACTTAGTCTTGGTACTTATTTTTTCTTGCAGAAGAGAGTAGATCTTAGCTGAGCACTCACTGCATTAGCTATCCTGCACCTCAATTCCAGTTCTTTCACTATGTTGCCATCCTGTGAGAAAATACATTTTAGGTACTTGAAACTGTATACCTGTTCTAATGTTGTTCCTCCTATTTGGCACTCAGTCTGTTTAAATCTCTTTCTCACAGACATTACTTTCTTTTTGGAGATGCTGATCTTCAAAGCATAATCATTGCACCTCTGATCGAGCTCTGAAATGTTATTTTGCAACATTTCAATTGAATCGGCCATTACAACTAAGTCATCCGCATATGCAAGACTGCTTATTTTGGTTTCACCTATTTTAATCCCACCCTGGCAGTCTACTGTTTTCAGCATATGATTCATGAATAGTATGAACAACAGTGGTGACAGGTTACAGCCTTGTCTTACCCCTGAAACTACCCTAAACCAAGAGCTTAATTTGCTGTCTACTCCTAACTGCTGCATGACAGTCTACATAAAGCCCTTTAATTGGCTGCAGAAGTTTGCCTCCTATACCATAATTTTGTAGAACTGACAGTAGCTTCCTCCTAAAAACACAGTCATAAGCCTTTTCTAGATCTATGAAACATAGATACAATTCCCTGTTCCACTCATAGCACTTTTGCATTTCCTGCCGTAAGCTAAAGATCTGGTTCTGACAGTCTCTAAGAGGCCTAAACCCACACTGATTTTCATCTAACTTGTCCTCAATTAACACTAGCACTCTCCTTTCAACAATACCTGAGAATATTTTGCCTACAACACTAATTAAACAGATACCTTGATAGTTGTTACAATCTTTTCTGTTTCCATGATTGAAAATTGCCGTGATTACCGCTTTCGTCCAGTCAGGCGGAACCTTTCCCGATTCCCACGCCTTCTCAGTTATCCTGTGTAACCATTTGAGACCTGATATTCCACTGTATTTGACGAGTTCTGGCTTAATTTCATCCACCCCAGCCACTTTATTGCACTGTAATCTACTGACCATTTTCTCCACTTCCTCAAATGAGATCCTGTTTCCATCGTCGTTCCGATTCCATTGTACCTGAAAATCTGACACATTGAACGTTTCACCTACATTGAGCAATTCTTCAAAATATTCCCTCCATCTGCTCAAGGAAACCACAGGATTGACTAGCAGCTTTCCTGGCCTGTCCAAAAAGAGTAGCAGACAATAAAATTAAAAAAAAGAGAGAGAGAAGCAGCAGAAAATTAGTAATAAAATTAATACGAGGATGAATCAAAAAGTTTTGGGACTGGTGCTGCCATATGGAAAGTAGGAGTAGTTGACCTTCGCACCGCTAGGTGGCGAGAGTTGCATATATGAGTCAGTGTGCAGAGTGGCATTCAGCTGACAGGATATGTTGCTTACCCAAAGTGATTTCCATGGTACTCCATGTTTTGTCTGTGGCGATTTTACGATGTATCCGCGAACAAAACGGTGCATGTGTATCACATTCTGTTCGAATCTCGGGAAAAGTGCTACGAAGACGCTTGCAATAATTCAACAAGTGTTTGCGGGACAGATCAGGAGCCGTACACATGTGTTTGAGTGGTGAGAGGTGAAGAGCATGGTCATCGTTTTCTTTGGTACCAAGGGAATTGTGCAAAAAAAATTCAACCCATCTAACCAAACAATGAATTCCCCGTACTACTGTGACGTCTTGCGATGGCTCCGTGAAAATGTATGGCGCCAACGGTCCGAACTTTGAAGTTAAGGGAACTGGCTGCTGCATCAAAACAACACACCCTGTCACATGTCCTTTCTCACCAGGACCATTTTGGCAAAAAACAACATGGCGTTTGTACCCCACCCACCATATTTGCCAGATTTGGCAACTTGGGACTTCGTGCTATTCCCAAAATTGAAGCTCAAGTTGCAAGGTTGTTGGTTCGATACTAGAGAGGATTCTAGAAGCATCGCTGACACCCTCAAAGAACAGGACTTCCAGAAAACATTTTACCAGTGGCAGAAGTGCTGAGACCGGTGTGTACGTGCGGATATGAACTACTTCGAGTGTGATGGTGTCCACTAGTCTAAAGGTAAGGTTTTCAACAGATGGCAGCCCAGTCCTGAAAATTTTGGAGAGCTCCTTGTAAGACATTGACTGACATGCTGTCCATATAAGTCAACATCGAGCATAACAATTAGGATGAAGTGTTGCCTACAACACTGCCAAACGAGATCACCAGATTTACCCCATTCTCAATGGTGCATGGCCATAAAGTAACAACAACTGTCTTTCCAGTTAAGGCTGCTGATGTGGATAACAGTTACATTGATCAGTTATTAATCAGGACTGAGAAGGCTCAGCAGTTGGCTCAACACTGTGGACTACAGTCCCAGGAAAATGACCATCAACCCCCAGCCTGCTGACCTCATCTGAATTTTCACTACTATTTGGAAGGTTGGTCTGTCTGATAAGAATGTCAGGCATTACTTTGTCATAAAACAGTTATTGAATATTACTTATAAAGTTGCAAACCCAATACAAGAGACATAAAATTTCTGACACTGTTCATGTTCTGTGAATGAAGCTGTACAGATATGCCACAGCTCAGGATAAATTCGAACCTTCCAGCAAGCCTCAACAAGGTAACAGGCAACAAAAGTGGTAATGTTGACAAATTCAACAGGGTCCACCGCCGGAACGAGCATTAGTCATTGGGAGCTGCAGTATGCAGGACCAACATTATGGCAGCAAAAAGATGTGAACCTAAAGACACTGTTCTCTTGAGAAGGAAACAGTGTCGCAAATGAGGCACTGGAAGATGACTCTGTGGTGTAGTGGTGAAAGTGTTGGACTCTGGAGCAAATGGCTCTGGGTTCAAAATTTACCATGTTTGTGCATTTTAATTTGAATATAGAGTACTGGTACCTTCTAGATGTATTGTGATATAATGTTCCATAAATTTCTATTAGTGTATATAAAGTGTGTTTTAGGAGGATAGTAAATATTTTAGGAGGGGGCAGTATAGATGAATTGTATTAAAAAATGTCATATAACAAGCACCCAAGTTTTACTGAGTACATAGATACAACTGTTTGTGGGCGGAAGAATTTTCAGTAGGGTATCTCTCATTTTAGGGCGTGATGATATTCCAACACGGACTTTCCATTGTTCGAAGGTTGAAGTTACATTGATGGCAAATAATCCTTATAGTTCAGTGTATCCAAATGACATACGGAGTCCATGACAGATTACTGGTTCTTATTTCATGTAAATTATGCTTATTTAAAGTTGAAAAGAAATAAAAGGGTTTTTATTTACTTCGATCTAGTTTTATGTCTATTAGGCCATCTTCAGGAAAGAGATGTTTCCTGATTATGTTCTAATAAGTCGAAAACTAGTTCGAAGTAAATAAAAATTTAGTGGAACAAAAACTTTTTATTTGTTTTCAACCTTAAATATGGAGCTGTTCTGCCAAGAAGTGAATGAAGAATCAATAGATAAAATTATATTTACAGTATATCAGTTGACCAACTTTAAAGGAGTAGAAAGGCCAGAAAACATTTTAAAAAGTTGAACAAAAGTTGATACACCCTTTCAACTGGATTGAACACTGTTTTATTTATGTCTCTTCATACATTTCACCATTCTACAACTGTGTACCTACAAGATACACTGTGTGACCAAAAGTATCCTGAGACTTGCCTGAAAATGACACAAGTTCGTGACGCTCTTCATCGGTAACACTGCAGTTCAGCATGGTGTTGACCCACCCTTAGCTTGATGACAGTTTCCACTCTCGCAGGCATACGTTCAATCAGACGTTGGAAGGTTTCTTAGGGAATGGCAGCCCATTCTTTACAGAGTGCTGCACGGAGGAGAAGTATCCCTGTACATCAGTGAGGCCTGGCATGATGTCAGCCTTCCAAAAGATCCCAAATGTGTTCTATAGAATTCAAGTCAGGACCCTGTGCATGCCAGTCCACTACAAGGATGTAATTGTCATGTAATCACTCAGCCATAGGCCAAGCGTTATGAACAGGTGTTCGATCATGTTGAAACATGCAATCACCATTTCCGAATTGCTCATAAACAATGGGAAGCAAGAAGGTTCTTAAAACATCAATGCAGGCCTGTGTTGTGAAGATATATGCAAAACAACAAAGGTTGCAGGCCCCTTCCATGAAAAACGTTACCACACCATAATACCACCTGTAATCTTCCCACTCAACACTATCTGCAATGTACTGAACAATTAATTAAACCCGTGTGCCTGAAATTCTCTAATTGTGCGAGTAAAGCTATCGGAAATGAAACCACTAGTGTAGTGGTACAGTAGAACCTCGTTTTTACGCTTTTCAGGGGACTTCAGTGAAATGGTGTAAAATGCAGGAAATAATGTATTAAATGGTAAAATATGCTTACTGGACCAGCCTTGCATTTTCGTAGTTTATGTGTGATATATGTACATAATAGACATCTAAATACTCGCCAGGGAATTGATTATACAATAAATGTTATCCAAACTTTTACTATTTTAAGCGCCAAGCAGAACTGGTAATTTTATGGGAAGTGTAAATTTTTGACGTAATTTCAGTCATTATAATCGAGGATGTCGCTATTTTAAGCGCCAGGCAAACTGGTAATTTTATGGGAAGTAGAAATTTTTTATGTAAGTTCTAGGGATGGGTCGAATCCCAGTTTTACCGAATCGAATCTGAATACCAAATCTTAAATATAACATGCCCCGAATCCCGAACCCGAATCGAATCTCAAACCCAAATAATCTGTCAACTCAAGTATCTGTATTTAAAAAGAATTACTACCCTATCACAGCCATTGATGAAGATAAAGCCTTCTGTGATGGATCTCAAATGACAAAATTACAGTAAAATTTAAGAAATTAAAATTTCATTTGGGTTTTTATTTTAAATTTTAATACCCCCTTATCCTCTTAAAAGAAATTTTCATGAAATATTTTGAGATATATGTTGTTTAGATGCTCTAAAAGATGATAATAAGAAACTTTCTTCACTCTATTACCAACTGTTTCATTTTGATGAAATAAAAAATAATTGCATAATGAAGTCTTACAAAGGAAAGAATTACTTTTTTTTCCTTTTTCAAAGCTGAAGAATCAAAAATAAAACCTGAAAATGTTAGTAGATATTTTGGAAGTTTGAAAAATAGGTTCTTAAAAAATAGGATGTGTAAATGTTTAATGATTTTATAGTCACATATATAAGCCGTTATAAAATTTATTATACATCCAAAGCTAATTTATTTTGTTGGTTAAATTGTGCGACGCTTCTCGCCGGGCTGCAGTGGTTATGTTGGCACCAATGGTAATGACGGCAACTCAGATGACTAATAAATGTTTTTCGTGGCAACTTCAATTAAAACAAAAATTATTTTTTTCTGAACGGGCAACCTGCTCTATGGTTGACATGATCTTGTATGTACCCTTGCCCATTCAGAAAAAAATAATTTTTGTTTTAATTGAAGTTGTCACGAAAAAACATTTATTTGTCATCGGAGTTGCCGTCATTACAATTGGTGCCAACATAACCACTGCAGCCCGGCGAGAAGCTTCATACAATTTAACCGGATTTATTGAAACAGACGTCAGATGTTTGTTGAATTGACGTTATCCCGCCTGAATTGTGCACGATTAGAACTTTTTTTTTTCCACTCACGGTAGTAAATAACTTTCTTCTTGAAATCCTAGTGCTTCTCTAAGGTTCACATACCCCAGCACTTCACAAAATTCGACAAAAGAATACGCGAAATTAGAATGAGACAACTCATGCAAGAATCGTAGGTGATGTCCTAGGAGCCGTGTACACCCAATGAAGCGGCAGTGCGATCGATATATATCGGATAGTGTTTCATATAGAAATGATAGGTCTGTGCGATAGTTATCGAAGAAGCGAATGTTATGATTTTTACGGATATGTCATGATTTTAAAGGATGTGTTTAGTCAGGAACCTAAGAGTACAAAGTAACTTGTGAGTGAACAAATTGTACTCTTAGGTTCCTGCCGAGCCACATCCTTTAAAATCATGACATATTTGTAAAAATCATAACATTCGCTTGTTCGAATACTGGTACCTATAGTTTAGTCTAACGACCATAGCTTTTGAATGAAAAGTCCATTGACAATGAATTAAGGCCGATTCACACTGTGTGTCACGTCAACGTCATGTCACGGATCCGTCACATCAAGTTGTATTCACACTGTCCGTCACGTCAATTCGCTTTTTCCAATACTCCATGTTGAAAGTCAGGTTATAAAAGGCGATGTGTTATGTAGAAAGTCATATTATAATATTGTAATTGAAGAAACAACAACGCTAAATGTTATTGATTGTCAAAATCAACTTTACAATGTATGTTTTGGGCTAACTTAATGTGGTAAAGTGATGGGAACTGAAACATGTCCAAATGTCGACATCTATTTTAAAGCGAAAAAAATAAAGTTTCTTGCTACTGCTAGCGGAGCGAGAGTTGAATGTCTGATATATTTCGATTGTATTGCTGTTTCATTCAATGTATACGGTTCCTAGGAAATTACCTGTTACCAACGTGACCTGCTACATTTGAAGTTGAGCAATAAGTACTATTTCCTTTGTGAAATGGTGTGTTAAAATTCAATAGTCGAAAATAAAGTGGAAATTAGACTTGACTTCCTTTTTTTATTATTATTATTTTTACGAGTGCAAAAGTTTTAGCGCCAGTATTTACATTTGCGCCTACGAAGCAAGCCACTCACTACGTTTACATGTAACACATCTTCCGGAAGACGAAAACAGATTTTCGTAAACCGTTTTTTGCTTGTGGAGTGTTTACATGACCAACCAAAAGCGGAATTGGGAAATCGGTTTACGAAGTCCGGTTTTGGGGGCCCATGTAAACTGGGTGCGTGCAGCACTGCTTAGACGAGACGGAAAACTTACTTGTTAGCGGCTCCTAGTGCCATTTTTCAGAACTTCGTTCATTTTATGATGTCACGTCTTTCAGCGGATTTATGAAACAATAATGTAAATAACGCAAACGAAAGCACACTGTTATGCAAAGTTAACAACATTTGTAACTGAAGGTTTCCATATAAACTTCGGATTCGGGATTCGGTAGTATTCGGCCATTATGCATCGAATCTCGAATCGAGAATCGTGTGCTAGATTCGGCCGAACCACTCGGACACAACCCTAGTAATTTCATTCATTATAATCGAAGACGCAACTGCTGGGCTATAACACATCTTCAAAATTACCTGAACCGCTTCGATAGATATCGTTTGGACACCGTTGCCAGGCTATGTAACATCTTCAAAAATTACTGCCTTTTATCGGAATTAATTATTTACATAGTAAAACTCCTACAGTTCCGTTCGTTTTGTATTTTTTGTTGTTTCACACAACAATATTCGAGAATTTATTCGCCTTCTCGAGTACAAACATATGCGTAAGTATTTTTGTGGTGTTTGCATATGATCGGCATCTCTCACTATTATCGCTTTTTTGAGGTTGTGGGTATTATGATACCCAAGTGTGACAGATAAAGTTCTCTATTAATCAGAAATATGTATCACAAAAGCAACGCAACTATATATTCTCACATCAACAAAGCAAATGGTTCTGATTGTTTGAATACTCTCCATCCGCTCTGGCAAAGAAGCTAGCGGAAAGACTAACTACACCACCACAAATCAGCGTTATTCTCTCGTTAACAAACTGTTTTGTTTGTCTGAGTACATGCCAGGCGCTCTGCCAAAGAAGCTGGTGAAAAGAAGAACTACATTGCCACAAATCGGCGCGTCTTTAAGTCAACAACGAAACGCGAAATGTAAGTTTGAATAAACGCAAAGTGTCAAGAAACTCGAATGCGACTAATTTCTAAGCGCTATACTTAAGGGGAAAGCCATGCTAGTGTCAATTTATGTACATTACGTCATTTTTCTTCACAAACATGCTTTCAAAAAGTGTAAAACGCGGGAAAAGCGTAAATATGTTAATGCAAAAACGAGGGCGAATTAACATTGTAAACATAGGAAATTTGACGGGACCGACAAAAAATGGTGTAAATGGCGGGAAAATGTAAAAACCGAGAATGTAAAAACGAGGTTTTACTGTAGTTACAACAGAGACGACGATGTACTTTCGCACTCTGGTAACAATGTGCGTCTAGTAATAAAAGAGGGGAGGGGGGGTAATTTGGAAAAATAACTCAATATTAATAAAATGGGGGAAAGTATGAATATAGCAGCTAAGCAAATATATGGTTGCGAGCAACAATTACCAAAGCACGGTAGCAAATGCAACTCAAGTACTTATCGAACTGCAAATACCTCACCTTAAAGCTTGATTGATTGTTGATAGATTCATTAACTTCATGAATGGTAATTATTAAACCTGTTATTAAGCAGTTGCAATGGTTTAAGTCAGCCATATTCAACCTTTTTCCTCCTCGGGCCAAATTCTCGAATGTTGTATTTCAAGTGGGCCACAACATTATCACAGGGCAAAATAACACTGCAAAATAACTACACCCATTTGTTTTATCATAAAAATCTATTTAGTATATAATTGTTACTAGAAGAGTATGTTGCTTTTTGAAATATACTTTAATGTATTGTTAAATAATATTTTCTTAATTTTTTAGAATCTGAAAGCTGGAGCTTATTAATTTCTGCAATTATTTGATTTTTGTTGGTGAATTTATCAAATAGGACGCTGAAAGCAGTCACAAAACACTCCTTTACAATTTCTGCATTAGTAAATGGTTTCATATGCTTACCAAGTATATAAAAAATTTCATACTATGCCTTTGTTACCGCTGCATCTTGTGACATCACCGCCAACATTACGTTTTGTTGTTGCACCAAAGAACTTTCTAAAGCTGTGAGTTTGTCACGTCTTACGGTGCATCCCCGAGGGTATCACTAAACGTTTGTTGTGAAATGGTGATCAATATTATATTTCTTTAATACAACATTTTCTCATCAAATTAAACAAATTGTTGATTCATGTTGATTTTGCACTTCAAAATAGTCAATTTCTCACTGATCTTGAAACAGTCTTCTTTCAACAGATAGGTTTCGTTTGGTTTTAGAAGCTGCTCCTGACATGGTGAATAATTGTTTTCTCACTTTCAGTGTTCACTCTCACAGCACCCACACGACACAAGCTACACTGAGCTTAAATCCTGCGAAAATCAGCCGCTTAGTCCCCGCCCACCGGACTCTAGCTCCACCCATTAGCGGCAAGGGAGTCATGCCAGTGCCATCTAGGTGACACTCGTTCAACCGAACCACAAGGAACTCTGAACCTCAGAGACAAGTTACAGAAAAACAACAGTCCGTAATGCACAGATTAAGTTTTCAAGTATAACATATTTAGATACTATCTTTATAAAATGAAATCAAATCTCCAATGTAATGGTAATAGCAGTTTGTCACAACTGAATCGCACGGTATTATTGTCAACTCAAATCGGACTCTTGATGGATCATCTTGGAGGTACAGCGAAAATGGTGTCATAAAAACTCTGAGCGTAGTTTTACTTGTTTTATTTCTGCAATGTCCGTAAATTACGCAAATTCAAGAACTTTAGAGAGGGAAAATTGTCCAAATTGCTTTAATGATGCTGACTTTTAAAATGCAAACTTTCAGCACAGTCACAAATAGTACTGATTAATTTATTTTTACCTTACCCCTCGTGTGTTATGGAGTGTTTATTTTCATAGTGACAGTGCACTGATGTTGCTTTGATATTTACGGTTGAGTTGCAAGTTAAGTACAGTGCTTTCCCAACACACTTTACAAGCCGCGGTGGAATGGCCGAGTGTATTGAGGCGCTATGCTCCGATGCGCATGGCCGTTCCCCGTCGGGGGCTCGAATTCTCCCTCAAGCATGGATGTTTGTGCTGTCTTTAGTATACGCTAGTTTATAAGTAGTTTGCAAGTTTAGGGACTGATGACCACGCAGTTAAGTTCCATAAGCTTAACAAACATTTCCTTTACAAACAAATACGAATCTTCCTAGTAAGCATTAAAAAATGGCACTCTTATATCCGAAGCTGTTTTACACATGCTGAACGCTGGCAAGTCAGATTAAAAGTGTCACACTTGATAGGATTCAGAACGGATATACTTCAGCGCACTGAAAAGGACGCGATAGCGACGCTGTCTGAGCTGCCACCCGGGGAGGGGGGGAAAGCACCGGGGTGAGCAAACACTCGAGAGTTCCAGTATTTTGAGCCTGCTTCACAACAAATGACATGTGTTGTGGAGAATGTGCTGCTTAAATTCAGGGCACTGGCTTCGTTGATTTCGCTGTACGCTTCTCGCCCATTTTTATCAGCCAGTCATTAAAGATTCTTGTTGCGAAATTTTGAATAGTGGACGACTAGCTTGCCAGGCCACTCAAAAAAGCTCAGCGGGCCACAAGTGGCCCGCAGGCCATAGGTTGAATACCGCTGGTCTAAGTATTTCACTACATGGTTGAGCACAAATTTACGTATCAAAGATCATTAAGACTCGAACCACAGTTTTTATTTAATGGTCACTAACACTTTGAATTTAACTACAGTATGTTCAATAACGTCGAAATACACAAATATGTAACTGAACAAACATTGCTGCTGCTTTCTTTATGAGGTTATAGAAGCAATCATGCAGTCTTTAATTAAACAGGACTTGTCTCGGAATAATAATCAATAGGACAAGGATCCTGCCTGGTTGATGAGCTGGGAGAATGATTTGGACGACACCAGATATTTCGTAAGAAGAGTTTTCGTTATTGAAGTTTATCTCTAATATGCTGGCTAGTCATACATGCTAATTAGTTGTTGGCTCGATCTTACTTCCGGATGGAGACGATGTGGTGTGGTGCAGGTATTGTTGGCATACAATAGCAAATTCTTCTTGGCGTCGGACAAACTCTTTGGGCCCACAGCTTTCCTCTTAACTATTACAACTTGGTGGGTAAATCTGTGCCTGTATTATTTTCAAATTGCCCAATCACCGTAACTTTTGTGCCAAATCAAGGTATTCCTACATAGGTTCAACTTGCTGAAGACACACCGCCCCACAAACCGGATATTTCGAGCAACACACTCCAGCTAACTTTTTTACTGCGCATCATTGTGCTGCCTGTGCGCTCCTTACTCCAAAGATGACTCTATACAATAGCAATGACCCTGACCAGCGCATCTTGTCTACTACATTCATCGTAGAATATTTGATTTTGTATTCATATTAAATACATAAATCATGACATCACCTCATTCCACATCACAATTACCAATACAAATAAACACATAAGTGACAATTACGTAACATATGACTGTGAATAATCAAACCAATAATACTTACACCTGAATGACACATAGCTGGTTTACACATAGCATTACTAGGTAGTGGTCACTGTGTTGTTGTGACACACACTGGCAGATGACGTTCATCAGGCATTCGCCATGCCTACACTCTGCCATCAGATCGCCACTCTGTGTACCAAAATTTGTCACTCCCCACAATGTTTTCCCACTGTTTAGTCATCCAGTGTTTGAGCTCCTTACACCAAGCAAGGTGTTGTTTGGCACTGACTTGCGTGATGTGTGGGTTATGGGCAGCAGGTCAACAACGAAATGCAAGTTTTCTCACCTCCTGCCATCTATCATAGTACTTGGAGTGGATTCTGATGCAGTTTGGAATTCTTATGTAATGGACTGGATAGATGTCTACCTATTACAATGTACAACCCTCTTCAGCTGTCCCTGTGAGTAAACCGATGAGGTTGGCATGTACGCTTTCATGCTGTATGTGTCCCTTCACGTTTCGACTTCACATGAGAAACATTGGCCCTAGGGATGTTTAGGAGTGTGGAAATCTCATGTACAGACTTCTGACACAAGTGACACTCAATCACCTGACCACGTTAGAAGTCCATGGGTTCTACTGAGTCCCCCATTCTGCTCTCTCACATTGTCTAATGACTACTGAGGTTATTGATAGGGAATACCTGGAAATAGCTGGCAGCACAATGGACTTAATATGAAAAACAGTTGTTTTTGGGGTTGTTCGGATAATTTTGATCACATAGTGTGTGATTCTCATAATTTTGTTGATTTTATTGCTTTCTTGAATTTTGTAAGAGTTGTTATATAGAAATATTCATTTTACTGTGTTATCCTTTTTAGTGATGTTTCTTGTTACTTGGTTTTTCGTGTAACTTACATATATACTGTAATTGTTTCTAAATAAATGAAAATTATGTATCTTGGATATTACTTATTCAAAAAGTAAACTTTAAAACATTGTTACTTGTGTTTATTTTCAGAATTGTGATTGATTACGGGCAGCTTCCAGATAATTTGAAGGAACTAGATGATGCAGACGATGTAAAGAAAATGGATAATAAATTAAGTAAAGCAATAAATGATTTGCAGAACACCATTCAGAGAATACAGGCACCAAATATGAGGGTATGTCTTTAGTTTTCGTCTTCCACATTAATTCCTTGATTACTCCAAGAATTGAATTTACTAACATGGAGCCTTCAATTTTCCAAATGAGAAGAATCTGGTAGTTTTGTACATGTAACAATGTAAAGTCCAGGATGGAATTCTGCAATATAACAAGGATAGCATGTAACTCACTGCAGAGACAGTCATTGGGCCACTGGCTGGCACTTAAAAAAGTATCTTGGAACACAGCAGCTGGATATTATGATTGGTGTTAGTGAGTTGTACCAGAATGATTGAATGGATGACAGTTCGTGTCCTTTTCTTCTCATGAAGTCTCTGATTGAAAGCAAAGTTGTGTGTGTGTGTGTGTTTTAACATGTCTGACTGCAACTCAACAATCATTACAGTGTCACGTATGTTGCATTACTAATTATGTGTTGAGTACTGTTTAGGAGTATTCTTCAGAACACTTCATATCATTCGTGTAGTGATCGTGAAGGTAGATTAGGCCAATAACAGCTTGGTTGATCCCTACAAATAATAATTCTTTATTTGCTCCATATGTTAGTGTTGATTTTCAGTTTATAGATAAAGATGTGTATTACCATTCACTTTACAATTACTGTTTTAGCTAACACCGCTGCAAACTGTTGATGTGTTATGCTATTGGTTGTTTCGAATGATGCACGAGTGGTATAACTACGCTCAGTTAACACGGTTCCTAGGCTGAACTTTGTATACATGCAGTAGATAGAACAAATGTACACTCATTTAACAGATTCTTGTACAGGAGAGCAATAAAAATGAACATTATAGTCAAACAATGCAGCAGTTTGTTTATAAAATGATGATACATTCACTTTTAATATATTCTTGTGTAGGAAAACATGTGAAATCAGAAGAAACCTATACTGTTACTTATGTATAACCAAAGCAAATGTATAATAGATTTGTTATTAAGCAATGGAAATACCTTAAAGGATTCAACAATATTTTGGAAAGGATAAGTTGCTACTCACCACATAGACGCCTGATGAGCCGCAGAAAGGCACACATAACAGAATAAACAAAAAATTAAGCTTTCGGGTGTTAAGCCTTCATCTGCCACAGAGAACACGCACGCACACACACACACACACACACACACACACTCACAAACCGTTGTCTCCGGCTGTTGCTGCTGGACTGCAACACACAGGCACAACGTAGGCAAGGGCAACCAGTGGAGGTGAGGAAGCGGCATAGAAAGGGAAAAAGGAAGGGAGGGAAGGGATGCCGGGAGCGATGGAGCATTACGTCAGTGCTGTCTGACATATAGGAAAGGACTGGAGTATGTTGCAGAAAGGGAGATGCACATAAGCTGGAGGGTAGGTAGGGAATGTAAGCTGTCTCCTTGCCTCAGTATGACGATTGCCATTTGTCCGCAAGACAGCTTGTTGCTGGTCATGCCCACATAGAAAGCTGCACAGTGTTTGCAGCTCAGTTTGTATACAACATGACTACTATTACAGGTTGCCCTGCCTTTTATGGGATAGGAAATGCCTGTGACAAGACTGGAATAGGTGGTGATGGGATGGTGGATAGGACAGGTTTTGCATCTAGGTCTATTACAGAGAAATGACCCATGGGGTAAGGGGTTGGAAGCAAGTGAAGGAGTAGGGATAAACAAGGATATTACGTAGGTGTGGTGGATGGCGGAATACCACTGTAAGGGGGGGGGGGGGCGGAGTTGGAAGGATTTTGGGTAGGGTATTTCTCATTTCAGGGCAGGATGAAAGGTAATCGAAACCCTGGCAGAGAGTGTGGTTTAACTGCTCCAGTCCTGGGTGGTATTGCGTGATGAGAGGGATGCTCCGTTGTGGCTGGACACTGGGTGTGGGGGAGGTGGTGCGTGACCAGACAGACAGGGCCCATGATCTCTTTCTGGACAAGGTTTGGTGGGTAATTGCGGTCAGTGAAGGCCTCAGTGAAGTGTTTGGCATATTTGGAGAGGGATTGCTCATCACTGTAGATGCGTCGACCACGTGTGGCTGGGGTGTATGGAATTTTGGTGTAGAATGGGTGGTAGCTGTCGAAATGCAGGTATTGCGATGGTTGGTAGGTTTGATGTGGACAGAGGTACTGATAAGGCCATCTTTGAAGTGAAGATCAACATCAAGGAAGGTGGCTCATTGGGTTGAGTAGTACCATGTGAAGTAAATGGAAGAGAAGGTGTTGAGGTTTTGAAGGAATGTGGATAGTGTGCCCTCACCTTCAGTCCAAATTGTGAAGATATCAATAAATCTGAACCAGATGAGGGGTTTGGGATTCTGGGTAGTCATGAAGGATTCCTGGTAGACGGCCCACGTACAGGTTGGCATAGGAAGGTGCCATACGGGTGCCCATGGCTCGCTGCAAATTTGCTTGTAGGTGATGCCTTCAAAGGAGAAGTAATTGTGGGTGAGAATGTAGTTGGTGAAGGTAATGAGGAAGGAGGTTGTAGGTTTGGAGTAAGTAGGGTGTTGTGAAAGGTAGTGTTCAACAGCAACAAGGCCATGAATATTGAGAATGTTGGTGTAGAGGGAAGTGGTATCAACGTGACGAGCATGGATCCAGATGTTAAAGGAATAGGAACAGTGGAGAGTAGGTTGGTGTCTTTTATATAGGGTCTATGAGAGTATGGTGTGTAAGGGGGTGGGGGGGGGGGGTGAGGGAGAGATAGACTCTGGGGAGAGGTCCTGGGATGGGCCTAGGGATTTGAGGAGGGTCTGGAAATCCTGTTAGATTTCTGGGATCGGATCATTGTGGCTGGGTGTGTGTGTGGAAGAATCTGACTGTTTGCGAAGACCCTCTTCCACATAGTTCTTGTAGTCTAAAACCACAGTGGTAGAGCCTTTGTCCACAGGAAGGAGACACTTCTTTCTGCGGGGGTGAGGTTGGTATCCACCTTGGGAAATGATGATGAGGCCAGCTTGGAAGTTAGGAAATTCTGAAAAGTTAAAAGGGGATGATTTGGAGGTATTATGGGTGGATCTAGACTGGATGGGTTAGTGAACTGGATCAGGCAGGGTTCAATATTGGTATTGGGACGCGTTTGAATATTGGTGTTTCCATTGTAAGGAGTGGGAGAAAGAGAGAAGATCCTTAGATTTGCTATTAACATATTCTTCTATAGGAAATTGAATGAAATTTAAACTGTTATTTTGTGATCTAATAACTTGAGTTTGCGATGTAGGTGATGAACATACATTTGCTGTTAGTACGTTATTTTATGCTAAAGCGTAAGAAATTAAAATGAAATAGTAATTTTGGTGTACCATCTAATAACTAAGAGGAAGAGGTTCCTACTGGGAGGATTGATGTTTTAAAACACCGGCAGAGGTTGGTCATTCACCCTGGTGAGCCCACCAATGAAAACTAAACAACATTATTGATTATATCTTTTTCTTCTAAACATTCTCTTTTATCATGTACATTTGCATAATGCCTATCCATTTTAGCAAACGCTAAGAATATGCAGTCACAGTTTGCCATAATGTGACTGCACAATGCCGAGCTATATGTGACAATCGTGTGCTGTCAACTATTGTTGGACGCCTTTGGTCCCATCATAGTATGTCAAAACAAACCATATTACTTAGATGTAGTTAAAAATCTAATTATATTTGTGATTCATGAGCTATATGCTCATGTGTCATCAGTATTAGGTGAGATCTCAGCTTCTAGGTGAATATTTGAGAGTGTAATAAACGCTGAGGTTATAATTCAGTGGAACTTGGCACATTATATCAATACTCCCTGAAAGTAGCATAACTTTTGTACCGTTGATACTCATTACAATGATAAACGTATTATTTTTCTGGTATAGCAAGGTGGCAATTGAAAGATAACGGAGAAATTGTATGCCAAACAACATCAGCGGAGACTAATATATCCTTAGACTGTGAGAATAAAACAGTCGCCAATATTTGATTGAAAAAATGTAAAAATGGTTGAAATGACCATGAAGAGGCTGTAGCTTCTTTGACACAATCTTGCATGATAATGCCTACTCACATACTGCCAAGTTGCATGGTTACACCAACGCCACCTAGATACATGGCCTGTGTACTGCCTGCCAGGAGTAGTCATAACACAAGTAAACTATTTGTCTTATGTAGCGTTGTGCTAAGTTTTGGATTACGTACACGTTGCTCACTGTCTTTCAGAATGTTCTTAATGTTATTTATGTGATTCACAGACAAATTTGTTTTGGTATAAGATATTTATGAACTATTAGTAAGATATCTTACCATTTTGTCTCAAACCAGCAAAAATCTGCACGGAGAATCACATAGACAACACCTCACGAAAAAATTCTGAAACACAGTGTGCAGTGTGCTTGTATTCCCAAACTCATCACAGCGCTTCATAAGACAAATAGTTTGCTTGTGTTATGACTATTCTTCACAAGTAGCGCACAGGCCTTGAACCTAGGTGGCGTTGGTTACCCCCCCCCCCCCCCGCCCCCAAATAACTACACTGCAGATGCTTCACTGGGAAGTCCTTAGGTGTCCATACAGTCCTGAACACATCCTGTATGATATTTGGAGTTCTAAAGAATGACATTCAGTTTGCTTTGTAAGAGAAAATGCACAACCGGATCATCAATAATGGTTCTGTAGGCAGCATAAACATTTTTCCATGGAGACATTGACTTTCTTATCTCACAATAGGATAAATGTATTAACAGTCAGCGAATTCTTAAACAGTTTACTTACTTTTTTTCATATGTCTCATTTTCACTTATATTTATAAATTGTTTAGTGGTTGGTAAAATTCCTCTTGCTCTTGCTTCAACTTCAGATGAATTTCCTTCTCATCCAGCCATGAATCCCCTCAGGGGCTTAGCATTAGTTTGCTGGGTACGGGCTTGGAGAACCCGGGGTCCTGAGCTGTGGGCTGTGTTGCGCCAACAGTCCGCTACACCGTAAGCTCTGTGCGTGCTTCAACGACCATCGTTCGGCGCGACGGTGGAACGTTGTACGTTTCAGAGCCCGGGGATCTTGGCTTAATCGCCCGGGTCGCGAGGACGGTACAAACCTCTATAAAAAAAACCTCAATCTCAATGTGTGCTACGTGCCGAGGAGATGCATGGCTGTTGAGGTTGAACAGCCATTAGCGAGCAACCTCTGAGGAACCTGCCGCACCTCAGTTGTATAAGGCTTATCCAGGCAAGCGGGGCTCTGCCTGGGTGGACGTTTTGATCCCTAGCTGCTCGTGGGACCACAATGAAACGAGCAACAGATAACGTTGGTGGACGTATAACCACCGTCTCAAAGCGTGGGAAGTTTCATGCTACTTATTATGACCCAAAGTCGTTCCCTTCCTTGGCCACGCCCTGGGAGGAACGCAGGGCTGCTAACAAAAATGAACCGTATTCGCCTAGATATTTGGTATGTACAAGGACTGATGGGAAATCATTTACAACAGCGAAGCCTCAGTTCTAGAACATCTGGAGGAGAAGTTTGGAGAAGTGGAGTCCCTCTCCAAGATGCGTAATGGCTCTGTCTTGATTCTCACTGCATCCCCAGCCCAGTCGCGGGCGTTGCTTGCTTGCGATAAGCTGGGAGATATCGCGGTCAACATTGTGCCACATAAGTCCCTCAATCTGGTCCAGGGCATTATTTTCCACCGGGATCTCCTCTTACAATCTGATGAGGAGCTGCGCGCCAACCTCGAGCGGCGAGGTGTTCACTTCGTCTGGCGCATCCATCGTGGGTCTAAAGACAATAAGGTTACCACCGGTGCCTTCATTGTAGCCTTTGAAGGCGATACACTGCCGGAGAAGGTGAAGGTGATGTGCTACCGGTGTGATGTAAAACCCTACATCCCTCCTCCCATGAGATGCTTCCAGTGCTGGAAGTTTGGACATATGTTGTCCCGTTGCCCTTTCAGCGCCACTTGCCGGGATTGTGGACGTCCAGCCCACCCGGATGCCCCATGTGTTCCGCCGCCCATCTGCGTGAACTGTGGCCAGGAGCATCCTCCCTGCTCATCACAATGCCCTATGCTCCGGAAAGAAAGAAAAATCATTGAATATAAGACCTTGGACCGGTTGACCTATACGGAGGCGAAGAAGAAATACGAGCGCTTACACCCAGTTGCCATGACGACTTCTTTTGCAGCACCATCTGTGGCGACACCCATCTCTTCTCATTCTTTTTCTGTGGGCCCCCAGGGCCACAAACCTACATCTGCCCCCAAGGTGGTTGGGGGCTCCCTTCCTTCTTCTGCTCCCAAGGTAATTGCCTCGGGAGCAACCTCCACCGGAGACACAACAACCTTCTCCGGCACCCCTCGTTCGGAAGGGGTCCCTTGGGACACTCCCTTCCGAGGGTTCCGCCCGTGTCGCTTCCGACACACGCCAGCAGCAGGCAAAACCGAGGGCCTCATGCTCCTCCTCAGTCCCTGAGGCTGAGTCTGAGAAGCCAGCCCTGCCGGCGAAGCCCCCGAGGGGCAAGAAGGACCGAAGGAAAAAAGTTGACAACAATGACGTGAAGGATACCACGGTGGCTCCCGAGCCACCTCACCACTCCACCTCGACCTCTGGGGACGAGGTGGAAATTCTAGTGTCCCCAGACGACCTCGCCGTCGGGGACATCACAGAAATAATGGATACTGAGCCAGAACAAAGGCAGACAGCGGATTTGAGTGACGCTGATTTGTAATCTTCATGTCTTCCCAGTTATCAGACAGCATTATCCTCCTGTGGAACTGCGGCGGTTTCTTCCCCCACCTGGCTGAGCTACGACACCTTTTAAGCACAACACCTGCCTTCTGCATTGCCTTTCAGGAAACATGGTTTCCAGCAATGCGGACCCCAGCCCTTCGTGGCTACAGGGGATATTACTGTAACCGTAGCTCATATAACAGGGTCTCAGGTGGTGTATGTGTGTATGTCCTTACTTCTGTCATAGTGAACCTGTGCCCCTTCGTACACCACTAGAAGCAGTGGCTGTCAGGGTAAGGACAACACAAGAGTTAACCGTCTGCAGCCTTTATCTCCCTCCAGATGGTGATATTTCTTTGAATGTTTTGGCTGCACTTATATCGCAACTACCCCCGCCTTTCTTCTTATTGGGCGACTTCAACGCCCATAACCCATTGTGGGGTGGTACTTCGCTTTCTGGCCGAGGCAGAGTAGTCGAGTCTTTACTTTCTCAACTTGACCTCTGCCTATTAAATACTGGTGCCCCCACACACTTTAGTGTGGCACATGGCACGTTCTCGGCCATTGATTTATCGATCTGCAGCCACAGCCTTCCACCATCTGTCCACTGAAGAGCCCACGACGACCTGTGTGGCAGTGACCATTTTCCCCTTTTTCTGTCACTCCCACAACGTCAGTCCCCAGAACGCCCCCCCAGGTGGGCTTTAGGCAGGGCTAACTGGGAAGATTATACGTCCACTGCTATTGTTCAACCTCCCCCACTCGATTCCATCGATGTGGTGGTCGAGGGCGTCACTCACACCATTGTTTCTGCTGCAAAAGCTGCAATTCCATGCTCCACAGGGTGCCCACGGCGTAAGGCAGTGCCGTGGTGGTCGCCGGAAATAGCTGAGCTATTAGAGATCGTAGGCGGGCCTTACAGTGCTATAAGCGTCACCCCTCTCAGGAGCATCTCATTGATTTTAAACGGCTTTGCGCTCGTGCTCGCCAGTTAATACGAAGACGGAAACAGGAGTGCTGGGAGAGGTACGTCTCCACTATCGGGATGGGTACCTCTGCATCACAGGTCTGGGGTAGAATCAGGCGTTTAAAGGGAATACCGTCACCAGCGGGAATACCCGGAATCTCCACAAATGGAGTTCTATGTATGGACCCGGCCACACGTGCAGAGATGTTTGCCAAGCATTATGTCCGCGCCTTTGCCTCTGCAAACTATCCACTGGCCTTCCGTACATTGAAGGAGCGGGTAGAACGCCAGCACCTCTCCTTTCGTACCCGTCGCTCTGAATCTTACCACAGTCCTTTCACTGAGTGGGAGCTCCTCAGTGCTCTTCGACAATGTCGTGACACGGCGCCAGGGCCTGATAGTATCCATAGCCAAATGCTGAAACGTCTCACAGTAGATAGTCGGCGTAATCTACTTGCGGTCTATAACCGCATTTGGTGTGATGGTGTTTTCCCGTCACAGTGGCGGGAGAGTATCATCATCCCCGTGCTTAAACCCGACAAACATCCTCTGAACTTGGATAGTTATCGGCCCATTAACCTGACTAACGTTCCATGCAAACTGTTGGAGCGGATGGTCAGTCGGCGGTTGTGTTGGATTCTTGAGACTCGGGGATTATTGGCTCCATGCCAGGGCGGTTTCCGCCAGGGTCGATCTACCACCGATAATCTGGTGTACCTCGAGTCTGAAATCCGCACAACCTTTTCCCGGCCCCAACACCTTGTTGCCGTCTTCTTCGATATGCACAAAGCATACGATACAACCTCGCGACGACACATCCTCAACACTTTATATGACTGGGGCCTCCGGGGCTCCCTACCGATTTTTATTCGGAATTTTTTAGCCGTCCGTACCTTTCGTGTTCAAATTGGTGCTTCCCTGAGCTCCTCTCATATCGAGGAAAATGGGGTTCCTCAGGGTTCCGTTTTAAGCGTTCCATTATTTTTAATCACCATCAACAGTGTAGCCACAGCGGTTGGAGCGTCGGTGTCCCCCTCTCTTTATGCTGACGACTTTTGTCTCTCTTTTAGTTCCTGCAGCACCCAAGTAGCCGAGCGCAGGTTGCAAGGTGCCATTCGGAAGGCGCAGACCTGGGCGCTTACCCACGGCTTTCAGTTTTCCGCCGCCAAGACCAGAGTGATGCACTTCTGTCGGCGTCGGACCGTCCACCCGCACCCTGAACTTTATCTTAATGACGAACTACTTACTGTAGTGGAAACTCACCATTTTTTAGGACTGGTCTTTGACGCCCGGCTGACGTGGCTCCCCCACATTCGTCAGCTGAAACGGAAGTGCTGGCGCCATCTCAACCTCCTCAGACACTTGGTTCATACGACCTGGGGTGCCGACCGCTCCACACTGTTGTGGCTTTACACGGCGCTGGTGCAGTCCCCTCTTGATTTTGGGTGCATTGCCTATGGGCCTGAGGCACCTTCGGCACTGCACCTACTGGACCCCATTCACAACTGTGGGGTTCGCATCGCGACGGGTGCCTTTCGCACCAGCCCAGTGAACAGCTTACTAGTGGAGGCTGGGGTTCCACCCTTGGGGATCCGCCGCCAACACCTACTTGCGGCTTACGCAGCCCATGTGTATTGCTCCCCAGGCCACCCGAACCATCGTCTCCTCTTTCCTGATGTGGTAGTCCGTCCCCTTCAGCGACGCCCCAGATCAGGTCATACGATTGCCTATCGGGTTCAGTCCCTCCTGCAGGAGCTTGAGTCTTCTCCCCTTCCATCTTCCTATCGGGTCCGTGCCCGTACACCTCCGTGGTGTTTGCCAAGGCCGTCTACTTGGCTGGACTTGGCCCAGGGGCCCAAAGACTCAGTTCCACTGGAGGCGCTCCGCTGTCAGTTCTCGGCTATCATAGCGGAATTCCGTGGTTATGACCTGATCTACACAGATGGTTCCATGGTTGATGGCTGTGTGGGATTTGCGTATACTCATGGTGACCATGTGGAACAGCACTCTCTGCCGAATGGCTGCAGTGTTTACACTGCAGAGCTGGTGGCCATTCACAGAGCTCTCTTGCATATCTGGTCTTGCTCAGGCGAGTCTTTTGTTGTTTGCAGTGACTCCCTGAGCAGCCTCCGAGCTCTGGAGCAGTGTTACCCGCGGTCTCCCCTCGTGTTGGTCATACAGGAGACGCTTCGTGCCGCTGAACTGTCTGGGCGATCAGTGACGTTCATCTGGTCTCCGGGTCACGTTGGTATCCCGGGCAATGAATGTGTTGACAGGCTTGCCAAGCAGGCTGTCGGTATGTCCTGTCTAGAGATCGGCCTCCCGGCTTCTGGTCTCCGTTCATTGTTGCGCCAGCGAGTACGTCAGCTTTGGGATACTGAGTGGCGTAGCCTGCGCACGCCCAACAAGCTCCGGGTGGTCAAGGAAACGACGGTTGCATGGCGCTCCTCTATGCGCGGTTCACGACGGGACTCAGTGGTCTTGTGTCGCCTCCGCATTGGGCATACGTGGCTCACCCATGGACATCTCCTTCGGGGTGAGGACCCAGCCCAATGTCGGTGTGGCTCCCGTCTGACAGTCGTCCACATATTGATGGACTGCCCCCTTTTAGCCGCCTTGCGGAGACATTTTAACCTCCCTGCTGTTTTATCTGAAGTTTTAGGTGACGATACCACAATGGCAGATACCGTTTTACGTTTTATTCGAGCAGGGGGATTTTATCGTTCTCTCTAACTGGAGATTTCTTTGTGAAACCGAGTGGTTGACTTTTCCTTTTTTATTCTTCTGGTCGGTCAACCACAGACATCGGCTTCTTTGTTGTCAGATGTCCTTGTGTGATCGTGTCTTTATGTTTTGTGTCTTGTCCATTTTTATGATGTTTTATGGACTCAGTGGGACTCCTCTCTCACTTCGACATTTTAACCTCTAGCTCCATGGACGTTAAAGAGACGCCTAGGGATGGAATGGGGGACTGATGACCATTGTAGTTTAGTCCCCCTTAAACAACCCAACAACAGCCATGAATTATGTCATAATTATGTTTGTGTAACCAGGATTCTATCTTGTGCTTCTTGTTCTATGTTGGCAATCCTAATGCCATTTGTACATAAAACGACACCACCACCACCGCCCCCCCCCCCCCCCCAAAAAAAAAAAAATGTGTTCTGGCCAAAACCTATTTACACACTTCATGTGTGATAGAACTAGTATATTTTCTGTTTACGTAAATGATCTGATGGGCAGGGAGAATATCATTTTGCTTCTATTTGTTGATGATGCTGTGGAGTGGGGAAGATGTCATCGTCGGGAGACTGTAGTAGAGTTAGATAAAGTTTCTATTTGGTTGATGAATGACAGCTAGCACTAAATGCAGAAAAATGTTATCATATGAGTAGGAAAAACAATATTGTAATGTCCAAATTAAGTATTAATAGTGAGCAAAATGGAATGACATGTGAGGACAGTGGGAAGACAGATGGTAGAGTTTCGTTTATTTAGAGAGTTTTTGAAAGATGTGTTTCATCTGTAAAGGAGATTGTATATACAACACCATTATCATCTGTTCTTGAGTACTGGTCAATCTTTAGTGTCCCCACAAGATCATTTTTAGGGAGTCGCATAAGCAATTCAGAGGCACACTGCTAGGTTTGTTACGTTGGACGAAGATGGCTTGGGAGCTCAAGTGGGAATCCTTGGAGGATAGACAACATTCTTTTCAAGGAAAACTATTACTGAGAGGGCCAGCACTTGAAGCTGACTGCATAATAAATCCATTGCCACCGACTTTTTGCATGAGGACCATAAAGATAACAGAAATTAGGACTCGTGCAGAAGCATGTAGATAGTCGTTTTTCCCTTGCTGTATTTGGGACTGTAATAGGAAAGACAATGACCAGTAGTGGTACAAATTACCCTTCGCCACACACCATATAGTGGCTTGCAAATATGCATGTACATGTAGACTTAAATTCTGAAAAAAGAGGGAGGATAGTTTATATATTGGTAATAATATCCACTAGAGTAAAAAATATATATCACTAGGGAATCAAACACCAATTTCAACCATTAAACTGCTTAAACTTTTTTTTTTTTGTAGACAGTGTCTATTTCCCAGCTACCATTAATATGAAAGCATTCTTCACAATTATTATATATATACCCCACATCTTTATATGCTCCCACTTTCCCTTGCCCCCAAAACTGTTTACAGTGAATCCCCAATTTTATGTTCTCATGTGTTCCAGACATTAAAAAACAATGCAAAATTGAGGAAAATGTAGAATCAAAGGAAATCATTAAAACCCCCAAAAAATGAGCAAAAACTTGTATAATTGGCATATTGGAAATTTTAAAAAGTCTTGTGATCTATGGCCTAAATTGCATAAAATAAGTGTAAGTGAAGGAAATTAAATATTCAGTAAATAAATCTAGAATAGGGCCAGTGACATACTTACATGTTTGGTACAGGAATGTTGTCATTGTTTACTGTGAGAAATGATGGGAACAAAATAATGTGAGTCAGTTGTCTGTTTTATGCTTGGAATGAGGCTCCACAATATGAAGAAAAATTGAATGAAATAAGAGATTTTAATAGCTCACAAAAAATTAATTTGATTCAGTACAACTTCTCTCTGACAATCTCCATGTCAAATGATCATATGCTCAGTGGGAAGAAAATGGTACAGAGTCAAGTGAGATGCAGAGGAAGAACATACAATCTAGGGTAACCTTACTAGGAAGAAACATAAAAACAGGCAATTTTTAGTATTGACCTTGTGGGTTTTTCATGGGAGCTAAGAATGTAAAAAGGTAAAATCGTATTCCACTCAAAAAAAAATGTTCCTGGTAAATGAACCAGTAAATACTGCCAAGCAGCTTTTCATATCAAATTCTCACGCTCCAGAAATAATTTTTGTTTAATTATCAAAGATTATGTTTGAAAACGTAAATTGTCATCTAGTTGTTGGATTAGCTATTCCATCAACCTTTCTTCTCTCCTCTTATCTATCTAGTTTTTACCTCTTCTTCAGCTAGCATCAATCTTTTATATTTTCTCTCCCCTCTTGCAAGTGTAACTTATTTTGTTACAGGCTATGCAAAAATTGGAAATGGCAAGAGAAAAACTTCATGAAACAAATGAAGAGTTTGAAAACTCGAGAAGACACGCATTTAAAGCAAAACAGAAGTTTGAACGTGTCAAAAAGGAGCGGCATGATCGCTTCATGAACTGCTTTGAACATGTAGCTAATGAAATTGATAACATCTATAAGGTAAGTTAATTTCTAGTTTGGGGACTTGTTCATCAAAACAATTGGGGCAAGACATAAACAGTTTAGTCCTCCTTTATCTCTCTCTCTCTCTCTCTCTCTCTCTCTCTCTCTCTCTCTCTCTCTCTCTCTCTCAGTGTCTGCCTAGGTGTGTTTGCGTGTGGATATGTGTGTGTATTTGTTTACCTTCCTTTTTGTCCCCTAAGGTAAGTCCTTCCACTCCTGGGATTGGAATGACTCCTTTCCCACTTCCTTAAAACCCGTATCCTTCCCTTTCTC
Source organism: Locusta migratoria (assembly GCA_026315105.1). NCBI lineage: Eukaryota > Metazoa > Arthropoda > Insecta > Orthoptera > Acrididae > Locusta > Locusta migratoria. The sequence continues at coordinate 249,421,190 of CM048746.1, read as the reverse complement.
TTCTCCTTCCTTCCTCTTTTTCCTGAAGAAGCTGCCAGCGGTGGCGAAAGCTTGAATGTTTGTGTGTGTTTTTATGTGTGTTTTATGTTTCTATCGACGAGCCTGTACTTTGGGTAAGTCAAACAATCTTTATTTTATACATATTTTTCCCACCAGGAAAGTCTGTGTGTGTGTGTGTGTGTGTGTGTGTGTGTGTGTGTGTAAAATAAATAGATGAAGTCTACTTACCAGGCGAAGGAGTGCAGGCAGTAATAGTAACAAATAAACACACACACACACACACACACACACACACACACACACACGCTAGCCACAGCCTAGCTGCTTCATCGGGTAGCTGATGAAGCAGCTAGGCTGTGTGTGTGTGTGTGTGTGTGTGTGTGTGTGTGTGTTTATTTGGTACTAGCACAGGCCCTTCGCCTGGTAAGTAGACTTCATCTATTTTTTTTTTACATATATTTTTCCTGTTAGGAATTTTTTCCTCTATAATATATATAGGTGTGACAGCAGCACAAACAAATAGAACACACACACAAACGCTAGCCTTCGCAGCCCATTACACAATCAAAGTGCTCTCGGCAAGGTACAAAACAAACTGAAACAGCAAAAGATACTATTGGGTGGATCATAAGTTCTTTGTGTTTTTGTCAAGATGTGTCTAAAGTTATTTGTAGTTTCTGGATCCTAACTACTCATTAGTACCCCATTAAAAAGTGTATTTTTAAGGTAAGTCAACAACATTCAATGATTTTTTTTATTTTTATTTTTTAAACAAGGTCATACAGTACACGCCCTTCCTCTTTATGGGAATACATACTGTTGAAAATTTGTTATGTGATAATATCATTTTATGTTTGGTGTATATTACTGCAAAGTGTTTAAAACATGTATCTAGTATGTGTTTATTTTGGGCCTAGGGCTTTTCGAAGTACTCTGTGCATGTTGACATTTTCTTTTGTACAATTTCATGGATTCTTCTTCTATTATCTCCTGACAGTCTCTTGCAAAGAATCAGTCAGCTCAAGCATTCCTTGGTCCTGAGAATCCTGAGGAGCCTTATCTCGATGGAATTAATTACAATTGTGTAGCTCCTGGAAAGCGGTTCCAGCCAATGTCAAATCTTTCAGGAGGAGAGAAAACTGTTGCAGCTTTAGCTCTACTTTTTGCAATACACAGGTTGGCGTCCATTTTTAATATCAGACAAGTGTAGATACTATCTTAAAAAGTGTTGTTGGTCTTATTTTATTATGTTATTTTATTTTTTATTTTTATATAGTTTACTCAAACTCCTAAGAATTTTCTCAAAATATTTTTATTTGCAGTTACCAGCCTTCGCCATTTTTCGTGCTGGACGAAATTGATGCTGCGCTAGATAACACAAACATTGGGAAAGTGGCAAGTTATATCAGAGATAAGACGTCTTCTCTGCAGACAATTGTTATTTCCCTAAAAGAAGAATTTTATAGCCATGCAGATGCACTTATAGGGATATGCCCAGATGTAAGTTATTGTGAGCATCTCTCTCTCTCTCTCTCTCTCTCTCTCTCTATATATATATATATATATATATATATATATATATATATAATAAACCTTACACTTCAAACTTGTGATGTCAGTCAACACAGTGCTATAGTGGTTTCATAAGCATTTTGTATTGCAATTTAAAATGTAGTTCAATGGCTCTGCATATCCTCACTTCAATTAATTTTTGTCCACTCGAGTCCTCACAACAGGTAGATCTCTCAGAACTTGGAATCTCGGTGTCCTGCCTCTGCTTCAATAATTTTCATAGGAAGGAAATAAAAAGTTCTGGAACTTGGCAAAATCATTTTTCAGATACATCTATTGGTAGTATTGGAATCTTATATCTTTGTGTTATTTTTCCACACTAAATTCCTACACTCATGGCTCACAATTGACCACCACTTGATATGCTAAAAGATTGTAAAATGTAAACTTTCAATATTGCTAAAATTATCTGGGCTGTTATGCCGTGGTTTTGTGAATTTGTTATTAAAACCCAATGTTTTGTCCCCATCTGTGGAGGACATTTTCAAGGGGGATCGTTGAGTTTTAATAACAAATCCACAAGAATACTGCATAATAGCCTAGAAAATTTTAGAATTAATGCTAAAGATTGTTATTTCTGGCATAGATGACAGTAGATTTGTAACACCTCGTGTAATCATTCTACCTCCCAAAACCGAGCAAGTCTCGGTAACCCACTGGACTCGCATTTGGGAGGATAGTGGTTCAGATCTACATCCCGCCATCCAGATTTAGGTTTTCTGTGATTTCCCTAAATCACTCCAGGCAAATGCCGGGATGGTTCCTTTCAAAGGGCACGGCTGATTTCCTTCCCCATCCTTAACCAAAGAACCCGAGCATAAGCTCCACCTCTAATGACCACGCTGTCGACAGGGCGTTAAACACTAATCTTCCTTCCTTCCTTCTACCTCCCAACTGTGACAACTGATTCTGCCTAATCACTCCTGGTTAACTTTACAACAGTGCGACTCAATATGGCTTGAATGAGCTATGACTGCAGATGACAGACTGGAGAGCGTTTGCTAACAGCACCTATCCTGGGCTTACAACGATATCATTTGGGCCCAAAATGACTGGAAAACTCTGACTTTCTACACGCTGATGGTAGGGTTTGGAGCACAATCATCTTGAAGAGTCAACCAACATATTATTGCTTCCTCCTACATATCTCATGAAAAAAAGACCACAAGGATAAAATTTCAGATTACAGCCTACATGTGGGAATAAGTGCAACTATCTCCCACCACCACCACAAACCATACATGACTGAAATTAGAAAAGGAGCAAATGACAATGCTACAACCCTCCACCACACAGTGAGGCGGCTTGTAGCATACGGATGTAGATGAATAAGCTTAGGCTGTCCTGGCCCTGATCATGAAGATATCATCAATGAAGCCAAACCAGACTATGGGTTTGGGGCTTTGTGATTCATAAATAGATTGGCACAGGATGGTAGTACAGATGGTCATGGATTGTGTTGCAAATTTGTTTATATACCTTCTCTTTGAAGAAGAAGTAATTGTGTGTTACGATATAGTTGGTAAGACATGTGAGTAATGATGTGATGGGCTGGGAATCTAAGATATGTTGGGAAAGGTGGAGTAAAACTGTGGGAGAATGATGGGCATAGAGATTATTGGTGCATATAGAGGTTGCACCCATAGTCATGACTAGGGAGCCTGGTAGTAAATGGGGTGGCAATTGCATCAGTGAAAGAATTAGTAGGTATCTTATGTGAGAGACTAAGTTTCAGGCAATTGGTAGGAGGTATTGATTGACAAGGAATGAAATTCTTTCATTGAGGGCATGATAACCACCCACAATGAGGCGTGGTTGGTTTGTGGATTTTGGGGTGCATGCAGAAGGTGGATTTCAGGAATTGGAGTTCATGTAGGACTTCTGAGATGGAGTTACTCTGACAGAGTGAGTAAGACAATTGGAGTGGTGGCCTACTGCCAGGTAATCAAGTGATTCATCACAACAGTTGTTTGACCCTTTGTCAGCAGGAATGATGATTCAATATGGATCTATTTTGGGGTTTGGGAAGGCTGTTCTTTCTTCTGTTGAAAGGTTGAATTTCCGATATGCAAAGCCTCATGCACCTAGCTCCAACTACCAAGCTGTATTCAGTCTGTAAATTCCAGTTGTGCATCCACAATCTCATCAGAAACCTTTTCACACATACCTTGTGTTCATGATACTTCCACCATCTGTATCTGTGCAATTTGTTGCCTCAGTGTATATCAGTAAGAGATAAAGTTTAACACCTTTAGACCCACTTGCATAAAACTTAATTTACGTTCAACTATCCCAAACTGATCTCCAGTCAAGCTCAACTTGGATTAAAGTTTATATAACAAAATTTCTAAGATCATTCCCCCTGATCTAAGTTCAAATTTGACTGGTGAATTTTCTCCAATTAACGTGGTTCAACTAAGTTCAGAAGGATTGTTAACAACTGTTTCAGTGTCTGTCTGTGTGCAAGTTAATTATACGAAGAAGAATAAATAGGCTTACTATTGCTTCAAATAAAATGATAATGTTATTTGTAATTATTTGAATAATAATCTACAAGTTGTTTGTTACCGACTGTTTTATACATATGGTCTAAAAGTTATGTTACATTCAGCTTTCAGAATACTCGAATGTTTCTCAATATTTTCATAGCACAATTTCCATGACTTCCATTCCCATTGCACCACATTCTTGCAATTGTAAATTTTCAATAACGAAGTTGTATTGTAAACCGATTAAAATATCTTTTTCCTCTTTCTTAAAATTTGCTGTACAAGTTTTCCTCTCCATTTCCTGTTTTTGTTTATGTATGCGGACAAAACTCGAATGATGTCAAGAATTTCTACATAAACCGCATTTTCGATACAACTCTATTTGATACAATCGCAATTATCCCTGTTATTTAGCGGTGTTGTCAACTCTGTTTTGCTGACCTTAATTCAATACTGAACTAATAACTTCAGTGATCTAAGATTAGTGTTATACAATTCGCTCAGAGTAAAGAACCTCGTTCATTTCTGATCTTCAGTCAAAACTGAACTATGATTAGCGATATTTATGCAACTGGCCCATAGGCAAGTATTAAAATTAGAAAACATGTGTCTGTGGACAAGCTGATGGTGCTAAAATATACCAACTATTCTCAGTGATTTCTGACAAACTTCACATTTAATTTCAAACCTTTACGAAACTTTTCCTCACTTGCAATCTCCACCCTGTGTGACAAAAATGAAACAAGTTTATACCTGTATTTACAATCTTAACACTAAAAGACAGATATAATTAACAACTGTGTATTTTTCTTGGGGAGTCTGATTGGCTTTACCCAAATATTTGTAAGTTATTAATCCATTATTTGAGAATGAGAGCTTTTCAGTAAGCTTGACTCAGTTTGAAATATGTACAAAACTTTTTCTCACAGACACCTTCCAAAGTTTATCACTTGTTACCTTTTTGCTTTTCCTGCATTCCAAATTCAACATCAGTTGTGGGATTTTAATTGATTACTTCTTTAACAAATACTCCATTTGCAACACAGTTTGTAGACAGTATCTACATATATCACTGAACCTATCTGCAAAATTACGTGATAGCCTAACACATAGTTAAGATGATGTGACATCAGTAATACTGAGAAACATGAAAAACAGCTTTTATGTAAACTTGGGTTATATTCAGCCATTGATTGTTAATGAGAGCACTTACTGAATTACAACAAGCTTTTCATACAATTTCAAACAATTTCTAAAATTTTACTTGATTATACAAGTCAAATATTGGCACATTGACTTGTTTGTTGGGTAATCACACATTTGAAGCAGTTCTATACATGGGTGATTTGACCCTTTATGGAATCATGTATTTGACTACTTAAGTTCAGTTTGTGAAATTCAGACAAAACAAATCTATGGAATAAGCTCACATTAGTCTGCCATAAAACACGTGAAGTGCTGCCAGAGGCTTTCTTTGTAGAATTTATGGTCACTGTCTTTTACAGCAGTATAAGCTTACTCTAGGATTTGTTAACAATCTGATAAAAAATGAAATAGAATATGGGAAACCTTAAAAAGAATGCTATAAAGATGAGTTGATATAGCATGCAGAGTTTCAGCATGGGTGTATTGCTCAATTATACTTCTCCACCTACTGCCAAAATAATTGGAGAACTCCTCGACAAATTTCAAATTAGGCGAGTCGTATCGATGAACCAGCCCCAATTACTATGTGAAGTGTATTTATGCATTTTTATTTATTTATTTATTTTTCTCTTTCTTCCCCATTCCCTTTAAATCCATTTTCCAAGTATTCCTGAATGGTATTGTAAAAAGTTAGTTATTTTCGATACCTCACATGAAGAATGGATCTAGATAACAAAATAATATTTATTAGTTGGCCTAGAAGCCCCAAGTAATTTCCATCAAATTATTGATTGATTTTTGTGTGCTTTATTTGTGAATGATCAGCCACTACTTTACATTTTCTGATATTTTATTGGTAGTTGGAAAGCAATAAGTGTTTCATACAAATTATGAACCCATTTTGTTCATTAAAAAATAATAATACTCTTTCTTTAAGTAATTTCTTTACATTTCATAAATAATTTTACAGCGTGTGTCACACTGGAAAATACTGTCTATCCCCTATGAAGTAAGGGTGTGAACTTACTTAGTGAAGATTGAGGCATAATAATTGTTTATATTTACTTGATTTTACTCCCGTGTTCGTTTACTCACTGAAAAGCTGTCAAATTGTACTCATGCTTCAATTTTCTTTATCTGTATACAGGCAGGAGAGTGTCTTGTCAGCAAAGTGCTAACATTGGACCTCACACAGTATCCGTCCCATCTGGATGCAGAACAAGAGAAGAGAGATCAGCATAGGCATTAGGAGTTATCATTGTATTTTGTATGATGAGCAGATAAAATGTATTATTTTTGTATTATGAATGTAATGTTTAAATTATGGTGAAGATTTTTATGTATAATGGTCACAAATTGCTGATAGTCAGCATCAGTGCACCAGTTTGTAGTGATATCATTCAAAACTTAAAGTCTTTATTGTACAGTCCACCTATTTCATATAAGATAAAGCTTTATTTAATTATTATATCTCTTGCTTGTGAGGTTCATTGTGTCCCTAATTTTAACCTACCTCCAGCCATCTAGATTTAAGTTTCCTGTGATTTCCCTTAATCATTCCAGGTAAATGTTGGGTTAGTTTCTTTAAAAGGGCACAGTCAATTTCCTTCCACATCCTTAGCAAAAACAATCTGAACTTGTGTTCTGCCTCCAATGACCACACTGATGACAGGATGCCATGCAACTCCCCCACCCCAGTCTTCTTTCACAAAGTATTTTTCTTGACATGGGTTGACGAGTATTCTGTAACAAACGCCGACTCCCCAAGGAAAATATGTGGCACTCTGTCCAGGTCAGTACGTCAGATATATGATATCTTGAAAATGAAGTGAGATACAAGTGTGCTCTTAGTTGTAAATAAAAGTTTAATATTTCCTCTACATTTCTGCAAACTCTTTGAAACATCATGTAATATGTTATTTAACTCAAAGATGCACAGTAACTGTGCCAAGTAACGAAAGTAAAATCAGTCGTGTATTAAGCAAAGATATCAGACGTTTTGTTTTTTTGTTTTTTTTTTTTTTCCCTCCACAGAGTACTTCTCTTAAAATGAAACAAGTTTCATAGTAAGTAAAATGCTCTCTCTCAGCAAAGGCAACAAAAGCCTGACTCAGCTGAGAATATAGAAAGAACATATCTATACAGCAGTGAATGGGGTAAATACATTCACTTTGCAGCTCTGAATGTAGTTAAGATAGTGGTATTGGGGTCTAGCTCCCAAGTTCATTATCTTAACACTATAAGGGGGGGGGGGGGGGGGGAATGAATAGAAATTATATAATTGGTCATCAAAATTATTCAAAGATTTGGTACCAAAGAACATGCATTTTCATAGTCTCAGAAACTGTTCACGAACAAAGTGTTTATTATTATTATTATTATTAACAATTAGAGATTTTGTTTGCAACTCAGTGCAGCAATGTTTGTTTACCCTAAACAGGTGCATGTAAGAGTCTCACACACATGTAACTTAGCTTTTGACTATAGCCTTTGTTATAAAAAGAACATACTCTTGTTCATACAATCACATAAACACACAACAGTCATATGTGGTTGCTGCATTTGAAGTACACTCTGAGGTGAGGGGATGAGAGGGGGAACAGAAAGGTTGCAAGATAGTGTTGGGGATGGATATAGCATAGTGTTGCTGGCACCCAAACCTTCACATGCCAGACACTCAGATCGGTACCAAACGTTGTATATCAATGGAGTATCAACCGAAACTTCTATGTAATTTGTGCTGTGTGCTGCCGTCCAGGAGAATGTGCGTAAATTATAATAGTAAATATTGTTGAAACGAGATAGAATGGCTGGCCAGTACTTACCTTTGTGCTGTACCGCCGATAGTAACACAAATGAAGAAGCAGAAAAAAAGGGGACAAAAACGACAAGCTTTCGGAACACAATTCCTTCATCAGGTGGGAGAGAAGGGAAGAAGAAAGGATGGGAACGGAAGGGAAAGGTAATTCACGACTGAGGTCATGAAGGTGGTGTTTCGGGAGTGTGGACATCAGAGATACTGCATGTATGTACTAAGCCAAGCCAGAGAGGATATATATAACCAAAGAGGAAAGATCAAGTAGTAAAGAGAAGAGGAGTGAACTGAATGCTGAGGGGTGTAGGAGGGGCGGGGGGTGTCTAAAACGTTTTTCATTAACAGGGAAAGATGGATGGAGACATAAACACACACACACACACACACACAAACGGGGAGAGAGCGAGAGGGAGAGAGAGAGGTAAGGAAGGGATAATGAATAGGTGAGCTGAGGATGGAGGAAGGAGAGGAGAGGGTGGGGGGAGATCTTTCCTCTATCTCGTTTCAACAATATTTATCATCTCTGAGGAGAATTTTCATCATAATCGAATTATAATAGTAAGTAACACCTAACCTACGGAGTACAGGAAAAGTATAACTGTGCCAGCTTATCACGTTGTGCTACGTGGGGTAGTTGGTAGTGTTAGTTCATTGAACAGAGGGTCATGGGTGCAGGCCCCGCCTAGGTCCGCCCTTCTTTTTTTTTTTTTTTTTAACAGCAGTACGGTGAAAATTGTTAAAAGAGAATGTCTGTAACGTACCACGGGTTCAGTGTGCCAAACAGCAGTGTTAGCTGCAGCAGTAGCAGTAACGTCAGTCCCACTTGACGGTGTGGGCAAACAAAACACACGGCACTCTGGCCATCTACATCTACACGGGATACTCTGTAAATCACATTTAAGTGCCTGGTGGAGGGTTCACCAAACCACCTTTATAATTTATATCACATTCCATTCTCGAAAGGTGGTGCTGCCTGTCTAGTAGTAATTTATTATTACTTTAATACTTCCGCACGTATGGTGCAATTGTTTCTTTCTTCTACGAATATACTCGACAGGTTTACTACTTTTAATTTTTTCCCGGGCGTGTCCATTATGGATATTAATGTTTTCTAAGGCTTACTGGTGGTCGCAGTCACACATTGTTCAGTTTTTAAACAATTTAAATTTTCTTTCATGGACGTATTACGCACCATTGATCAATTACCATTAAACATTAATCTTCGGAATACCTTGTAAATGTATATAAAATTAATTAATGTAATTAATTTATTCGGGATACCTTGAAACGTCATACAGAAAAAAAATTCACGCTACCAGGGTTTGAACCGATGACCCTTAGATACGCTTTTCCTGTGCTCAGTAGGACAGGTGTCACATATTATTCCCCATTTACGCACATTCTCCTGGACGGCAGCACATACCACGAATTATGTAGAAGTTTCGGCTGATACTCTATCGATATACAACGTTTGGTACCGGTCTGAGTGTCTGACATCTGAAGGTTTGGGTCTGAGCATGTAGGCACTAGATGGATGGGAAGAGATGCAGCCTAGGAATGGGCTAGAGAGACAGGAAAGCAAAACACACACACACACACACACACACACACACAGAGAGAGAGAGAGAGAGAGAGAGAGAGAGAGAGAGAGAGAGGGGGGGGGGGGTGAAAGAGCTGTAGAATACAGAGGGCAGGAACTGTACTGTTAGATGTGGGGAAAAGAGTAACCATAGGTTACCTGGGATTATTTACTGTACTGTTAGGAGAATTCCCCAATTTTCAGTTCAGAAGATCCGGTAAAGGGGGGAGGGGCATCCAGATGGCACAGCTTGTAAAGCAACTGTTGAAATCAAGTATATGTTGTGCCACAGTTTGGGGGGTCATTCAAATGGATACCTGGTTGGTAATCATACAAATATATTAGAGAGACTAGTGCTTGTGTCACAGTTGGTAAATTACATGGCTGCTTTCACAGGTGGCCTGGTCTGTGATGGAACTGGAATACGGGGATATGATTCCTGTGGTAGGGATCTGAGCTTGGGGTGGCATAGAGATGGACTAGGATGTTGTGGAGGTTGGGTGGGCAATGAAATGCCACTTTAGAGGAGTGGGGGATGATCCAGGGCAGGGCTCATCTCATATCTCGGCATGATGGCAGAAAAACAAAGCCTTGGTGAAGGATCCAGTTCAGTAGTTCCAGTCCAGTGTAGTATTGAGTGACGAGGGGATCTTTCTTTTGTAGTTGGTTACTAGTGAAGGAGGATTTGGGATATGTAGATATATGGCATGGGAAATCTGTTTGCAGAATAGGTCTGGTGGTAGTGTCTGTCTGTGAAGGCCTTTGTGAAACATTCAGTAAATTGAGTTTAGGACTTCTCATCACTGCAGTTATGTCGCTCACAGGTTGATGGCAATGGCGACTGGCAAAGTGGAGGTACTGTCGGTGGATAGTAGGTTTAATATAGATGGAACTGCAGATGGGAGCCATCAGTGAACAGGAGTTAACATCAAGGAATGTGGCATGGTGATTTGAGGAAGACCAGGTGTAGTTGATGGGAAAGGATGAATTGAGGTTTTGTAGGAAGGAGGATAGGGTGTCCTGACCTAGATTATAAATCATAAAAACATTGTCAATGAACATGAACCAGACCAGTGGTTTGGGATTTCAGGAAGCTAGGAAGGTTTCCTCCAGACGGCCCTTAAATAGGTTAGAATAGGGGTGTGCCATTTGGCTTTTGTAAGCTCTATGAAGCCCATCCTTGGCCTTTGACACCTGACAAATATTTTTAACTTTTTTCTTTTTTCTGCATTACAAGAATTAATGTTGCCAGTGTCATAGACATTGCTGAAAGAGAAGTGCCATAAAAGGACAATTAATTAATAAATCAATCAGTATCACAAAATACCTTTGATTTTTTGTTATTCAGTTGTCTTCAGTTCATCTGCTTATTATGCGTTATGTATATGTGTGTATTTATGAATATCTTGACTGATTCTAGATTTTCACAGTTTAACAGTGTACTGATGTAATTAATTCTAGAAACATCACCAATTAGTTAGCATAAATCCTCTCGAGTATTTTCAGGAGTTTGGAGTTCAAATTCAAAGCCACTAGAGCCACTCCAATGTTTTAATGAGGAACAAAGAAAAGTACACAATACCAAGAAACAGGTTGTAAAAATCATTGAACTTTAACAAATAACACTGAAAAATAAACATAATTCTATATTTTCTAGTTTAACATATAATTTGAAAATTATAGAGGGAAACTTTCCTGGTGGGATAAACAAAAATAAAAAATAGAAAAGAGATGACTTACCAAAAGGACCAGCTCGTCGATAGAAACGAATAAATATCCTTCCCTTTCTCCTCCCCTTTTTTCCTCTTTTTCCTGAAGAAGCTGCCAGTGGCGGCGAAAGCTTGTATGTGTGTTTGTGTGTGATTTTATTCATTTCTATCGACGAGCCGATCCTTTTGGTAAGTCATCTCTTTTCTATTTTTTATTTTTGTTTAACATATAATTTCATTCACAGTAGTTGTAATTACAGTTGCTGTTCAGTCTGCCATCCAATTGGTTCAAAATTCATTTTACATTTTTCCACGGTAACGATAAAATTATAAAATATATCTCCAAATTACTCACTTCAGCACACCTACATTGCAAAATTAGTTCAATTTACCATGCCTACAGGAAACATGTACTGTTTAAATTTGTCCCTGCACTGTTGAATAGCTACAACATGCCATTGTTCTGGTAGATATACAAATGATTGCTAGGTCAAAGGATAAACACTTTACCACATTTCTCTACTGTCAGTAGAACCCAAAATATGACTCCGTGAAGAATTGCATTTTCAGACATGCTGGTTTCAAAGATGAGTACAGTGCACTGTTGGGCACAGTATGAATTAGTAGTGAAGAAAGAGTGTCTTCAGGACTAATGACAACATCTCACATTTTAATATCAGTGTGCTGCATGGTTCTGTGATTGACAATAGTTTACAGTTGATTAGCCCTTTAACATGAACAAACAAAACAGGTAAACTAAATCCATTTAGTTCATAATGTCGCATTGAAATGGAAGCAGGCTTGACTTCAGAGGCAGGGCTGTCAACTGAACACAGCACTTATACTGAAAGCAGGTTTATTGCGAACTGAAACATACATGCAGCACTGACTGCCTCTCTGGCAGAGTGCTCTGCTATTTATACACAGACAGAATATAGAAGAATAGTTAACATAAGAAACATGTAGAACATTCTGGAAAAGATAAATACAAAGAAAAAAAATTTTGCCAGTGGACTGGATTGAACCAGCGACCTTCAGCACCGCAATCGGTGACGCTATCCATTGAGCCATGCCGGCAGTCAGATAACTTGGCATCTTGCGGCAATATGCACAGCAAAGAGAGAATACTTAAAACCTTTTGTATGAAGTCAGGAATGTGTTGAGAACTTGTAAAACATCACAGAATCTCATTTTGAAATTATATTACAGAAGCCAAGTATAAAGACTACAGACTTTTTTTCAGTATCAGTAATTAAGTTGCCATAGTTAGAATTTACACCACTGTCAGGGTGACAACAATTCATTTTTCATTAAAAGCATGTTGATCAGTTGCCTTAAACGTGTATACAAAAGATACATTGTACCTTAGTGAAATGCGTAAACACCACGTAAATGTGCTCCAAATTATCAATTCTTTCCCAAAATATGTAGCATGTTAAAAATAAAGTACACCAGCTTTGAACAGCATTATGCATTACTGATCACTAAATCTAATAATGGAAAGTCCAGGTTGGAATAAATAATATAGTGAGGACAGTTTACAACTCACCGCAAAGACGTGGCGACAAGCTGCGACAGGCACATACAAAAGACACACACATACAACACATTCAGCTATCGGCCATGGCCTTCTTCAGAAAATAGAGCACTCACGCAATCACACAGGCACACAACACAGTCATACAACCATCACCTCCGACTGCCACACTTCGAATCACGCTCTGCAGCGAATCGGGGACGGGAGGGGAGGGGATATAAAGGTTACGTCACGGTGGTGGGGATGGGTTAGATGGGAATAACGAGATGCAGCTTAGGAATGGGGTGGGGAGGCGGGTGAGCGGAGAAAATAAAATAAAGTAAAATATATATATATATATATATATATATATATATATATATATATATATATATATATATATATATGTGTGTGTGTGTGTGAATGTGTGGGCATGTGTGCATTTGTTTACCCTCCATTTTTTCCCCCAAGGTAAGTCTTTCCTCTCCCGGGATTGGAATGGCTCCTTACCCCCTTCCTTAAAACCCTCATCATTTCCTTTTCCCTCTCCTTCCCTACTGCCTGAAGACGCAACTGGGTTGCGAAAGCTTGCGATTGTGTGTGTGTGTGTGTGTGTATTCATTTATTTATTTGTGATGCTGTCACACCTGTGCTCCTTCGCCTGGTGAGTAATCTTCGTCTATTTTTTATATTTTATATATATATATATATATATATATATATATATATATATATATATATATATATATATATATATAAGTAAAAAATAGATGAAGTACACTTACCAGGTGAAAGGGCACAGGCAGTAATAGCAACAAATAAACACACAGACACACACACACACAAAAATGCTAGCTTTCGCAGTCTAGCTGCTTCATCAGGCAGAAGGGAAGGAGAGGGAAAAGGAAATGATGAGGGTTTTAAGGAAGGGGGTAAGGAGCCATTCCAATCCCGGGACAGGAAAGACTTACCTTGGGGGAAAAAATGGAAGGTAAATAAATGCACATACACCCACACATTTACACAGACACAAGTACACTTAGGCAGACATACTGTAGAAAGCAAAGAAGTTAGAAGTCAGACAGAGATGCCACTTGAGGCAGAGGCTCTGTCCAGAGAACCAAGGCAAAGATGTTAAGATGGTGGGTGGGAATTCGAATTTAGCGGAGGTTAAGACCAGGTGGGCAACGGGAAGAGAGAATATGCTGAAGGGCTAGTTCCCATCTCCGAAGTTCTGAAGGATTGGTGTCAGTGGGAAGTATCCAGATAACCCGGACGGTGTAGCACTGTGCCAAGATGTGCTGGCCATGCACCAAGGCATGTTTAGCCACAGGGTGATCCTCGTTACCAACAAACACTGTCTGCCTGTGTCCATTCATGCGAATGGACAGTTTGTTGCTGGTCATTCACACATAGAACGCTTCACAGTGCAGGCATGTCAGTTGGTAGATCACGTGGGTACTATCGCAAGTGGCTCTGCCTTTGATCGTGTACACCTTCCGGGTTACGGGACTGGAGTAAGTGGTGGTGGAAGGGTGCATAGGGCAGGTTTTACAACGGGGGCGGTTACAAGGGTAGGAGCCAGAAGGTAGGGAAGGTGGTTTGGGGATTTCATAGGGGTGGACTAGGAGGTTACGGAGGTTAGGTGGGCGGCGGAAAGACACTCTCGGTGGAGTAGGAAGGATGTCATGAAGGATGGATCTCATTTCGGGGCAGGATTTTAGGAAGTCGTATCCTTGCTGGAGAGCCACATTCAGAGTCCGCTCCAGTCCCGGAAAGTATCCGGTGACAAGAGGAGCACTTCTGGGGTTTTGTGGAAGGTTCTTAAATTCTACAAATGTCTGCCTAAGTGTGTTTGGATGTGGATATGTGTGAGTGTGTGTGTATTTGTTTACCTTCCTTTTTGTCCCCTAAGGTAAGTCCTTCCACTCCTGGGATTGGAATGGCTCCTTTTCCACTTCCTTAAAACCCGTATCCTTCCCTTTCTCCTCTCCTTCCTCCCTCTTTTTCCCGAAGAAGCCACCACTGGTGGCGAAAGCTCGAATGGTTGTGTGTTTTTGTGTGTGTTTAGTATTCCTATCGACCAGCCTGTACTTTAGGTAAGTCAAAAATCTTTATGTGTGTGTGTGTGTGTGTGTGTGTGTGTGTGTGTGTGTGTGTGTGTGTGTATATATATATATATATATATATATATATATATATATATATATATATAAATACTGTTGAAATGAGATAGAATGGCTGGCCAGTACTTACCATTGTGCTGTACCGCCGATAGTAACACAAAATGAAAAAACAGTTTTTCGTTTTTTCATTTTGTTTTTTCATTTTCTGTTTTTTCATTTCGTTTTTTCATTTTCTGTTTTTTCATTTTCTGTTTTTTCATTTTGTGTTTTTTCATTTTCTGTTTTTTCATTTTGTGTTACTGTTTTTTCATTTTCTGTTTTTTCATTTTCTGTTTTTTCATTTTGTGTTACTATCGGCGGTACAGCACAATGGTAAGTACTGGCCAGCCATTCTATCTCATTTCAACAGTATTTATTATCTCTGAGGAGAATTTTCATCATTAATCGTATATATATATACATATATATATATATATATATATATATATATGTATGTGTGTGTGTGTGTGTGTGTGTGTGTGTGTGTGTATGCGGTCTTGTGTACTTGCAGTGTGCATGCATTTTATATATGTTATTTTACTTTATTTTCTCCGCTCACCCGCCTCCCCACTCCATTCCTAAGCTGCATCTCGTTATTCCCATCTAACCCATCCCCACCACCGTGACGTAACCTTTCTATCCCCTCCCCCTCCCCTCCCCTCCCGTCCCCGATTCGCTGCAGAGCGTGATTCGAAGTGTGGCAGTCGGAGGTGATGGTTGTATGACTGTGTTGTGTGCCTGTGTGATTGCGTGAGTGCTCTATTTTCTGAAGAAGGCCATGGCCGATAGCTGAATGTGTTGTATGTGTGTGTCTTTTGTATGTGCCTGTCGCAGCTCGTCGCCACGTCTTTGCGGTGAGTTGTAAACTGTCCTCACTATATTATTGATCACTAAATCTATACCATAATAAAACTGTAAAACTATCAAGGCTGTGGTGTTAATCTGTTTGAACACACTTATTTCAGAAACTACTTACTTAGCACATTTGCACAAGATTTTCATGGGTAACTTCAGCTTAGTTTAGGTCAAGATATGGGCATTATTTGATCAAATTTGCATCGTAAGAAATATATCATAATTTTACATTTTGTTTGCAATTGTCAATGTCTTCCTTTTTATTTATGTGCAAAATGCTTATTTCTTAAACTAGATTTTTGCTTGGGGTTCCATAGAGATTTTATTTAATCAAAATCTGATCACCTAGAGGGGGAAATGATTTACAGTTTCATCCAAAACCGTCATTTATGAAAAATGTTATCTTGTAGCAACACATACAGGGCAGAGAAAATAATATGAACCCATGCAGTATACTACATTTTGTTGTACACTGGCATCACTACGTACATGTTAACATTGAGATGTAACTGCACTGCACAATTGACATACTAAGTCTTGGACACTTACTTCCAATATGTTATAAGTTCTGTTCTGCGATGGTCAACATAAATGATCAGTGAAATGCGGGACCTTTCAGACTTCCAAAGAGTCCAACTCGATTGTGTGCAATTAGTGGGAGCATCTGTGAAGAAAATGCCTGCACTGTTTACATATTACTGGCGACAGTAGACTCATTAATGACAATGGTACACAAAACACCATTGGTGAAGAGGGACAGAGGGCGAACCCCGAAGTTAACTGACAATTAGCATCAAGCATTAAGAACTATTGGAGCCACAGAACATAAAACCTCCATGACCAAACCAACTGCAAATTCAACGCTCACTTCAGTAATACTGTTTTACAAATACAGTATTGCTGGAGCTTAACATACATAGAAGACTGTAGTTGCTAAAACCTTACTAGCCAAAGTCAATAAATGGTATGGCCCTATGAATTGCCATTTATATTGCTTCCTAAAACTACAGTGCTTACATATCAACCCCCCCCCCCCCCCAAAAAAAAAAAAAAAAAAAAAAAAAAAAAAAGTGTTTATGATATGGCATTCAGTCGAGCATAAGGAAGGTTCTGGTGTGATTTGGGCACTTTTATTGTGGCCTTCAACTATTTCTATCAGTGCCTACACTGGTCAGGTAACTGATTGAATTTCTCAACAGCAAACTGCTTATGTTGACTAACATATGATAATACGCCCATACTCACAGCTGGAAAGGTTCAGGTGTGCTTTGTACACAATCATAAAATTATCAAACATCTACTTTGGACAGCAAATGTTCTGTGTGTCAACAAGTAAAATTTTGAGGAGATATAGAGCAGCAACTAAGAACCAAATTTACAGCTCCATCATCCTTGAAGCAATTGGTGGATGTTTTGGTATAAGAATGGATAACATTCCACAGGAAACTACACTTAACAATTATGTTCCTTGAAGAATTGCAGCCAATGGTGGGACAATTCCTTACTAAACAATGTCTGTATTAGTTGTTCCTATTACTTTGCCCCACCCCATCTCAATATGCTTTATTCCATAAAAATAGGACCTGAGATTAAAGAGAGCATTATTTAAAATTTTAGATGTGTGCTCTGCTTAGCAGTGTGTCATAGTGCACCAAAAACAGTATTTTCAGAATTTGATGACTAACAAATACACACCACAGTCTTATCTTCATAAACTAATTTACTTGACTAAGATATACAGTTTCCACTTTGTGTATTAGTAAAAATTAAAGTTCTCTGCTTTTTCAATGGAGTTTATTTATACTTCTTGGTTAGGAGAAACAAATTAGTGGACTAATTTATTGTAAAACGCTCCCATGCAGTAAAAGCCAATAGTGCCATACAAGTTTACCTTTACACATGATTGACCACTAACGTGTGTAATGAACAAGTCCTTTAGTTAAAGAATTTATCCAGGGTACCTAGAGTGCCCAAGTTGTTTCCTTAAAGAGGAAAGGTCATTATCACTATTGTTTGCATTCTCATAAATATTTGATTTCCCACAGTGAGAGAAGCACAAAATCAGTTGTTACAAAGAACAAAAAAATGGTGCTTTAAGCCCTTGACAAGTATGTCATAAAAGCATATTCTTATAGAGGCTTTTGACAATACTAAAAAAAGCTCGAAGCAGGTGTAGGAGGAATAACAAGTAGATGGTTCTAGTATTACCTGGAAAGTAGCAGGTACAGTTGCTGATGCTGTATTTGTAACAAAACAATCTGACATACTTAAAGAGTCAATCGAAATTAAGTGGTCCAATAAAAATTAAGTTGGTTGCTTGACCATTTTTAAATATTTTGATTTGTTATTTTGAATACATATAACTCAGAAATCCAAAACAGTTGTTAATTTTTATTTTATTTTTAATTATTTGTTTATTTTATCTTGCACCGTCACTGAATAGTGGCCATTTTAATTTATGAGCACACAACCATTCTTTAGTTTGGAGACATTAGCAATAATTTGAATATCTCTGCATTGGGTTAAGTTACAACATTTCAATTGACATAATTGTTTTAAGAAAAGTCTCCACTACAAAATTGTCTATTAAACAAATTACTATAAGTTCAAAAATAAGCAGTCAAAATGACCTCCAAAGTTTATCACTTGGTTCATAAAACCATCCATTTTTGTTGGACACGCGACCTTACGTTGGCATGTATGAAAAAATTGTTGAAATGTCTTGGTCGCAGTTAGCTTTATTTCATGACGCGTTTCGAGACATCATCATCAGAAAAAGATTTTAAAAAATGATGGGAATTACACCATCTTGGTATAGATTCATGAATACAAATTTAAAATACCATCATGGATGTCTGGTGAAGGTGTTCAACCAGACTTACATGCTCAGACTTACAGTTGAGCATGTAAGTCTGGTTGAACACCTTCACCAGACATCCATGATGGTATTTTAAATTTGTATTCATGAATCTATACCAAGATGGTGTAATTCCCATCATTTTTTAAAATCTTTTTCTGATGATGATGTCTCGAAACGCGAAATAAAGCTAACTGCGACCAAGACATTTCAACAATTTTTTCATACAGACCTCCAAAGTGTGATATATCAAATTTTGAAAATCCACTTTTTATGCACAAAAATAACAACCAAGAAGTAATTTATCGGAGTCCATTTTTGTCCTTTAGTTAGATATTATAAACTACAAGCCTATAGAGCAAGAACAGTTACAAATGTTTCCCTCATTTTTATGAATTTTTTAAATATGGAAATTTTCATTTTTCATAAAGTTTGGAGTTAATTATCTCTGGTTGGAATGGATATAAAAATCTGATTTTTGCATAGTTTGTACACCTATATCGTAGTGAACTACTGTACAAATTTCAACATTGATATTTAACTGAACAAAGATATGAATTTTTGAAAATGAGGAAAATTCACATTACCGGTACTCGACAACTCCTCTTATGGCTGTTACTTTATGTTTCATAGGCTGAGTGTAATCAATTATTGTTGAAGTTAAGGAACTGAATTACAAACAAATACTAGAAACATTACTGAAATAAAGATTTATATTATTTTGACAGATTTAAGAGAGATATTTTCAAGTAACATTTCCAAGATGTGATGCTTCCTAATCCTCTGATGACCCCGTAGTTAAGTCCCATAAGCTTAACCTAATCCTGGTGGTGAATGTTAAGAACACCTTTTTCATCAGAAAGCTTTTGTGATACAGAATAAGACCTTATAGTTGCTGTGGAAACTTCAAGTGCTGAAAGTTTTCTTAATATATGTTTCATGGTATCCAAACTTTGTCACTAGTACATTTCTTGAATGATGTTCTTGGCCCAGTAAGGTGGCAAAATGCACAAATACATAATTGTTTTCAAAACTTGTTCTTTCAACCTCTGCAAGTCACCATTGTCCATCATACACACATGCCAGTAAATCATTCAGTGCTAAAGACAGAGATGTAATTTAACTGACACAGTAAACCTCGTAAAATTCGGGGTGTGATATTTTATAGTATCAACCTGAATTTTCTGCAATGTCAAGGAATTTGTGGATTTGCCTTGTTCCTTTTATTGCTATACAGTTTTCAAATCTGGTTTGAAGTGTTGTCGTAATATGAACTACATCTTCATTCTTAACAAGGAAATGGTTGATGCCTTTAATATTATACTTGCAATAGATATGCGTGTCCTGTATTGTAAGAATTTGGTCCATGGTTGTTCTTTGTAGGCTTGACGTATTTCACTTCATGTTTGAGAGTAACTCATACTCCACTGCATGCACTTTTACCATGGCAAGAGGCAGAAAGTGTCATTTGGCCTCCAATAAAAAATCTACTTTGATGTGGCAAAGATCAATATATTATAGAAGGAGACTTTCCTGGCGGGAAAAATATGTTTCTATAAATGTCTGCCTAGGTGTGTTTGAATGTGGATATGTGAGAGTGTGTGTGTATTTGTTTACCTTCCTTTTTGTCCCCTAAGGTAAGTCCTTCCACTCCTGGGATTGGAAAGACGCCTTTTCCACTTCCTTAAAACCCATATACTTCCCTTTCTCCTCTCCAACTCTTTTTCCTGAAGAAGCTGCCAGTGGTTGCAAAAGCTTGAATGTTTGTGTGGTTTTATTTGTGACTTATGTTTCTATCGGCGAGCCTGTACTTTGGGTAAGTCAAACAATCATTATTTTATACATATATATTTGGTGTTATATCAATGACTACCATTTCCATCTGAAGAGTAAATGAGCTTCTCAACCTTGGCCAACTTTTCTTTTGTGTAATTTATTACATACTTTTGAAACACATGGACCTTTTAAAAGAGCCCTGATGGATCTTTTTGTTTCTTCACTTATACCGCATCACATCTTGCAAAGATGTTAACTGAATATAACTAGGCTATTTTAAAAAACAGAGAAATGCTAAAGGGGTCATCAACAGATTAAGCTCTTAGAGATCTCATCAGTTTGTAACAGCCAATGTATTGCAGCAAATTATTATCTAAATTTTTCTTCAGCACTAAAGTACAAAGGTATAAACACTAATATTAAAATTAGTGCCATAAGAATGGTTAAAGTCGGACACACAGTTGGAACTAGTGTTGCAGCATTTCCTTAGTGACAAAACACTACATTTCATGTACACAATGGCAAGCCACTTTCATGTGCAGGTTAACTAGTCAGTGGCTATTAATCACCCGAAACACTGATCATTTAGAACTGAAACTGCTGTATGGTGAAAATTAAAAATGTCAATATTTTCCTTCAGAACACAGCTGTCTGACTTGGACTCTCAAAAAACTGACTCATGTTACACCAAGGGAGTACAGCTGACAATCTGTTATACAAACCAGGGAAAACATTAATAACTCCACTACTTGTTGAAGTGTGAGCCATCAACTTAATGAATGTCACAGCCGTGGCACTATGGTATCAATGTCTTCAGAAAAGAACAAAGTTCTGGCATAGCAGATAAAACATGTATTTGGTCAGCAAATTTTTGAAACTGTACAAATGGAACAATTTTACAAATCAGTAGCAAAAAGTGCCTTACATACAATTTCAATTTTATTTATTTAATCAGAAAAATGAACATTAACACATATTTCACAATACATGTTATAATATTACCAATGATAAAATATACAACGGTATTCCAAATAAATCCAGCAACAGCGCTCTACGTAAGTCGTCAAACGAAATAGTAAACAAAGTACAAAAAGAAACAAAACTGACACATTTTCACATACCAGTAAGTATATACAATAAAGAAATTATATCCACCACATTCAACAGCAGGTAAGCATGTCGAATCATGAAGATTTCATGGTCTGCCTATGAGTGTCATCTTATGGTTCTTACAGGCAAATCGATCACGCACAACTACTTGGTAAACACTTGAAATAATTGGGATCTTCATGGAAGAAACGCCAATGTACCCAAGACCATTGTAGTACCACAGCAGTAAAATTTGTTACTACTGATAATAGAGTTCCAAATTCATACCATCATGAATTTCATAGTCTTGTAGTTTTATATGATCTTTGAAGATGGTATACCATTTCTTCAACACTATTTTGTCCCATCTTGTACCCGTCTGAGCAGCAATAAGTTTTTTAAGGTCTCCGATAGTATCATCTGGATTGCACTTCACTCGAACTTTCTTGCCCAACCGATCATTGCACGTAACTTCCAGCATTTTGTGGACAGTACGCTGCTAAGCCACACTAAAATTCAAGTAAACTGGGTTTCACTTGGTGAGATCAACAGCACAGAATGTCACTTTGACTTTCGTCACTACCAATTACTAAACGAATTTCAGAAAACAACGCACGATTAGGCACCACCACAATAATAAAAGCAAAGATGTTTTCTATGCAGCATTCAAAGATGTTAAGAGCCTCCTTCACCAAAGGAGGTTAACTTATTCAATCTTTTAACAACTTGTTACGTCCAAAAGATGCCTACCAACAGCTAATTTCAAGTATTGAAAATGCTGCAACAACTTCCATTCCTGTCTGGTGGATACCAGAGTGCTCTACAGCTATAGCACAGCGGCAACTTGCACACAGCAACTTCCTTAAAAAACAAAATGTAACTTCATTGCATATCGGAAAATAGTGGCGAGGGTTCGAAGACGTTTAAAAGAAAGTAAAAAGAGCGGATGGAAAAGGTTCTGTGAGTCATTAAATAATAACATTCATATTGCAGACGTATGGAGGAAATCAAGGTGTTTCAAAAACAAGAAAGCCACTACGAGCCAGCCATTACATGACGCATGGCCTGAAGACTTCTTGAATTTTATCTCACCAGCTTCTGCATGCGCACAACCATTTCTCTGTCCTGAACAGTCAGATTACAGTCATCCACACTTGGTTCCGTTAACGTATGCAGAACTGAAGAAACGAATTAAAAACGCGACAAATTTTGCACCTGGCAAGGCTGGTATACACTAACAGTTGATAGAAAATCGCCCAGACGTTGCCCTAAGGAATCTATTACAAAAATTTAACCAAATATCGACGAACGACACACTAATAGAAGATTGCACAACTCAAGTAGTGGTTAGGGGTACATATACTGAAACCGTATAAAGATGAAGAGAAAGCCGTGTCATATAGCCCTATTTCTCTTTCTTCCTGTATTGGAAAAACATTAAAACGTTGGGTGAAAAATAGCTTGGAATGGTGGTTGGAATCAAATCAGATCCTGTCATTGAGTCAGTATTTATTTAGAAAAGGCAAAGGCACAATAGACAATTTAAATATCTTAACCGCAGATATCTATGATGCAGCAACAAAGAGAAAGAATGTAACAGCTGTCTTTTTGAGGAGCGTATGGCATTGTTCACATACCTTTGTTGCTACAGAAGTTGGAAACCATTCCAATCCCGATACGAATAATTTATGGCATTAGCACTTTCTTCGCTGAAAAAAGCATATGGGTTCGTTTACATAATAAATTAATTGGACCACGTCGACTCACAATAGGTTTTCCACAAGGAGCTATCTTCAGCCCAATACTATTTGCAGTATATACAAATGACCTGGAGAGAATGATCCCTTCTCCAGTCAAAATTCTTCAGTATGCAGATGATATTTGCAATAAACTTCCGGATTGCTGCTTATGTTTTATTTAATAGTGCTACAGCTGTTTCGACAGTTAGTCATTCTCAAGCGCGTCAACGATGTTTGGATGTTAATTAATGTTGACATCTGGCGTAACTGTTGCATAAATTACATGGAAATATACAAGTATTTAGTTGTTGTATACAGTTTTTAGCTGTCAGGTATTATGCAGTTTTTTACGTTAAAACTTTAAATTAAAGAAACTTTTATATTTTTTCGTTATTAACAACAGCTGTTGTTTTACGAAAAAAATATAAAAGTTTCTTTAATTTAAAGTTTTAGCGTAAAAAGCTGCATGATGCCTGACAGCTAAAAATCGCATACAACAACTAAATACGTGTATATTTCCATGTAATTCATGCAACAGTTACGCCAGATGTCAACATTAATTAACGTCCAAACATCGTAGACGCGCTTGAGAATGACAAACTGTCGAAACAGATGTAGCACTATTAAATAAAACATAAGCAGCAATCCAGAACTTTATTGTAATGTCTTTCTGCGACATATATGATGCTGCAGGCCCAACAATTAGAAAATTAGGAAATCAGATGATATTTGTTTGTATGTGTCAGCCAGTGGGCTGGATCAGGCTGTATGTGAGCTATCATAGGCAATGGGCATACTGGGTCAAACACTACATAGCTATGGCTTACATATTTCACCAGAAAAATCGGTAATAGTTCCTTTCACAAATGAAGCCATTCCATGTTGCTTGAACAGTGTAAGACTATCTGGTCACAAAATACCACTGAAAATCACAGGCTAGATTTCTTGGCGTTCTTTTCGATTCTAGACTGAGTTAGGTGCCACATATTCCAACAGTTGTCAGCACGTGTGAAAAAGCATTGAACCTTATTAGATCAGTGATGAGGGTGTGGTGGGGGGCTCATCCAAACGTGCTCTTTACACTATATCGCGCATTGATACGTTCCCATAGTATAGATTACGGGTGCACAGTATCACAATGCTGCTAACAAGCACCTAATGTAGTTGGAAAAATTGCAGTACAAAGGCCTATGCATCTGTCTTGGAGCTATGACTTCTCCTTCCATTAATGCACTTCTCGTGGAAGCAACAGAAATGCCCATACATATTCGACGACCATTGTTATGTGATCGTTATATTTTACAAAGAATATCAAATAGTACCCACCCACTCATAAAAAAAGTGTGATACGCTCTGTTGACTAGGAATAACAGAAATATGTGGGGAAAAGCAGTTTTATATCTACACTCGTTACGAACTCTGGAAACATATACAGAATAAAAAACATCGAACTACAGTCCTTCCAATGTTCTTATATGACTATCGCAGTTCTTATCTCAATATTCCTGTATCATACATCGATTTTTCCAGCAAAGGAATAGGATATGGGCAGTTTTCACTTTCATAATACCTGCCAGAAAAGTGGGTAGGATATACCCAAATATATAGAGATGGCTCAAAAATGGAGATGAAAAATCACACAGGATGTGCTTTCTCCTGTTCAAACAAATCGGAAGAAAGAAAATTTCAACTACCAAGCGATGCTTTAATATTTATAGCTGAAACAATCGCTACTATAGAGGCGATCAAATATGCAAGATCCTTTAAAGTACCCCAGGCAGGATTAATCTGGACGCTCAAAGCGTTCTGAAATCAATTAGTTGTAGGAATTGGGACAATGTTGTTATGGTCTTCAGTCCGGAGACTGGTTTGATGCGGCTGTCCACCCCACTCTATCCTGAGCAAGCCTTTTCATCTCCTCATAAGAACGGCAACCCACATCCACTTGAATCTGTTTACTCTATACGCGTCTCTTGGTCTCCCTCTGCGATTTTTACCCCACACACTTCCCTCCAATGCTAAATTTACGATTCCCCTATATCTAAGAATGTGTCCTACCAAGCGATCCCTTCTTTTAGTCAGGGTATGCCAAAAATTCCTTCTCTCACCAATTATGTTCAGTACTTCTTCATTAGTTATGCGATGTACCCACCTAATCTTCAGCATCCATCTGTAGCACCACATTTCCAAAGCCTCTATCCTCTTCCTGTGCGCACTTTTTATCGTCCATGTTCCACTCCCATACAAGGCAACACTCCACACAAATGCCTTCAGAAATGACTTCCTTAGGCTTAAATCAATATTCAATGTTAACAAATTTCTCTTATTCAAAAATGCTTTTCTTCCCATTGCCATTCTGCACTTTATATCCTCTGTACTGCGACCATCGCATGTTATTTTACTACCCAAGTAACAAAACTCATCTAGCACCTTCATTGTTTCGTTACCTAATCTAATTCTTTCAATAAATAGACACTTCAATTAGTGGATCATTATCATCAAAGAAGACAGGTGAAATCATCGAATTTGTATGAAGAGAGTCTCATTCTGATGTCCTATACAATGATAAAGCAGATAAACTAGCAAAAGAAGTAATTAGTAGTGGACATTAACCATATACAGACTACCTCCAAAAAAAAAAAAAAAAAAAAAAAAAAAAAAAAAAAAAAAAAAAAAAAGGGCAGACAACAGGCGATTCTTTTGTGGCAGGAAGAATGGAAGGAAAGCCAACAAGCAAAAGGAAGAAACTATGCTATTATACAAACATTTATATGAAGACAACCATGGTTTGCAAAATCAAAATACTCAAGAAAATAATAGTTTCCATCATAAGAATATGTCTGAATCATGGATCTTTCCCTCCCCATCTACACAGAATTGTCTTATTGGAGACACCGTATTGTCAATATGATGGAGCAACGGTTGGTGATGTAAGTGCAGACTGTATGAGGAAGGAAGAGACAATTTTTGAAGGATCTCTTGAGACTTTGTCACTGCCAGCCGATTTGCGTTACTTCAGTTTTAGGAGATACATGCAGGAGAGCATATGATGTTATAGCCAGATTTATTTCACGAGAAGAAATCAAAATTTAACAAGAAAACGGACATTTAATTTATGAACTGCAGT
Source organism: Locusta migratoria (assembly GCA_026315105.1). Taxonomy (NCBI): domain Eukaryota; kingdom Metazoa; phylum Arthropoda; class Insecta; order Orthoptera; family Acrididae; genus Locusta; species Locusta migratoria. The sequence goes on along the minus strand of CM048746.1, from coordinate 249,394,756 downwards.
TAATGAATATTAGAAACAAGTATCTAGTACATAAGTCAATACAGACAAATGTATAAATGTATATTTGTCATTATTGTAATTTTTCATGGCTAAAAAGTATTTCCCTATGCTAGAAGTCAATAATAAATAAATAATAACAAGGAGGTTAAAATAACCTCCTTGCTTCCACTAATCTCCTTGTCTTCCACACAACACCCCCCCCCCCACTTTTATTTCAAGCAGTTTCTCTTTATCTGCACAGTGGTAATGTAATTGATTTAATCAGAAGAGTTACATGTAAACTGTAATCCACAGACAACAACAAACTGCGGAAGAATAAGAACAATTCACACTGTCCGTCATATCACGTTGCATCAAAACATTCAACAATGCGTTTCTAATGATGGCATTCACACCCCGGCACAGAATAAGAAGTATACAGAAAGGAAACTCCCACTGCAGTCTGTCGTCCAAAATTTAGTGCACATACGCAGAATCGGCCCTCTTGAAAAGTAGTAAACGCGTGGTCACTTCCTTCTCTGTGGCGTGGTAATGCGCTGTCTTTGTTTGTTAATTGTGTATTTTAACTGCCTGTATCTCATAAAAGTAAACAAATATTTGGCGCAGTGCAGTGCAGTAAAAGAAAGAACTTTGTGTCAGTACTTGGATCTGTTCTTTTTTTTTATGAGCAGCAATAAAAGAAAAGGCGGTCGATGGTTTTCAGCACCTAATTGCCGCAATAATTCGAATACAAATAAGGGTAAGCTTCTTCACCTTCCCAAAAGATGTTGAACGGTAAGCGAACGTCGCTATATGTAAGGTAAAAGTTAAATGTTATCAGTTTCAAATGAGAGCAATGTCTGCATAACTATTAAAAGTAGCCTTGCTTCTTCTCTTGACGATAACTCTCGCTGTTGCTGTAGGAAACAGCATCGAAATGTTGAAGTATATTTTTGTGTTTTATAATTATAAGTTTAACGTCGCAGGAAATAAAATAAAATGAAAGACAAAGAATAGGGCGTAAGTAGCGGGACTTCAACATTTTGCTCGTGCATTCCCTTTTCCTGTTGCCCACATAGGCGAGATATTTCAGGAATTTTTAAGGCTCATCTACCTGCTCACCTTCACATAATTTGATGCAAACGGTAAAATTTTACTAACGGCAACGGAGGCGTGGTGTGCTAATGTTGTCAACGACCGTTCATCCTCTTGCACCGGGAGGTCGGCAATCGGGACCCGGCGATTTCGCCCAAATTGCGCATGTAGAAGGAGATTGGTCTCCATATAACGTGCCTGAAATACTTCGCCTGAATGGGCCTTAGGAAATGAGAAAATGCTCTCGAAAGTTTTTCCAATAGTACTGTACGTCTTATTTAGCGATCTGTTCGTGACTAATGGCGTAGCGTAATGGCCAAGTGCATTACTTACGAAACAGGTGCCCTAGGATCAATCCCAGCAGCTTCCTATTTTTCTTTTCTTTTTTTCTGACTATTACGCTACACCGTTAACTCACGAACAGAGTGTTGAATAATATGTACTTTGCTATCGGAAAAACTTTCGAGAGCATTTCCTCCTTTCCTAAGGCCCACCCAGGCGAAATATTTCAGGCACGTTATGTGGAGACCCACCTCCTTCTACACACGTAACTTGGGCGAAATAGGGGGTTCCCGATTGCCGACCTTCCCTTGGTAGGATATTCAAACAAATGGAATAAGGGGAATAATCTAGCTGTTCTTGCCCAAACTTTATAAACTACACTTGACAACTGGAGATCATTTTCACTGACAACATTCTCAGTTTATTGACAACAGAATGTGTTGGAAATAAACTTATTAATTTTATGGGGACTGTAAAATTCAGCCACCCATGTAAGGAGTTCCGTCTCCAATATTTAGTCAGAATGAGACTTTCCTGTTTCTTGAAGTTCACAAACAGAGACTTGAAATATAAAAGCAAAATTGAAACAAAATTCAACCTGATAAAAGTGACCCATCTGTGAGGTGCAAATGGCATGTAATGTTCTAGTGAATGCATATTGACAAGGAAAACTAAGAGGAAAATCATGAACGCTTTCTCCTTTGCTATAACTTAAACAATGTGTGCCACAATATGACAAGTACAGAGTAAGTTTCTTATATAGTTTTATGTTTTCGCTGCCTGTCCTTCATTTGTGTGTAACTTAACAGTTTTATATATGCTCAGACGTCATTAGTTCTGTGTAATCACGTTGTACTACTAAGTCTGACTCAAATTTTTGTGCAAATTTATTCGTGTCAAATAAAACCTAGCAGTTGTAAAGTCACTTTCTTGTTTATAACTAATTTCCCCAACATAATTTCGTGTTACTTGGGATTTTTCTAGAGATAAGCACCAAATAAAACTATCACTGAATCCATCGTACATTTTCGTTGTTGTATTAAAATTTAGGCCTACTTTTTTTGTTGGATTACAATTAGGTGCAAGAACAGGGCGCAAATTGAAGAGAGCACAGTGAAAAGCCGTTTCCTTTCATAAAAGTCGGTGAGATTAGCTGCAGTTCGTAAAACGTCCATTTCCAGCCAAAGTACTGAGAGACTATAGTTCCGTGTTTACTGCTTTTCAATATGGTGTCGAGCGCAACGCTTGGTAACATACAGATCAAAGGCGCTGCCCCCAGCTTTCCCTTCTGTATACTTCCTATTCTGTGACCCCGGACTGTCACGTCACGTTACAGTATCTCTGGAAGAAAGTTTTGATGGAATGGTCAATCGGAAGTTAACCTAATTTCTCCTTGCTCACTCATGTTACAGTTGGTGACTACACATATTACACGAACTGTCATGAATTAATCTTTAATTTATTATAATGTTTCGTTTTAGTGATAAATTTCAAATGTTGCTTGACAACAAAAGTGTTCTTCCAAACGCAAGGTCAGATACCTGAAACCTAAAAATGGTTTAGGAATTACAATAGAGCAAAAGAAATGGCTGATCAAATAGTGTATATGAATGAGACTGTAAGTTTACGAATAAATTTTCATTAAATAATTATTTCAATGAAAAAGTTAGCACTAATAAAGGTAAAAAACTCAATTGTTTATGGTGTTATTAACAATGTAAGATTACATTACTTTATCATTCTGTAGAACCTCATATATATCAGCTGAAACCTAGCATTGCCGTGGTATTCACTTATTTATTCCTCTCTTGAGTTAAAGCTTCTATGACCCGTTCTCTCTCTGTTCATCTCATTTTTTCTAAAAACATGTTATGGGGAATATATAAGAAATAAGGCTGTCTTGCATAATGTACAAAATTATACAAGCAGTTTCCAAACAAAGAAACATAGCAATCACAATATAAATGGCATATAAAATTTGCATGATCCCGTATTTACTGAATTATATGTTGTACAATTGTATAATTTATCAGTATATTCATTTCTATAAGTGCTGTATGTCTGTAAAATCTGTTGCGAATACAATTAGTAGTGAAGAAGTAATAGATTAAAATTCGGTGTGTGATAAGGCAGTTTTCCATGAATTTTACTGTTTATATGCTCATATTTTATTAATTACATGTCCTACAGTGATTCAATGTTAGAGGTACATTCAGCCATATGTGTATATACTGTCTGTAAAATTTCCTGTGACTACAATTTGTAGAGTAGAAATTATAAACTGTAACGTCATACTGAATGCCGTAGTTTTTAGTAAATGAACAGCAGAAAAGTAGAAAACAAGAAACTTTTTTCCTATAGTTGTCAGCAAGAAAAAGTTCAACAGAGGTTTGAAATTATGTTTAAAATGGGTTTTAAGTCGCTAAGTAGTGTCATTCTCATACAGTGTGTGAATAAAGTGGGATTTACACATGCAATGATTTTACGGCACTGTATGACTGGCACTGTAAGCCCAATGACAGTAACGGTTTACACTAGCAATGACTGAAATCTGCTGTGAATAGTTTTAAAAAATGGTGTCAAGCGAAATTGTATGTTCAGGTATACGACTTGTGGCACAAATTGCTGTATGTGAAATGACCAAAAGGATGGAAAAAAGAAAAAGAAAGCACTGCTGTTGGACAGGGGAGTGAATTTTACGTCAAAGTAGCCTGGGAACTTCTAACACGCTAATAAGAGAACCAGCATTGGAAGACCAAGCGTCATTCAAGAACCACTTAATAATGAGCCAAAACAACTTCAATCGCCTATTGAATCTGATAGGTAACTCCATCCAAAGAGCTGACACATACATGAGAGATTCTGTTCCTGCACGTATTTAATAGCAGGTAACACAACGATACCTTGCTACAGGAGACTCGTTTTCGTCACTGCAATATACGTACAGCATTCCTAAAACAATTATTTCGAAATTTCTTTGTGAAATACTTGATGCAATATACAGGGCGCATTCAGACCGTAGGGACACCTAGTGGCCACGTGGTGAACTTTGTGTAAATGTGGTGGGGGTAAGTTCTGGTGACATAAAGTAGACTGGCACACTACTTTTCCTTGTGCAAAGATTTACTGCGCTGTATAACTGGCGCCGTACGGTTTTGGGCGTGGTCACATGCCATCCCTACAGCGCCGTAGGTCTGGTGCTGTAGATGATTGCTTGTGTAATCCCCACTTAAAGTCTCATCGCAAACCGTGGCAGTTTCTTGCAACTATATTTCACATTTACAGAATGTATGACATCCACTGCAGAAGGGCAAAGCTGAAAATGTGCACCCAGCCGAGATTCGAACCCAGGTCTCCTGCTTTCTAGGCAGTTGCACTGACCAGTACAGCACTGGGGACACAGTGATCACTGCATCTGCAAGGTGTACCTAAGCATGCCTTCCGCTAGATACAAATCCCCAGCTTTACCCTGCCCACAGTAATCAAACTTGTAGTTTTTTGAAATTAATTCCTGTGAGAGAAAGGCGTCCAAACTTGCCCACCCGTCGCCCTTACTCTGATGGAAATTAGTTTTAAAAAACCACGAGTTTGATTACTGTGGGCAGGGTAAAGCTGGGGATTTGTATCACAGGAAGCGTGCTTAGGTAGACGTTGCAGATGCGATGATCACTGTGTCCCCAGTGGTGTAGTGGTCAGCCCAACTGCCTAGAAAGCAGGAGACTCGGATTTGAATCGCAACTGGGTGCACATTTTCAGCTTTTCACATTCGCAGTTAATGTCACATATTCTGTGAATATGAAAGAATAACAACTGCAGGTTCAGAAGTGACGTCTGTTCTTTCTGAACTGATGCCACATGTATATTTGCAACTACATTGTTTATGATGTTGTATCTCCGGAACCATGAGTAGTATAAGGTTCTAACCCTGACAGCATTGTTACTTCATGGTAATAAATATGTGCACCAAATTTGGTTGAAATCGGTCCAGTGGTTTAAGAAGAAATGTGCAACACTCTCGTTTGATGCAGCAGCAGGTAAATTATGGAAAATGTGTGTTTCTGAGTAGTGGACACCTATTTCAACTAAAGTAACTGCTTTGACCTCCTTGTGTAGATCGTTTCTGTTCCTACTATGCATGAACTGAGCTGCTTGTTAGAAAAAAGGGATATATTATTTATGACAAATTTCATTAAGGATTAAATATACTGAGAGGCAGCGGTTAGTATACCCACTTCTTTGAAGAGGCTTCCACAGGATTTCTGTGAATTAACTACACAAATAATACGTATTACCATCACCCACTAGTATACTCCCAGCCTTCCCACTTCGCTCAGCTTGCGTAATTTGGAGCATACATCAAGAAGTTACCGTCTTGGCTGCTGCGGCGCTAGTAGTGTGCCCTAAAACCGCGCTTCTCGAACGTTGTAATCAACAGTAGAAACTAAGTAAACAGTGTAATTTCTTGTCGTTTGACTGCCTATGTCGACTAGCAAGAGTATACTGATTTATAATCAGGGAATTACCATGGATTGATTCTGTCATAAGTAGGTATATGATCGTAGTAGATTTTTATTAGAAAGCAATTACTGAGTTTGCAAAAATCCGATCTTTGTGTTTCTTCACACACGCTCTGTAATTTTCTGCCCCGTCGGCATATCTGGTCTGATTAGTTACTTTTTATGATGTTACCATATGTATATTAGTTTAACACAGCAACATCTCATTACAGGTTTTAATTTGTCAATAGCAATCGTGTATTGCTGCACAAACTGAAGTGGTGAAGCGAAAGGAGTTTCATTTCACAAATTTCCCAGCAAAAGTAATGTCAGAGAACAGTGGCTCAAAGCAATATCAAGGGCAGATTTTACGCCCAATTTCAACTTTAGATCGTGTTTGGTATGTAGCCTTCATACCCGAGAGACTGATTATCAGTGTGGGTTAAAAATTAAGAAGTTGCTGGATGCTGCTGTTCCCTCTGTTTTTCCTTCTTATCCAGCTTATAAAATTGTACAAGCAAAAGCAGTACGCAGAACCATTAAAAAACGTACAGTGAATATCACACTCAAAAAACGAAAATATGAAAGCACTGAGGAAACTCATGATTAGAGCATTAATTCCAATGTCCAGCTGCTCGAAAATCATGGCAATAATAGTTGCCATTCTTCCAGTCACATCCAGTGTTATATTTTAGACTAAAAGCTGATAAATATAGAACAAAATAAATTGCGGGTTAAATTGTGGAGGTCTAGAGTTAATCTTTTACATCTTGAAAAGAAACATAATGAAATCACTTATGAGCTGCCAAATTTGTCAGCACTCAAGTTTGTACAATATTAACTTCTTCAGTTGTCAATGTGTTGAACACCGCGAAGGTGTTACAGTGCACAGTGAAACTTCAAAAAATACAGAAAAATTAGGCGAGGTAATATGTAAAACAGTTATACCAGTCGTCTTTAAAAAACTATGGAGCAGAAGTGACTGAACGTTTGAAAATGGGCGAAGTATTTAAATAGCAAACCCATAAACAGAAAAATAATCCGAATGCAACAAATGTTATAAGTGTGCATAGCGGCGGGCGTCCAGAATAGTGCACGATTGCAGCGATCCAGTGGCGAATGTAAGTACTTCCTGACTTTCGGTGATTTTCCTGGAGTGGGGAGGCTGGGGGTATACTAGTGGGCGATGGTATTACACACTTTTGGGTTCTCAAAAGTTTTGCTTCACTTGAAGAGTTATCCCAATAATATTATACCATATGACACTATGGAATGAAAGAATGCAAGGTTTTTTATTTTTATGTCTCCTACGTCTGATAGCACCCGAATTGCAAATACAGATTTGTTAGTCAGTTTTGCAGTGTGCTCGTCCCAATTGAATTTATTATTAAGTTGTAATTCCAGGAATTTATTACTGCCAACATTTTCTATCTGCTCCTCGGAGACTTTATGCATATGCTGGATGGGAACCTCTTACACAATCTGAATTGCATGTAGTGAGTCTTTAAAAAGTTTAAAGCCAATGAGTTGGTTTTAAACCATTTATTAATGTTCATGAAAATATTATTAGAAGACCTTTCTAGAACTATGATCGACATGCTATTTATTGCAATACCTGTATCATCTACAAATGTAACAAACTCTGCTTTGGCAGTGCAACTGAAGTCAAGTTATTAATATAAGTCTATACAAGAAAAAGAAATGGCCACAAGATGGATCCTTGTGGGACAACACATGTAATTTCTTCTCAATTCCAATTCCTATTATCTTGCACTAAAACCCTTTGTTTCCTGACTTGAACCATTTCGCAGCATTACCTGTGACACCAATGAATTCTAATTTATTTAAAAGTATCTTGTGGTTCACACAATCAGATACCTCTGAAAAATCACAGAAAACGTGCGTGCAGGTATACGACTTGTGGCACAAATTGCTGTATGTGAACTAACCATGAGGTTGGAAAAAGAAAAAGAAAGCGCTACTGTTGGATGCTGAAGTTGATTTTATGATGAAGTATGCTATGAGCTTTGTATTATTTGTAGTCAGGTGGTTCAGAATCTGCTTGTACATTATCTTTTCTATAATTCTCGAGAATGCAGGCAAAATTTAAGATCACCTTTAGTTTGATAGTATCGCTTTTTCGTTTTCTTGAATAGTTTTAAAATCTGAATATTTTATCCAGTAGGAAATGTCCTAGTTATAATAGACTGATTACACAAATAACTTAAAATTGTGCTTAAGTCACAAGAACACACCTTAATTAAATTTGTAGATATTTCATCACAACCACTAGAATGCTTCTTCTTTTTTGTTCTTGTTAATTATGGAAGTTATTTTTTGTGGTGGAGTTAGTGAATGTTCATGTATCTGTAGTTATTGATAAAAGCTAGTTTTAGATACTCAAGGGCATTATTTAAAGTGCCGACAATCCCATGCTACCAGTAACCGACATAAAGTACTGGTTAAATAGATTTGCCGTATTATGCCCATCAGTTACGGACTTATCATGTACTCTTAATGCTATCTGCATCTGTTCCTTTTTAGTTCTACCAGTCTCCTCTTTCACTTTATCTCATATTGTTTTTATTTTGTTGCCTGACATTGCTATCTTCTTCTCATAGTGCATTTGTTTAGATGTCTGAATTAATTTTTTAAATATTTTACATTATTCCTTATATTTAGCTAAATCATCAGCAGTTTATCCCCTAAAAACCCAAAACAACAACAACAACAATCATCTGCACTGGAACTAGTCTTGGCTAATAGATAGATTTTCCTTTATATCCTACAGGAAATCTGTATTCCTTGTGTAAATCATGGTTTTATTATAAACTTCTGTTTAATTTTAGTTACTTTTTGAGGAAAAAAGTTTTTAAACATGATACTGACATTATTAACGAATATGTTATATTTTTCATTCATGTGGTAAAAAAACCGACAAAGTAAACAATCTCTAAATATACCGTTATAATAGTTTATGTTGTACTGCATTGAACAACAGCCACCACACGCTAATACTCCCAAAACCGGATTTCGTAAACCGATTCCCAATTCCGCTTTTGGTTGGTCATGTAAACCACAGAGTAACGCAAAAGTCAGACACCCACTTTACATAGGCTCTCAAAACCGAATTTTGTAAACCGATTTCTCAATTCTGCTTTTGGTTGGTCACCTAAACCTTGGAGTATAAATATGTATGGAGTGAGCATTGCCTTCTGCGCATGTTGTCAACATAAACGTGGGGCACGGCAGCCTATAGTAGATGTGCAGAACAAAGATTTTTGTGCAGTATACACATTACTAACTGTTGAGAAGCTCCGTACAGTTTGCACGCTCTCCTATGTTTTATAGCAAATGTGTTATTGTGTTACCATGGCCCAAACAAGGGTGGGGCTGGATGGACCCATGGGTCTGAGGCCCAGTGCTGAAGGGGGCTTGAGCCCAGCCCTAAATAATTCAACTTTTTGGTTACTGAAATTAAAAACAAACTAGAAAAAAGATGTTGAATATTTCTCATCCAACGAAATTTTAGAACATTCTACAGGCAATTATTGTAGATATTTATGATAAACCGCTTATCTTGAACGATTACTTCGACTGATACTCTTAGTTACTGCAACTGGTTGGTATTGTATATGTGTATTAACTAACGGGACAGTCACGATGCCGGCCGCGGTGGCCGAGGAAACTGAGGCGCTCCAGTCACGGTCTGCATGGCCACTACGGTCGGGGGTTCGAATCCCCCCTCGGGCATGGATATTTGTGCCGTCCTAGGTCGTAAGTAGTTCATACGTAGTTTGTAAGTTTAGGGACTGATGACCCCGTAGTTAGGTCCCATAGACTATACAAACATTTGAACATTTTGACAGTCACGATTTTTGTGTGTCTGCCCCGAATTTTTTCAAAGGTGATTCGGTACATCTATTTGTCACAGATTAACAATTATGTTCTGATTTAAAAATTTATCTCAACTTATTCGGTCTATTTTATTATTAGTTTCAATTATGGTGGGAAACTGACAAAAGATTCGTTAGACTTAAGGTACTTATCACAAACTGTTGAAACCATTTCAAACTGTTTCCACTGAGCATACGCACACAAACTATACCAGTGAGAAAATCAGTGAATGGACCGTTAATACCACTTTCCAGCTCAGAGATGGATTGATATTATTTCACATTACAGACAGAATCATGTTCCATTCTGAAACGTGCTTAAGCTAGTGCAGTTTCTTTTCTACCTTTCTGGAAATAATGCTGTTAATGAAAGGGTATTTTCCCCACATGCATAATATATGGACAAGTGACAAAACACAGCTTGCCATAGAAACTGTGAAATCAAAATTAGTAAATAGAGTAAATTAATTCACATGTTGTTAAAAATACAGACCTGGTGAAGAAAATTCACTTCACTGTTAAAGAGAGTTGTTCTGATTGCATTCCTTCATCATATAAAGTACTAATAAAGTGTAAATTAATGCAATTTTTGTAACAACTTAAACTCATATTTTGTAATTATTACTTTCACTAAAATATTTTTCTAATATAATGAAAATATGTATACGAATTACAAAATTTGTAATGTATCCTGAAGTTGGATCTACAAAATGTGTTTATATCCCAAATCTGAATCTAGAAAATATGGTCACCTTAGTTTTTTCCTTGCCATCAGTTTAGTCCCCTAAAAACCAACAACAACAACCATCATCTGTACTAGAGCTAGTCTTGGATAATAGATAGATTTTCCTTTGTATCTTACAGGACATCTGTATTCCTTGTGTAATCCATGGTTTTATTATAAACTTCTGTTTAAATTTAGTTACTTTTTGAGGAAAAATGTTTTTAAATATGATACTGACATTATTAACGAATGTGTTATATTTTTCATTCATGTGGTAAAACAACTGATAAATTAAAAAATCTCTAAATATACCGTTGTAAAAGTTGATGTTGTAGTGTGTTGAATGACAGCTACCACATGCTAATGCTCCCAAAACCGGATTTCGTAAACCGATTCCCAATTCCGATTTTGATTGGTCATGTAGAAATGTTGAGAGTTTTTATTGTTTCTTCTCTATTAGTGCTGAGCATTTGCAATTGTCGAAACATCTTATCCCTTTGCTTAAGTCTTGTCGCCATCAAAGGCTACAAGTACTCCATCTAATTTTGAAACAATATCCTTCGATCTTCAAAACTTTAGACGTATTCCCGCTGTATTAACTCCATAAGGAAAAAATATTGATTTGGGTCTCAAGAAGTACTTGACAGCTTTGAAAGACCTTTTGATATCATTTTGGCGCAATATCTTGACCTCTATTGATGACAAATGTACCGTTATACAGAACAAAGGAATTTCCCTCAACGTAGCGATGTCGGTGATTAATGTAAAGACATTTTGACATCACTTTCAAAGAAAAAAAAGCAGTTGCTGAAACACTTGACATTTCATAAGAGATTGTCAATAGGAAACCTGATGCAAATGAAGGGACAGCTGTAAGCATCAAAGTCTTCAGTAGGCCTGCAGTCTGTCAACCATAAAGGAATCCAATGAAGGTTCTCAGCACTTTATGAGAAAAGTTCAAGCAATTTTTTTGGTACTGGTGGAGCAATTAGACATTTTTGTATCATTCATGGCCGGATTAAGGCAACTGCAAGCACTGTAGCCGCCGGGGACCCCTAACTAGAGGGAGCCCAACCATGACCGCCATCGAAATTTGTCACTATTTAATGAAGAGTCTTGTTTCCTAGTAAAAGGGAAAAACCGAATTTAGAATATTAACATGATTTCACACTAATCCCGCCATCAAGAGCACCTTTATTGTGGCCTCTACTTTTTATTTAACTGGACAGTAGTGTTGAATGTCACCGGCCGCAGTGGCTGAGCAGTCTGTGGCGTGGCAGTCACGGTCTGCACGGCCGCTGCGGTCGGGGGTTCAAATCCCCTCTTGGGTATGGATGTTTGTGCCGTTTTTAGTTTAAGCTAGTTTGTAAGTAGTTTGTAAGTTTAGGGACTGATGACCCCACAGTTAAGTCACTTAAGCTCTACAAACAAACAGTTGTTCAATACCACGGCAGTCTTACTTCACGTGAACCAGCGACAATACACATTTCGATTTGTCGCCCAGTCGGCCGCCGATTTGTGTCGAAACATCAGACATGTTTGATGTCGCCGACAGGCGCAGTTCGTCTTTTTGCGTAACATGACGCTTTAGGCACACAACATTGGGTAGTGTCTGCAAAGGTTGCCCTCAGCCGATGCAACATCTGCAGTAACCTACAGTTCCCACCGTTTCTGCGAATAATTTGTAAGTAAACTTTTGTTATTAGATGAAAAAGTCTGCATATTCATATTTGCTGTGAAATTACTATCAATTTATAGACACATTACATCATCCATTACGACGCCGGATATTGCAACAATGAATTTCTATTTCGTCAACCAGATGAGACTAATGAAATATGCGAAAAATATTATACTAGATGTTAGGAAGGCCTTTCTTAAGAAATTGGAAAAAATGTTTACTAGTTTACTATTAAGCAGTAAATAAAATAAATATAGAATACTTTTAAGTGTCACTGTCATATTAAAAACACCTAATACATTCCTATTTCTCCATGTTTATGTTGTGTTAGTTTTAGGTACAAGTTCGTTATTTTTAAGCTCATATTGGTATATTTTGTTGAATATTTTCTTTGTTTTAGCTTACATTTCCCGCATTTTGTACACATTTGAACACATACATTTCACTGGAAGGATGGAGATGCCGAATTGGCCATTTACCAATTTTTCCCATGTGTCCTGTTCAAACCGTTAATCGAAAATAAGTTTCTGTGATTTTTTCATTTTTATATGTAGTATTATGCATCCTCTTTTAGAGTGTTCTACTTCAAATAGATTCCTAAATATTAAGATTACTACCTAGAAGGACCGCAGGAACAATTTGGACCCTCATTATGTTTATCTGTATTTTTGGAATTTGTCCTTGTAATACTGTGTATGAAACAAAACCAACTGTTCTCTCCTTGTTGTTTCAATATGCGACGACAGTGCCATACATTCCAGCACTGATTGCGGTAGGGTACCTGGCGATGACAGTCATGTAAGGATGAGTTATGCCTGAATGATTGATTGCTTGAGTGAGTGTCGTCTTTTCTGACGAAGTTTTATGAATGTGAATATGAGTTTATTGGCAGCTCAGCGATCATGTTTATGGTGAGTTGTCAGCTATCTTCAGGTTCTTGTACCTACTAGCTTGCATTCGATCTTTCTAGTATTAAATGCCATGTAGACTAAATAGCAGCTATAAAACATGATATAATTAGTTCCTTTGCCCATTTCACTCTGGTCATCATACCGCTTAGGCACAGCAGATTGACGTTACTTCTGGGGTGGCATGAAAAGACTTGATGAATCATTCGTTGTAATGTAATGATAGATTTTTTCCCCCAACTTCCTGGGAAGATGAGATTTTCATGTGTGTACAGCAATTGCGTCTTATCTGTCGCAGCGTCTGCCAGAAGAACGAACAAGTGTTCTGTTAAGCTAAATTAGGGCTTACTGTGGCCCAGGGCCGTAGCTGTGGGGGGAGGGGGAGGATGAAGGGCATCAACCCCCTCGAAAAGCCTATTCACTATATACCTGCTGTGGCCATTGTAAGTAAAGTCTCAATTTTAAGAAAAATAATACTATAAATGAAGCTTACCATATCAAATTTATACCTTGTTATATCAAGTTAAAGTACACTCTAAAAAGACCATGATTATGATACAACCTACTGCACTCTAAAGAAAAAAAGGATAGGGGGAGGCCCCATCTCTGATTCTAGGTTCAGGGCCCTCAATCGAATGTGTTCTATCGCCTTTGTTCCTTCTGGTCGACACTAATAATGCGGAGTTGTGCTGTTGCAGTCTGTGAAAGCTGTAATAAAACTAAAATACCTTTTGTAAGTCCCCAAAATATCTTGAAACGAGTACTCAATGGCTTCAGCTTTGTAAAAGAACGGATAGCCTCGATATTTAAAATGCTAGTATTAGTAGCATAGGTTTTAAAGAAGATGATTATACCTTATCTTCACACAATCTCTAAGAATTACTGTGACTTCATCCAAAACGATCTTAAACCAAGCGGCAGTTCGATTGATCTCTATATTACCTGAATGTTGAACTTAAGCTGTCTTAGCGTGCCAGCCATAGATGTTCATATTTAGTTTCTTGCCAAATTCAAACATGACTGCTATGAAGTTTTACAAGAAAAAGAAAAGAAAATACGTTTCAATTCTGCTCCCATAACAGCCTATTACATCCTATATTGACTTAAATTTCGAATGAAGAGGCAAGAAAACAATTCTTTTTCACATAATAACTGATGTAAACTCGTTTGTTAAATTTAAATGTGGCGGACAATGCAAAATTGTATGTTAAATATGTGAATGTGCAGGCACACTGAAATCATATGCTCAGACACCAGAGTGATACATCCAGTTTCTGTAGAGATCACTGGGCAGTTCCTACATTGCTCGTTTTTAGAGCCACTTCTGTTGCCGCTTCCACTTCTTTCAAATAAAGAAATGCCAGAAGATTGTGAATCATGTGAAGGTTCTCACCTAACAAGCTAGCTTCACTGCCACTGAGGAAAGGAAAAAAAAAAGATCGTATCGAGGATGGAATGAAGAGAGGTGATAAAGAATTATCACTACTAGAAAAAGAATCTACATTCGATAGCTGAACACAATACACTTAGCATGTGAAATTAATTACTGGCTCATGCATTAATGAATATGTAAGAAACAATCCCTAAATCTTCAGAATCGAATAAACTGACAGCTAAAGATCATCAAGTTTTAAAAAATCTTTACAAACAGAAATAATGATGAGTAACCTATTTGCGGCAAGAAGATACAACAAGAAAGGCCTTTCTTCACAATATCCTTAAGTACGAATATGGTGTGTCTCTGTATTGTGATGCACAAAATACTTTACTAAACAGAGAGCTTTTGTGATTGTTTGCAGTAATTGCATAATATTTAAAACGGACTGAGTGATGAGTTGTTTAAACGTTTGGAATTATTGGATATACTGGTGGTCCATTGATAGTGACTGGGCCAAATATCTCATGAAATAGGCATCAAACGAAATAAACTACAAAGAACAAAACTTTTCTGTCTTAAAAGGGAAAACAGATGGCGCTATGGATGGCCCACTAGATGGCACTGCCATAGGTCAAACAGATATCAACTGAATTTTTTTAAATAGGTACATCTATTTTATCACATATTCGTCTAGTGCATAAAATTAAAATGAATGTTTTATTTGGAAAACTTTTGTTGCTTTGTGATAGATGGCGTTGCAATATTCACAAACATATTGCTCACAATTTTAGGTGAACAGTGGGTAACAGGTAGGTTTTTCTGATTAAAATACAGAACTTTATTTTGGTTGTTCCAATGTGATACATGTACTTTTGTGAAATTATCATACATTATGAGAATGCATGCTGTTACTTCGTGTTACCTATAATTACCTCAAGACTTCAATAAATGCTCAAAATGCTGTCCTCCAACTTCAATGCATTTGGAAATATGCATAACGAAATTCTTCTCAGTAATTCGCCTTCATTAATGTTCTAACATGTATTGACAAAGTGCTGTTGCATGCTTTCAGGCGTCGTCAGTGAATCACGATGACAAATATCCTTCAATTTTCTCCACAGAAAGAAATCCGGGGATGTAAGATCCGGTGATCGTGTGGAGCATGGTATGGTGCTTCTATGACAAATCCACCTGTCATTAAATATTCCATTTAAGACCGCTTCAACTACACGCAAGCCATGTGCCAGGAATCCATCATGTTGAAAGTGTCATGCCATAAAATATCTTGTAGTAAACTAGGTAGAACATTATGTAAGAAATCAGTATACATTGCACCATTTAGATTGTCATCGATCAAATAGGGGTCAATTATATTTCCTCCCATAATGCCACACCCTACATTAACCCGCCAAGGTCACTGATGTTCCACTTATTGCAGCCATCGTGGATTTGTCATTGCCGAATAGTGCCGGTTTACGTTAGCTCTTTTTGTGAATGACGCTGTGTCACTAAACAGAAAGCATGAAAAAATCTGTTATCGTCCCATAATTTATTTTGTGTCCAGTGGCAAAACTGTACACAACATTCAAAGTCTTCGCCATGGAAATGCTGGTGCATAGAAGTATAGCATGGGTTAAATTTATGTTGATGTAGAATTCTCAACACCAACGTTATTGAGATTCCCGATTCTCGCTCAGTTTGTCTGCTGCTGATGTGCGGATTAGCCACAGTTGCAGCTAAAACACTTACTTGTGCATCATCATTTGTTGCAGGTTGTGGTTGACGTTTCACTTGTGGCTGAACACTTCCTGTCACTTTAAATAACGTAACTATCTGACGAAAGGTGTGGACACTTGGATGATGTCTTCTAGGCCCGTTGGGCATTTTGATGACAATAAAGGTGCATGATTGTCACTGATAGACCAGAAAAACTGAGAATTGAAGAGGAAAAAATAAAAGAAAACAAAAAAAGAAGTCTGTCCCAAAGAAAGAAGCCATTAAAGGGACAAAGAATGTTTCATCTTCCATTTCTTTTGATGAAGAAATTCCCGAGCTTGGCAGTAGCTCTGGAGGTGGCATGTTTGATTTGTCATCTGAAGAAGAGGATTTATCATCCTTCTTTCCATCTAGAAAAGTAACACTTGTGTCTATTACAGTGCTATCACAAAATGAGAAAAGTGTTCCAAATAAAACACTCATATTTATTTACGTAGTGGAGGAATATGTAATAAAAATGTGGGTACCTGTTTAAAAAAATGCAGTTGAGATCCGTTTGACCTATGGCAGAGCCATCTAACGAGCCAACCATAGCGCCATCTGTTTTCTCTCTTCAAACTACAAAAGTTTTGTCGTAGTTTTATCGTTTGATGCTTATTTCGTGAGATATTTGGCCTGGTCACTATCAATGGAGCACCCTGTATATATGTCAAGTGGATCCATAATCTATGTTTTATTTGTGTGATCATTTGAAAAAATGTATACAATGTTCAAAGCCATTTTAAATAGTAATATGTAGTCTTTGTGCAGATATGCTTCTATTGAAGCAATAACGCATTATATTGTCCAGTTTTCAAAAAGTACGTTACTTAAAAACGTAAGCGAAAGCGAGAAACCGTTTCGCACTGCTGACGATTCTCAACACTGATATCACATGGAGGCAACCGATCGCTGCCAAACGCATTGTCCCAAACTTCCATGTAGTAACCTTGAACATGGGGTTATCATGTGATGTGGGTATCCCTGTGTTTGTTTATGTGTTAGAAGGGATCGCAATTTATTATTTTACACGTGTTTGTTGCGTTTCTGTGATGTGTTTATTGTATAATAACAATGGTAAATTTCTGGTGTTGTTATGGATGGAAAGAAATATTGTGAGTGGAGATTCAACTTTATTATGTATGTTTCTAATATTTAGAACACATCTAGCTTTTAATGCATTCAAACACTGAACAGTTTATTTAACAGTCACTTTATGATTTGCCTTACAATATGCATAATTGTTTAGAACATTGCGTAATATGAAGAAAAGATAGACTTCTTATCCTTACAGTAGGAAACCATACTGTTTCTACCTGTGGAATGAAGAATAATTCTGTGTAAATTACATTTTAGTTTCCCTGAGGATAATGAAGAGTTAAGATATGGATAAATAGGAATAATGTTGTCCCTAAGAAATATCCTCCGTGTGTCTTAAACATTTTGAGGAGGAATGTTTTGGTAAAGAAAAATTTGGATATGTGTGACTGAAGGAAGATGCTGTTACTGTAGTTTTTAAACTTTCAGTGCAGTTACTTCCAAAAGTGTCTGCACAGAAACCTCCTTAGAGAGAAATTTACCAGATGTTCACACACCAAAAGGCAACTGAAGTCTAAAATTTGCAAAGTATCAATTGTGTTTTACAGTGGCAAACTTCAAATGACTATGTAGGAGGACGTGATTCATATTGATACAGTTCTGATGGCTCTCATTTGCATGATGTGTGTCCAGTGCGTTTGTTGGAAACTGTAATATGTGTCATATATAAGCCTGTGACATCAAAAAACTGTTCTATTTTATGCTAATTGAAAAATGACTGCACGTGAGTGATAAAAATGGAAACAAAAATCAAGGGATACAAAATCTCACCTAATTACAAATTCAGTCGCTTTCTTGAATCGTTTCGTTAATGTATTGTCTTTTATTTTCATAAAATATTAGCGCATACGATCCTAATATATCCCTTCCTGTGTCTTGCCCTCTAATTATATTTATACTAGCTGACCCCCACTGCTTCGCATGCGTAGGCTGGTGGTCTGCACCAGTTGTTTCTTTTTAATCCTGATGCAGAATCCACATCTTAAGTTTCGTAGTTATAGCGTGAAATTTGAGTTAACAGCACCATATTTTTGAAAATCAATTTTTGCATCTCGTTTTTCACCCCCTTATTGGTCGAATTTCCAAAAATACCGAAACACGTGTCTTTTAAATTTGAACCACGAATCCAAATCCGAAAATTTGTAATTTTAACTTCAAAATTGCCTAAATAGCAACAGATTTTTCGAAAAACACCCCACTCCAATTTAACCCCTTGATGGTTGAATTTCCAAAAATACTGAAACACGTATTTTTTAAATCATAACGAACAATACAAGTACTAATTTTTATAGCTATATATTCAAAATTGTCTTGACAACAAAGTGTTTTCGATAAGACCTTTTGATCCCCGATTTTACCCCCTTAGATTTTTAATTTCGGAAAATACCGATACAAGTGTCTTTTTAATTCTGATCAAGAGTCCAAATCCTAAGTTTGGTAGTTATAGCTTGAAATTTGAGTTAACAGCAACATATTTTTGAAAATCAATTTTTTGCACCCTCTATTTTACTCCCTTATTGGTTGAATTTAAAAAAATGCCGAGACACGTGTCTTTTAAATTCAAACTCCAAATCCAAATCCGAAAATTTGTAGTTCTAACTTCAAAATTGCCCAAATAACAACATATTTTCGAAAAACACCCCCTCTCCAATTTAACCCCCTTGATGATTGAATTTACAAAAATACCGAAACACGTATTTTTTAACGTCTAACCAACTATACAATTATCAATTTTTGCAGCTTCAAAATTGTATCAATAGCAACGTGTTTTCAAAAAGAATTTTTGATTCTCTATTTAACCCTCTTACTTGTTGAATTTCCAAAAATACTAAAAATCATGAATTTTTAATCCTGACCAAGATTCCATATCCGAAGTTTCGTAGTTGTAGCTTAAAATTTGAGTTAACAACAACATATTTTTGAAAATCAATTTTTTGCGTCACCTGTTTTACCCCCTTATTTGTCGAATTTCAAAAAATGCCGAAACACGTGTCTTTTACATTCGAACCCTGAATTAAAATCCGAAATTTTTGTAGTTCTAGCTTCAAAATTGCCTAAATAGCTACATATTTTCAAAAAACGTTTCATCCCCTATTTCACCCCCTTACGGACGGAATATCGAAAAATCGCTTCTTAAATGACGCCTATAGAGTAAGATCAACACCGTCCACAAATTTCAAGTTTCTGTCTTCAGTGGTTTGGGCTGGGCGATGATGAGTCAGTCAGTCAGTCAATCGGGACACTTCCTTTTTTTATATAGCGAAGATTGTCTATGCTTCAGCAGATGCGTTTGATGGGCTAAAATATCTACCACACAAGATTCATCTACATCTACATCTACATCGATACTCTGCAAATCACATTTAAGTGCCTGGCAGAGGGTTCATTAACCACCTTCATAACTTTTCTCTACCGTTCCATTCTCTAATACCGCGCGGGAAGAAAGAACACCTAAATCGTTCCGTTTTCGATCTGATTTCTCTTATTTTATTGGGATGGTCATGTCTCCCTAAGTAGGTGGGTGCTAGCAAAATATTTTCACATTCAGAACTAAAAGTCGGTGATTGAAACTTCGCAAACAGATCACGCCGCAATGAATAACGTCTTTCTTTTAATGATTTCCACCCCAATTCGTGCAACATTTCCGTGACGCTTTCCCCCCCGTAACGTGATAAAACAAAACGAGCTGCCCTTCTCTGAACCTTCTCAATATCTTCCGTCAGTCCCACCTGGTGAGGGTTCCACAAGGGGCAACAGTTCTCCAAGAGAGGACGCACAAGTGTGATGTAGGCAGTCTCTTTGGTGGAGCTGGTGCATCGTCTAAGCGTTCTGCCAATGAAACGTAACCTTTGGTTCGCCTTCCCCACAATATTTTCTGTGTGTTCTCTCCAGTCAAAGTTGTTCGTAATTGTAAATCCTAGGTATTTGGTAGAATTTACGACCTTAAGGTTTGACTGATTTATCGCGTAATTGAAGTTCAGCGGATTTCTTTTAGTGGTCATGTGTATTACTTCACACTTTTCTTTATTTAGTGTCAATTGCCAATTTTCGCACCAAGTAGAAATTTTGTCTAAATCGCTTTGCAGTTGCTTTTGATCCTCTGTTGACTTCACTAACCGATAAACGACAGCATCATCCGCGAACAGTCTAAGGGAGCTATTCAGATTATCTCCTAAATCGTTTATAAACACGAGGAAGAGTAGGGGACCAATAACGCTTCCCTGTGGAACGCCAGATATCACTTCTGCTTTACTCGATGACTTACCGTCAATTACAACGAACTGTGTCCTTTCTGATAGGAAATCGTGAATCCAATCGCACAATTGGGGAGATATTCCATAAGCACGCAATTTCATTAGAAGCCGCTTGTGGGGTACAGTATCAAAAGCCTTCCGGAAATCCAGAAATATGGAATCGATTTGAGATCCCTTGTCGATGGCACTTAACACTTCATGTGAATAAAGGGCAAGCTGTGTTTCGCAAGAGCGATACTTTCTGAATCCGTGCTGACTATTGGTTAATAGGTCGTTCTCTTCGAGGTAGTACATAATATTCGAACAAAGTATATGTTCCAAAATCCTACTGCAAATCGACGTCAATGAGATAGGCCTGTAATTTTGGGGATCACTCCTATTGACTTTCTTGAATATTGGAGTAATTTGGGCAACTTTCCAGTCTTTGGGTATGTTCCGTGTGTTGAGAGAAGGGAGGACGGGAGGGTATTTAAATGTGTGATGTATTTGTTCATATTCACAATTTACTTTATATAACATTTAATTAGCAACTGGATTTTATTTCACTCAAGCTGTTATTTAATGGGAGCAGGTAGGGCTACATTTATTTATTTTTATTTATTGGTTTTTCTGTTCCATAGGACCCAATTGAGGAGTGAACTCCATGGTCATGGAACAAGTCAATACATTAATTGTTACATAAGAATGGTAATAGAAAATTTTTAAGTAGTCCTATGCACACAACAATCTTAAGACAAAGTGAAAAGAATCAATAAAGAAAAAAACATGAATTAGCTTAATTGTTTAACTTTTCTAGGAGTTCCTCGACAGAACAAAAGGAGTGAGCCACGAGGCAACTCTTCAATTTAGATCTGAAAGCGTGTGGATTAGTGCTAAGATTCTTTAGTGCTTGTGGCAGCTTATTGAAAATGGATGCCGCAGAATATTGTACCCCATTCTGCACAAGTGTTAAGGTGGAGTGATGCAAATGAAGATTCGACTTCTGTCTAGTATTCACCGAGTGAAAGCCACTAACTCGTGGGAATAAGCTGATATTATTAACAACAAACGACATTAAAGAAAAAACGTATTGTGACGCCAGAGTCAAAATTCCCAGACTACTGAAAAGGGGTCGACATGACGTTCGCGAACTTACACCACATATTGCTCGAACCGCCCGTTTTTGAGCCAGAAATATCCTTTTTGCATCAGGCGAGTTACCCCAAAAAACAATGCCGTACGTCATAAGTGAGTGAAAGAAAGCGTAATAGACTACTTTTCGTGTTGAAAAATCACTTATCTCAGATATTGTTCTAATGGTAAATATAGCAGAATGTAGTTTTGGAACAAGATTCTGAACATGGGCTTTCCATGACAGCTTACTGTCTATATGAACACCTAATAATTTGAACTGTTCAGTCTCACTTATCACATGCCCATTATGTGTAATCAGAATGTCAGCTTTCGTCAAATTATGTGTTAGAAATTGTAAAAACTGAGTTTTACTGTGATTTAACATCAACTTGTTTTCTACAAGCCATGAACGTATCTCTTGAACTGCATTATTTGTTATTGTGTCAATATTACGAGCAACATCCTTCACTACCAAGCTGGTATCATCAGCAAACAAAAATATTTTACAGTCACCTGTTATACTCGAAGGCATATCATTTATATAAATAAGAAACAGCAATGGTCCCAAAACAGACACCTGGGGCACCCCATACTTAATTGTGCCCCATTGGGATTGCACGTCATAGCTATTTTCTACACTGCTGAGAATTACCTTCTGTTGTCTGTTATTAAAGTAAGAGGTGAAGCAGTTGTGGGCCACTCCCCGTATTCCATAATATTCCAACTTCTGCAACAATATTTTGTGATCAACACAATCAAACGCTTTCGTTAAATCAAAGAAGACGCCTAACGTCCGTAGCCTCTTATATAACCCATCAAGTGCCTCACAGAGAAACGAAAATATAGCATTTACAGTCGTTAAACCACTTCTAAATCCAAACTGCACGTTTGACAATAAATTATGTGAACTGAAATGATCAATTAATCTTGAAAATACAGCCTTTTCAATAACTTTAGAAAAAACCGATGGCATAGAAATAGGTCTATAGTTGTCTACATTATCCCTTTCTCCTTTTTTATAAAGTGGTTTCACTACTGAGTACTTTAATCTGTTAGGAAACTGACCATTCTGAAAGGAAAAATTACAAATATGGTTTAGTACTGGGCTAACATATGGAGAACAGTACTTTAGAATTCTGCTAGATACCCCATCATATCCACAAGAGTCCTTAGTCTTTAGTGATTTAATTATTGACTCAATCTCACCTATGGAAGTATCATGAAGGACCATTTCAGGTAACAGCCTCAGAAAGGCATTTTCTAAAAACGTTATATGATTACCTGTAGAAACTAGAGTTTTGTTTAGTTACCCCACTACATTCAGAAAGTGATTATTGAATATTGCACATATATCTAACTTGTCAGTAACAGAAACATTCCTACTACGCACTGACGTTATATCTTCTACCTGCTGCTGCTGACCTGACACTTCCTTCACGATTGACCAGATAGTTTTAATTTTATCCCAAGAGTTTACTAATCTTTTTGCATACCACATATTTTTTGCATTCTTAATGACATTTTTCAGAACCTTACAGTACTGTTTGTAATGAGCTACTGCATCTTCATTTTGACTGCTTCTAACATTTTGATACAACTCCCGTATAGTTCTACATGATACTCTTATCCCCTTTGTCAGCCACCCTGACTGTCTGTTGTTGGAAGTACCCTGTTTTGATTGTTCCAGCGGAAAGCAACTTTCAAACAGCATAAGAAATGTGTTCAGAAAAGCATTATTTTTATCATCTGCATTATCGGCACTATAAACATTCTGCCATTCTTGTTCCTTAATTAAGCTTAAAAAGGTCTCAACTGCAACTGGATTAACTTTTCTGAGTAGTTGATATTTATGTTTAACATTTGTTTGAGAACAAATACTTTTTAGAATTAAAAGTTGGGCATCGTGGTCTGATAGGCCATTTACTATTCTGCTGACAGAGTGCCCCTCGAATAATGAAGAATGAACAAAAATATTGTCAATGGTAGAACTGCTATTTCCTTGCACTCTCATTGGAAAAAATACTGTTTGCATCATGTTATAGGAATTAAATAGATCTAACAGCTGACTTTTCCTTGAGCTATCACCTACACAATTAATGTTGAAATCTCCACACACAGTTAAATTTTTATACTTCCTATTCAGTGAACCCAGAACCAATTCCAGCTTGGGCAGAAACATTTTAAAATATGAGTCAGGGGATCTATAAATAACAATTATTACTAGTTTAGTTCCATTAACATTAACAACTCCTGCACAACATTCAAATATCTGTTCTGTGCAGTGTTTAGAAAAATCAATTGACTCCGATGAAAAATCGTTTTTTACATACATAGCCACTCCCCCACACTGCAAGGAATTCCTAGAGTAGAAGGCAGCTAACCTGTATCCTGGCAAAGGAAGTCTCTGAATTGTCACACCATTTAAAAAGTGCTCTGAAATACCAATAATGTCAGAATCAGTATCAATAAGCAGTTAATTAACTTTGAAACGTGTTTAATAATCATATAATTTTGTGCTAGCCTACAAGCAAAAATACATTTGGTGCACAAAATATGGATTAATAATGACGATTTGTAAGTTCGATAAACATCAATGTGTGGAGGATTCGGTGATTTTTGAACACTTTAAAAGCACTTGATAACTGTCAAGCTGTTTCACAATGCTTTCACAAGAAAAATTTACTACAAAAGACTTTGTGATTCGACATAATTGCTGCATAGAGCTAAAACACTACAGAGGTTGCAGTTGAAATAAAAGAAATGGGCACTGCTGAGCTGGGACACTGGTCCCTAACGAAATAGTTCTTCAAAACTAAGAGCACAGTATATATGAAGTAACAAATACAAATTGTCATGTCATCTATATCTAGTCCACAGCATCTACAGAGAAAATAATTTTGTAATAGGGATGTACAGACATTTTAAACACACATGATGCTTTAAGGTAAAACATACAGCATCCCCGAATTATGTGATGAGCTGGCCAATATATGTTGAAAACAAGAATGTTCAAAACACCTAATCTGTTCTGCGCAAGGAGGTTAGAATAAAGGGAGATGGCATTATCTATGCTGAACACATACGTCAGTTGAAGTCTGTCCGCTATCTTGTCAGTTTTGGAATCCTATTTCTCCTTTAAAACTACGCGTCAAGTCGACCCTCTTATTGTTAATGCATTGAACAGACAGTCAATGTAAAGTATGTACTTTCAAACAATATACTTTCTTGATTAAGTAGTAATAAGTATTCATCACAATATATTTGAAAACTTAAATTTTAATGGCTAATATGCACTCTTTTAACACGTTGTACATCACAACGAAACCATTGGACGTTTTATTCCTGTTTTAAGTGACACAAAACATTAGCTCTACAATATGAACACTTCTCCAAAACTTAGCAATATGGCGGAGGCAGGCTTCACTTTTTCAGCGTAAGGGCGTATCCATTTTCTAACCTCCTTGGTTCTGCGCATGTGAATGCTCTCTCCAGAGACATTTATACTCTATGACTGCTTAGAGTATAGATATTTATACTCTAAGTATGAGTGTAAAGACATTCTTATCAAGGGGGTTAGAATCTCTGGAGATGCCCTAAACACCGAAGAAGTGAAGCCAGCAAACTTGGCATTTCGCCATTTGTTTGTGCCCAAAACATTGGCCATAGTGTCTGTGTATAGGGGTTCTAGTCGTTGTGTCATATATGAGTAAATACTCCAATGTGACTGTCAATTTAGTTGCTTCCGTTAAGAAGACAACATGCACATAGGATTTTAAGCGAGATATCTTTGTTTTGGGCACAAAAGCATGGCTCCTCTGGCTTCACCCAATGTCTGTTCTCAGTATAGGTAATGCCACCTCCCTTTATTCTAACCTCCTTGGTTCTTATATCCCAAGCAAAAATTCCGTTCCCTGCAATGAAATTCGCTGTTACATTACCCAATGAACGACGACTTGGAAAGTGACGTCAAAATGGTATTCACTTGTTCCTTCCATGGCACAGACGCCATCTTGATTTGCCGTATATCTCTCAGTTTTGGATTCATAACTAGCAGTAAGCCGTTTCAGGGCAACAGCACACTGAAGATGAATCATAAAGTCATCTCTGGCTAAATTTATTATAACTAAATGTAATTAAAATCATATTAAAATCGAGAAACAAACATGTGGGAATGGGCGTATAAAACATGAGTAGACCAATGACATTGAGTAGCCCTAGTATAGTGGGTAGTGTGGGGACTAGCAAGCAAGAGGTGCTGCGTTCGAAACTCGTCCCATGTAAACATATATATATATATATATATATATATATATATATATATATATATATATATATATATATATATATATCTTATCGATGGTAACACATTGTCGGAGTTATTTATTCACAACACTTCGTGGGATTTTCTTATTCCCATACAGTAACAGTATTATGTTATCCAACTCTCTTATGTGCTCTCTCAGGAGTTGGTAACATTGATTTAGTGATTTATGTGTGACGGAAGAACACAGAATGAAACTTCTGCCTCAAGTGGTATTATCAACAATGACAGTTATGTTCTTCCTTCTCACGTATATTTGACCTTTGTTCCAAATGTATTGCGATTTTCGAGAATATGGTTAGAGTCAGAACTATGAGAACGTTTATATTACTGATAAGTGAAATAATTATCAATGACATTTATGCCTACACTATTCGCTAGTGAGAATGATTAGGCTAGTTATTTCCAAATATCTCATGACTTCCAAGGGCATGGAAAGGCTGATATTTCTTGTGTCTCCTCAATATTTTACTGATTAGTTTCTAATATGTCGCGATTTCTGAGAGTGTGCTTACACCGATATTTCTTACTTCTCACCAATATTTGGTAGTTTATTTCTGAATGTGTTAAGAATACAGTGTGTGTGGTTAACTAAGATCCTAACAGGATAACTTTAATTTCTATTGAAGTGTATACAAAATACTCAGAACAGTGTCATCTGCGGGCATTTCTACACCCACACTGCATGAACATTTTAGATCTTTGCCTAATGCCAATAGGTAGCATCTCTGGGAAAGATTTTTTCCTTGGGATATAAGTGCACGTATGATGTAAACAGTCCAAAGTCGATTCTGATAATTCACTTCTGTAAAGTGGTTTTCCAGTTCCACAATCAGATTGTATCTTCTTGTTAAGAATTTTCGACACATATGAACAGAGAACATTTTCTACCGCGAAATATAAGTTCAAATATTACAGTGAGCATGAATATGTGTATTTAAGTAAAGAAATATTGCGATTGTCCTGACTAAATCAGGAACTCAATCAGCACTTTTCCAGCCGGCATGTTGAGCGGGTTAGGAATTCCGGTTCAGGCTGTAACATGTAAACACAACAGCGAAGAATGGTTTACGAAATTCGGTTTTCATCTTCTGGAAGATGTGAGTAGCAAATGAAATGTGGTGTCTTGTAGTTCCGCACTCTGTCGCCTGGGGCACTGTGTTTCTATGCTTTTATACATTATATATATATATATATATATATATATATATATATATATATATATATCTTGTTTATTCCTTGTGTTCATAATTTTTATGTAGTTTTATTGCTCCTTGTAAAGTGTCCTTGTACTTGTTTCTTGCACTAGATAACTTCATTGTCTCCGATGTTGATTCAAGGCCAGCAATTAATCTGAACGCAAATAAAGATATGAATATCAGTCAACTGTTCACTCTGTCATAAAGAACACACAGAAAAAGCTTGTTGATTGAACAGTGCCTATGGTGGTGACCCCAACGAGATTGGCAAAAACTTGACTCAAACTTATGATGGAAGACGAACGTGCTGTGTTAAGAATAGCTGTCCACCTCCACCGTTCTGGTCAGACAATCCTGTACTCTGGTTTGCGCCAGCAGAAATAAGTTTCACTTGCGCTGGGATAACGTCCAACAGTTGACTTGGAAGTCACCAGTTTCCACTGCAGTCCAACAATCCACAGAGCTACATTAGTGTAGGTTTCAGGATGAAAGTATGCAAAAGTGCTGAGCTACCTCCCGAATTTGAGCCGACCACCTGGAGTGCCCAAGTGCATACTTTATGACACAGTGCACTATATTAAAACAACCGATGCCACTCCCCTTCTAGTGATGTGTCGACCAAGACGTTTAGTTCCAGGCTGTTTAGCAACAGCTTAGGCTGAGTTTGACACCATCATATGTGAAGGCATCTCAAAGACTGTCGTCTTGTCTTCCGGAAGATGTGTTGCATATGAACGTAGTGATGGGTATTCAGTAGCCATCAAAGCCAGCAGTTCCATAATCGTTGGAGCAATAGCTCAGATGTGGTGTATTTGTTTCTATTCCTTATGTGCTTCTGTAATATGCATCGATTGCTGGGATGGCGCTACATGAAATGCCAGGTTCGAACTGGCGACCTGCAGACTGTGTCCTGGCTGATGGACCTCCGTCTTCTAGTTCACTGATTATTTCTAAGTAAGGCCACAACCCTTCATCCTCAATAGCTATCCAGATAAGTGCAACTTGCCATCCGATTTCCTTTCCAAACGACATCTTTCTTCTTGTCTTCACCACTCTTCTGCATGCTTTTGCCTGACAGCGACCATGTGTGGTCCTGTCATATCAGATGGGTTAGGACCATGGGAACTGAGTGACTTACCAAAACAATCACTGCTGCTCCAGGAGTAGTCATCATATGCTCACACCTCGTCATCAACAATGAATCAGTCTGGTGATGATCTCAGAGTAGATTGAAACCGGTCAGCCTGTTATCAAATAAATTTCAAAAACATTTTGTGAATGTAACTTATTTTCATTTCTGAAAGATATACTCGTTTGCTGACTTTCCAGTAGGAAACTTAAATTCTTGAATCCCTAACTATAAGTAACCACAATTTTCCTTTGTGTAAACTGAATGTTGAGTTATAAATGATCTATGATACATGGACATGGCAATTTGAATAGTGTCCTGTTACTTATCGCCCCACGACCAGTCAAAATTTCAATTTTCTGTTTAATATATTTCTAACAGTAATTTCTCTCCCCTTCCTATTCAGAAAAAACGTAGTATTCATAAATATTTATTCCTTTTTCAACAATAACTAAAATAAATAATAAAATAATATTTCAATATTGTGCCTAACCAGGAGCAAAAGATGACGAAAATTAATGCGAATAGTGCTAGTGTGGACACACAGATGAAAACGCAAATTACATAAATGAAGGCGAAAATTACGCTTGTAAAGGCGCAAAGTAATGTGAATAAGCGAAAATTGCTGTTATTGAGGAAAAATAGCTAATTTAGACGCAGAAATGCAAAAACAGATGGCCCAATTGGTCGCATATGTGGAGTTCCGAGTAGAAAACTTAGCCACAAGGGAAGATGTGGAAAAACATGAAATGAACTTAAGCAGCAAGGGGAGGAGGTAAATGACAAGGCAGAAGCCAAATGGGACATAGTAGAACAGAAGTAGAGATTTTAAAATGCGAGTTAATGATACAGGTGTGGAAGAACCTACAGGTACACATAGATGCAGATTATGCACATTATACCGAAACCTGTTTGATGTCAACCATAAATCAACACCTGGCGCTACTTCCGATACTGTTTTAGTAACTTGTCTGTCGGTTTATTGTAAGTGTAACAAACAAATATTGTCTGACTTGCCTGATAAATGTAGTTCATTTAACACTTTTCATGCCATGAATTATATATAATAGGCCTGTGCTTCGCTGAGCATGAGAACAGTTTTGAACTTCAGGAATCAGTGTTCCAACAGACGTAGCATAAAATAAAAGAGAACTATTTCTACATGGTTTTGTCGTAATTGAGAGTGGTTAAGGTATAAAACAATTTTTCTCACTCATTTGCACACACTGTGCAGCAAACATTTATCTAACGAGAAAATTTAAATAAATTCCTTAAGCATACAGTCTGTGCGACCAGCATAAAAGGGATTTACACACAATTTAATGCACTAATTATTGCAGGTGAACTATTACTTAACTAATAAATTGAATTCATTCCTGTTTGTCATGTTAATTTGGACAAGAGGGGTTTCCCACATTCAACCTTTGCTACTGTACACCATATTTCATGCAGCCTACCTACCAGCTGTTCAAAGAAGTGACTGTTTGAGCCTGACCATAAGTTTCGTTTGCCAGACTACATCATGTAGTATGTGATTTATAGGTTCATTTAAATTTTAATGATGCTCGTGAGAACATATGGGACAATAAATAAAGTGAGTAATGTAACCAAACAGAATCAAACACTCTTCTGACAAGATAGCAGTACAGGACATCGAGTCAGTAACAAGATAAAAGTGGAGAACAAATTGTCGATCTCCACATGCTCTCTATTATAGCACAACCTGCACATATACAAACCCCACAAAATTATATTTTTTAAATATACCCTTATAACACATTACTTATTAATTATATTCAGAGTTTACAGAAACCACTAAAACTTTCACTCGGCTCTACAATATCTCACATGAACTAAATGGAAATTCGACACATGTCATACATTTAACAACTGCAAATTGACAGATTACCTGATAAATTTATGTTAACAAAATTCATTAACCATGAAATACAAATAAAGCAAATCACTAGAAATTACACATTAGTGATTTCAATTTAACCTTATAAGGAACAAATGCAAAATTAAGCAAAGCAATCCCCATAATTAAAAACCAAAATTGATCCCTAAACACTTCACAAGGAGCTCATCTTTGGAGCTACTGTGAATCCTTCACAGTTATGGCATGTAGCCATCAGATGACCTACCTTGCTTATGTAACAGTCATGTCCGTTACCCGGGAAATCTTCTCCTATAGATCTGAAAATTATTCGCTCACAGCGAATTCTGCCATTTTTTAAAATTTAATTATGCTGTTGGAACTCTTAGAAGTTAGTATACTGAGGCACAAGCTACCTTGAAACATGTGTTACGAAACTTATTCATTCATAAAGAAAACCCCACAAAATTGAAATATAATTTGTAAAATTAAACCCGAAAAAGGTACTGAATGGTGTTCAGAGTTAATTTGATTACATTAATAGTTATTTGATTCGGCTGCAAATGATCTTACAATGACCATGCTGGTTTGAAATTAGTATAACGGTCCAAATTCCGAGTTCAAGGAAATGACCACCAATTTGCACAAGTTTACCAGGATTTCACTATAGAGCATATTAAAATTTGTTATTGAATGGGTTACTGATACAATAAAGTCAGAAACTGATCAAGCTTGATCCACACGTAAACTTACAAATTTCGTAGCACTCGGAACCAATGGAATAAAATTAATAAAATTCCCAATACCTCGCGAGCAGTAGGTTGAAGACCACCACATGAATGAAATTACTTTGACTATAATAAGAAATCTGAAAAATACATTGTAAAACTCGCAGATTCTAGCTTGGAGCGAAACCGTTAGACTTCCCGACAACCAGTGCCTCAGTTAACCAGGCCCTAATTACTATAATAACTGTAAAACTTTCATGAAAATAACTGAATTGATATTGTGCATTCCACATTGTGTGGCTTCATAATTATTACCAAAGTGAACATTACCATTAAATATTCTTCCTCACCATCAGCATACCTGCTTCATGTCCACCTCTCAGCTCTTCAGAACAACGACTTCCAACACGCACAGCACCGGCAACTTGCCACCCTCAGCTAAATCCTCCCGCCAAACGCTACCATTGGCTGGCCTCGCTTTGCGCAAAGACCTTGTCCTGCAGATCGTACAATGGCCAGCTCTTTCGACCTCACCCTAACCGAAATATCTGATTCAAAGTGGCACATCTCTCCAGCTTGTACTAACGTTCGTTGCTACTCAACTCGCCTGTTCAGCTCATCATGCAATATTCACTCAAGGAGTGGGAAATTCAAAGGACAAGGAAACATGACAACAGAACGAAGTAAAAAAAAGTAGTACAACTCATCCTTGCATTTAGGCCAAATGTAGCGACGATTAGTAGTTTGTTTGCAGATGACGCTGTCTGAATAAGATATCACTAGGGTGTAAAAATTGGCAATTGACTCTAAATAATGAGAAGTGTGAAGCTGTCCATATAAGTACGAAAAGAAATCCGTTAAACTTTGTTTACAGGATAAATCAATCAAAAGTGAAGGCTGTAAACTCCACAAAATATATAGGAATTACTATTACTTCAGACTTAAACTGGAAAGAACATGTAGATAACGTAGTGGGAAAGACGAACCAAAGACTGCGTTTTACTGGTAGAACCCTTAAAAGATGCAACAGAACTACTAAAGAAATTGCATACACTACGCTTGTCTGTCTTTTTTTGGAGTATTGCTGCCTAGTGTGGGATCATTATCAGGTGGGTTTGACAGAGGACATCGAAAGAGTCCAAAGAAGGGCAGCTCGTTTTGTATTGTCACGATACAGGGGAGACAGCGTTACGGAAATGATACAGGATCTGGGATAGGAATCATTACAACAACGGCGCTTATCGCTGCGGCTTGGGCTACTTACGAAATTCCAATCGCCAACATTCTCTTCCGAATGCGAAAATATATCATTGTCTCTCACTTACATAGGTAGAAATGATCATCAGAATAAAATACGAGAAATCAGAGGTCGAACGGAGAGATTCGGGTGTTCTTTCTTTCCACACTGTTCGAGAATGGAACTGGAAATAAATAAATAAATAGTATAACGGTGGTTCGATGAACCGTCTGTCAGGCACTTGAATGTGATCTGCAGAGTATCCCAGTAAGAGGTAGTTCAACGAAATGCTGTCTTTCGCCACAGCGAAATAAAATAAAACAGTAAATAGCCGAGAAACGAAACACTAGGGTCATTTCAACATATGATTGTGCAACTCAGTAATTCCAGTAACACGTTTGGTAAACAAGCTGATCCACGAAAAAAAAAAAAGAAAAACAGTCATGACACATACACTGTATACAGCTGTTCTCACAAATCAAACACTCATTTTGACACAGTCTGTGACGAAAATCAATGGACAGTAAACAAAATGGCATCCATTGTAGTTGTCCTCAATCTACAAAATGTGCTAGATTCTAGTGATCAAATAACACACATTGCCACAGACAGCTGTTTTCCGCAAGCTGCAGAACACACACACACACTTAAAACGAACAAACCATAGTGTCCACCAACACAATAAGCAGCACAAAAATCACCATGTCAATAACAGAACTGGAATAACAGACGACACACAGACAATTGCATTCCACAAATGGAATACAATGAACAAAAAGTAATACATGCTGGTACTCTCAGTCAATCGCAAGTACCGACAAAAATTTACGCCTCAATATCATTTGTCATAAAACAGAATTTCACATAATCACAATTTGTGCGAAAGAAAACAAATGCAAATTAAAAAAAAAACTGTATCCAGAAATGTACAATGCATGTTCCTTCATCATGTGGGGATACACCACACATTTTCGAAAATATTATTCGTTGAAACTTAAAAGTCGACCACTGTACATAACAAGAGCCTTGTTTTACCACAAAATTAGCAAATGAGATCCGTGTGAACTACTGGTTACTCCCTGCTACAAAGCCGTGTTCCCTGGCCCAAACTGAGAACTGACTCGTTTCAAATTACTTCAATAACAGGAAGTTAATACAACAGTGGTCAATATAATACTCACACGTTATTACACAGACATTAATAATAAAGCCACCACAATTAAATTTATCTTAGAAAGGTGGCTAAGAAAAAAATTTATGGGGCAACAGAATTTAGTCGTAAATAAATTGGATCTGATCTTATTCTCAGCACTACGATTTATAGGCAACTTGCGGATTATACAGAACTTAAACTTGTTTATTTAGAAAACAAGCAAAATGAGGAACCAATTTCGTTAATACAATAAAAACACATCTCTTATATGGATTAATGCGGACGTTGGCCAGCCTAAATTATACATGATTTAACGCTGCTGGGAGGAAGTATTCACAAAAAACTTTCATTGTCTCACACACACGCAATGCCACAGTGAAACTCACCAAAATCAGCGTGCTGAGTCGAGGAGGAAGCAGGCGCCGCTATCGTAGTCGAAATTCAGCAAGTCGGAGGCAGCACAAAACACAATATACAGAAACACTTGGAAGTTGGCTCGGGTCTGTCACGTCTGTTTTGAGATGGTGCGTGTTGATGTTTGTATAGTCTATGGGACTTAACTACGGGGTCATCAGTCCCTAAACTCACAAATTACTTATGAACTAACTAAGATTAAGGACGGCACAAATATCCATGCCAGAGGGGGGATTCGAACCCCCGACCGTAGTGGCCGTGCAGACCGTGACTGGAGCGCCTCAGTCCCCTCGGCCACCGCGGCCGGCCGGTGCGTGTGTATAGCCAAATTAAATTACATCTGAATTGGACCGCAAGCAACGGCGACACACGGCTACGTTACATGAACACTCCACTGAATGTGAAGCGGTTGAAAATCGGATTCATTATACAAAATCACGGTGGATTCTTAAGTTGCAGTCTGTTAGAAATCGATCTAGATGCTGGTTTTATATGAGAAGTGGCGTGAATTCAGGCGACTAGCTGCATACCCCGGAAGTCGGAACTCGGGCGCATGTGGTTCCGAAAACCGATAAAATTGAATAAATTGAGTTTCCGAAAAATAAAGAAAATTAACTACTACCTGTAACCCATAGAAATGCTTAGAAATTATTATATAAGGAAGCGAATGAAATACAACTACACGCGATAGGGGGCAATTACAGAGACGGATGAAGTTCAGTCTCAGAAAAACCACAAAAATGAAATAATTACAAAGTCGGAAAAATAAAATAAGAATTACGGCATGCAACCCATAGAAATGTTCAGAATTGCAGGAAGAAGCGACAGAAATGCAGCTACATGTGATAGGGGGCGATTACAGAGACGGATGAAGTCCAGTCCCCAAAACTCGTAAAAGTAAAATAATTACAAAGTCGGAAAAATAAATTTAAGAATTACAGCATGCAACCCATAGAAATGTTTAGAACTACATACGGAAGCTGTTGAAGGAGGTTGTACAAGGCTCAGAGAGAATTACTGACACAGATAGAGTTCATACTACAAGTCGGAGAAGAAACAGCAACATTAAAATAGGCGGGGAGAGAAGATCGTGATATATTAGTGGAAATCAGAAGGATACCCGTATAGTTACTTGCCTGTTGGGCATGGAACATACAAGATTGGAAGCTGAAGGGTTTGTTCTATGAACCAACCATGTGGAACACATATCACTCATGGAAGGAAATGATGAGAATAATTTTACATGCATTGTATAAAATGAACATATCACCTATTAGAAATCGGGCCCCACAAAGCTAGAAAGTATTTGCACAGAGTTCACACACCGTCACATGATCACAAAAGGTTTTAACATATCAGGCCGTTATCAAACTGCAACTAGAATCACACACACCGCGTTTATCTATTGGAAATCACTGAAATGAAAAACGAGAACACATTTCCGCACACGATAAGAGAAAAGTATTCCAAAAATAAAAATGATTCTAAGTTCACGAATCTAAGTTAAACGAGCTAGTCAATGAAACACTGCCATCTCCAAAAACAAGAGCAGAACCAACCTTACCTCACCAGACGACCACCCCAGAATGATCAGACCGAGCAGCCACCGGACGCGAGTAGCTACCAGAAACCGGAAAATCCAAGAAACAACGGTGGTGGGGACGGACAGCGAGACTCGCGCTGGAGGGAACGCTCGCTAACTAAACTGTAACAAAAGGGTGTAGAAACCTCTTTGGTAAGGTCAGCAGCTATCGACTCTGAGCCAGAGAGAACGATGCAAAGTGAGCTATCACTCGCCATATTCAAACAGCCATAGATTCTCGCACACACTTAAAAGAAAAACAACTGCAAATTCTCACAGGGACAGTAGTGCAGCGGAGAAGCCGTACTTATGCCACATTCATTAATATAATAATAAATTATTATCATAACAAAAATAAGAAAAACTTAGCAATATTAACTAATATTTTAATACATGGAATAAAAATGCTACTCCTCAAGCCTTGAAAAGAGTGGGGTTCAAGTTTTAACAAAATGATAATCTAGCGACATTAAATAAATTATAACTTTACAGAAATTTACAAAAAATATATGGAAGACTACAGGTGGTCGTCTTTCAAACTTCTCATAAGCCACACCAAGTTCAGAAATATGTGCATCAAAACAAAATGACACAGCATACAAATATTTCGTTTGTCAAGATATCATTTTGTTTTTTAAGAATCCAATGCAGAAAATGTAGTCTTTAATAGTAGGATCTTTAAAAAACTTTCATCAGTGGAGCTGATGCCTCATCAGAAAACTGAACATAAGCGAAGTGTTCCTTGTAAAGTTTGGATTGTTATACATGTTGAACCTGTCATAATGGGACGGTTTAAATTATGTGTTCAAAAATATTGTCACATTGAAATGGAAGCAGGCTTGACTTTGAGGCTACTGAACACAACACTTATACTGAAAGCACGTGTATTATGAACTCAACATACACACAGCACTAACTGCCTCTCGGGAAGAGTGCTCTGCTATTTATACACAGACAGAATTTACCAGAAATTAGAAGAACAGGTAACATGAGAAACAAGCAGAATTTACAAGTGAACATTAGAAAGATGTAGAACATTCTGGAATTGTTAATTACAAAGAAGTAAATTTTTGCCGGTGTGCGGGATTGAACCAGCAACCTTCACCACGACAGTCCGTGATGCTAGCCCCTGTGCCAAGCCGGCAGTCGGTGTACGTAGTCTCTCGCGGCAATATGATACATTTTGAAGAAAATCCTATTCGGACGAAGTGTCCACTAGAATTAAACGCTGTTGAGGAAATTTAGAGGGCCGAAATTGGAAGCTGACTGCAGAATGAGTCTGCTGTCCTGGACCTACATTTCGGGTAAAGACCACAAAGATAAAATAAGAGAAATTAGGACTGATACAAAGGTGTACAAGCATTCATTTTACTCTTGTTCTTTTTGGGAGTGGGACAGAAAAGGTAATGACTTGTAGTGGCATGAGGTACCTTCCGGCTCGCACCTTATGGTAGAAGTAGATACAGATGAACACTTGGAAGAAATTTATAGTAAAGTCTGCACAATTTTTAACTCATATTTCTGTTTTGGATGTATTACTCGTAAAGCGTATCTGTTACGAGTGAGCAATGTGCGTCTCTGTAACAACATTCTCTAATAAACTGAATGCTTAAATACAATGTACTGAAAGTTTTAACGTCTAATTGTTTAGTAGGTAGTTATAAAATGATTCTGCAGCACACTTGTTTAAAATGATAAAAAAAGTCGGAAATTATCATGGCCAACTCGTTCATCTAACATGAAATGACACAAATTTATAATTAAGTTAGTACTTTAAACTTATTCAGGCAGGAACAACTGCAGCGTGTTCTGGAACCTTCCAGCAGAATGTACGCTCCATCTGTTTAGATTCACAGAAAGTCCTCTTTCGTCGTCATTGCTCTGTAACAACTGCAGCAGTGGAAGCTCTTAGCAGATGGTCCACGGCTGATTCGCAGGGAACCATTGCCCCCCCCCCCACCTCCACCCCCTTCGTGGTTGCGAATCTGGCATAAGCCGTGGTTGAGCTACGAGTGAGCCTGAAGGCTGAGATGACCAGCTGTACTAGCAGGCAAGCCATGGGTTAGTCTATAAATGACAGGCTAGCCTCGAGGTTGTTTGCAATCAGTGCCATGTGTGTCGACATCTGACTTGACAGACAAAAAGTGGTCAGAGTGAAAAACACTAGCAGATCGTAGAATCAGCTGGTTGCATGCCAACAACCCTGGATTAAAAAGAGGGCATGAACATGCCATGACAGCGTCACGGCGTTCCTCAGTTGTAAATAGTAATAACTGGGTCAGGACACAAGACAGCCACTTGCTATCAAGGACAATAATTTTGCTAGTTCGAGGGAAGACACTCGTAAAAGGCATTATATTAGCGAGTAAACTGTAGATTTGAATCTTTGGACAGAAATGAGGCACAAAAATCGTTTTCCATCTGAGGGAAGCTTGTGACAATGAGATGGTGATTTATTGGTATATGGAGAATAGGTAAATCGAGCAAAAGAGGGGCATACAAATATTAGTGGCAGCTTTGTCTAGCTGACACAATGGCAGGTGATTCGTGCCTTTCGAGGGAATTATCTTTATGGGGATTTGTCTAAAGAGGATTGTCACATGGTAGCTAAACAAATTTATACAAAGGTACATAATATTCCACATACATTGTCAGAAGGTGGCAACAAGGAATGTATATATAATATTAGAAAGCATACTGGAGATGAACAGTGATTATGATACAATAGTTATAATTAAAATTAAAAACAG
Organism: Locusta migratoria; assembly: GCA_026315105.1. Lineage (NCBI taxonomy): Eukaryota > Metazoa > Arthropoda > Insecta > Orthoptera > Acrididae > Locusta > Locusta migratoria. The sequence goes on along the minus strand of CM048746.1, from coordinate 249,356,708 downwards.
TCCAGATCGCAGAATTGTTGTTTCTATTTCAAAACTGGTTTCAGTCTATTGCAGACCATCTTCATATGGATACCACCATGGTGTCAGGCGATGGTGGTAACACAGTAGGCTGCACAGACGTGAACTGCTGGGCAGAACCAGTGGACATTCTTATAGTTCATATGTACATGACAACATCAGACCATGATGATGAAGAAGTGGAAAAAATGTATGATGAAGTACGAGACATCATCCACTCTGAAGTCATAGGAAAAGGAAATACCATAATCATGGGTGGCTGGAATAGTGTGATTGCATAAGGTAGTGAAGCAAACATCGTGGGACAACATGGATTACGAAAAAGAAAAGAACAGAGGAGGGATGTTAGTAGAATTTTGTCAGCGAAACAAGCTTGTGGTGACGAATAGTTGGTTCAAGAAAAGAAAGAGCAAATTTTACATGTAGAAGAGTCCAGAAGATATGTACAGATGACAGATAGACTACATACTCATCAAACAGATTTAGGGGCAGTGTCAATGACGCCAAGACTATATCAGCTGCTGACATCAACTCGAATCATGGCATGTCGGTTGTAAACATCAGCACAAGGTGGAAGAGGATCAGACAGCATAGGGAGAGAGAAAGCAGAGGTGGGAGAACAGTCAGGCATTAAGAGAAACTTTGAAGCTACAGATTATTGAAATGAAAGATGAAACTGTAAGTGCAAATGTGTAAATAGTGTGGCAAAATGTAAAATTGGTTTTGTTAAATACTTTGAAGAGTGAAGCTAGGAGGGATGCAAAGACAGCGAGAAAATCCTGGATCACCAATGAGATGCTGTAGAAAATGGAGGAAGTATAAAAATGTTAATGAAGAAGAAGACTTAACAATGTCCTCAGGAGTGAAACAGACAAAGCTAAGAGAAAGTACATAGAAGAATTACGTGAGGAAATAGAGGAACTACAAAGGAACGGAAGTTACAACATTATGTACGGGAAAACGAAGGAGCTTGAACAGTGCGAGAACAAAAGATCAAGGACCTCCGGAATAGCAGACTAGAGAGGAAAATGGTTACTGAACAATTTGAAGTGTGAAAATATTGAAAGAACACATAAAGGAACGCTATGACAAGGAACACCATCTGCATTACGACGAAATAGAGGAGGAGGCGATTGATGAAGACGAAAAAGGACCCCACATACTGTCAATGGAAATATAGAAACCAATAAAGGAAATTGGAAAAGAATCTTTGAAAGCACTGACGCAACTTTGCAACAAAATCTATGAAACTTGGGAATAGTACAAGGACTTTTAGGACGTCACAATGGTTGCTCTCGAGAAGAAACAGCTAGCACAGAAATGTAGTGATTGCAGAACGATTAGTCTTACTTCATATCCGTTGAATATCTTTGTGAGAATATATTCACCAAACAGCTGGAACACAAAATTGAAGAAGCAATGGGAGGTGACCAGTTTGGATTTAGGAAAGGAAAAGGGAACAGAGACGCCATCAGCATGGTGAGCATATTGTTGGAGACAGTTTTGGGTTGTTAACAAAGAATTTTGCGCTTGTTTTGTAGACTTGCGGAAGGCCTTTGACAAAGTTAACAGGACAAAATTGATAAACATCCTTAACGAGATAGGAATCAACTGGAGAGACCAGGGACTAATTCTAAACTTGTATCTGGGTAAAGAGTAAACGTGTGACTGAACTACGGAGAATAAAACAGCGTTAAAGTAGGAAGGGGAATCAGATGAGGATGTCGCCTGCCACCAAATCTCTTTAATCTGAATCGTGAATGGCTGGCGAGAGAAGCGTTAAATCGTGTGGAAACGTAAGGATAAGAGGGTGAGAGATGTCTCCTATTTCGACGTTCATTTTTTATACTATTTATTTTTAATAATTGCTGCGGTCATTATTTCACAAACAATATGACAGACCAGGTATGTAGGGTATATTTTGCGAAAAGAAATGAAAATTTAGAAAAGAAGCCCTCTAGGAAAAGCTGCAAAACAATTCCAACCAATTAGGCCTAATAATCACTGTACATGATAATAAAAAGAAACAATCGATGTCATCATTGTTAAAGACAGTAACATGAACTTCAATATTTGTTCTCGACATCAGTGAGCAAAATGAACCGTTGTGCTACATGGACATATTTTTTAAGCCTTATTTCCTATTCAGTTCCATAATGAGGTTGGCTTGTGGCGCCAACAGCGGAATAAGTTTGAACTACAGCGGCGACACTGCTCATCAGAGGTAAGCTCCTAGTGAGTAGGCTTTGTATTATTTGGAGGCTAAGGGCTGACCGTGGCAGGCGGTACTGAGAAAATAGCGGTCGAGCCCGAGGGCTGCCACCCAGTGATGAATGGACGGCCGGCGCAACTACCCTTTGGTTGTCAGCAAGGCCGAAGAGAAGAACAGTTAGTCGAGTCGTTCGCCATCCAAACAGCAAGCCTCTTTCAGTAATAGGAAGCGGCGTTCCCTTTAGATGTTGAGCGAGAGGAATATAGCGACGCTTTTCGTCAGCGTGAGAAACAAGTCCAGCTTACAGTTTGCCGCCAGAAATACACGGGAATGATTCTCATTTGCGAAAAACGTATATTCCTACGCCGTGCTCCCGCCAAGCCATGCTTGCGGGATTTCATTGGCCACAACTAGGCACCAGCTTCACAAATGGCCTCTCGAAATGTGAAGGTAGCAATTCCGAAGCGCCCAACTAGCTCGTGTAAATTTTTAATTGGAGAAAATATCTCTACCTTCAGATGAGACAGACGTACTTGTATGGTTTTCCTTCCGAAGTTTCATTTGGTCTCCGAATTGGGAGACAAGGCGTGACCAGACAACTATGGTTCTCACTCGCAAGTGCAGATCGTAGTCCACGTCTATTTATTTTTATTCAGAGCTTGATTTCATCTAATTGCATCGGCAATTACTATCTTTTCTCTTGCAAGGCTGTTTTCAGCACTTGAACACTCGCTCACACATCTGAGCAGTTGATACAAACTCATTGGCCAACAAGTGAACCAATCTGGCAGTGGCAATGACACAGGGTGGCAAGCATAGTTAAAATAACATAGCTCTGACCGAGTTTTCCCCGCAAGGAATGTATTTGTTCTAGGCACAACCGCGGTTTCTCCAAGCCACGACGTCGAGTCCAGCCAGTATCCAGCCCAGCTGGTAATATGTATGCAGCTTCGGCGTTAATTTGATAAACTGCCCACCATGGGCGTAACCACCGCTCGTAGTTGCTCGTTTGAGGATTGCACATGGGGGTAACATCTCATAAACTCAAGCAGGATAACTCGGTATATTACTATATTTCTCCAAGACCTCCTCACTGTTGACTTTGCCATCTGTGGAGTGTTTCCTTTATTAGAGAGCCGAATATTATAACTTTTGTACTGTCATTTCATCATTGTGTTCTCCCTCTTTGTGACTAACAAATGTATTCATGGTTAATTTAAACCACAGTTTCATTCCAACAACCCAGTCATTAATTTAATTACACTCCTGTACATTAAAATTGCCACACCACGAAGATGACGTGCTACAGCGCGAAATTTAACCAACAGGAAGAAGATGCTGTGGTACGCAAATGATTAGCTTTTCAGCGCTTTCACACAAGGTTGGCACTCGTGGCAAACCCTACTGACATGAGGAAAGTTTCCAACCGATTTCTCATACACAAACAGCAGTTGACCGGCGTTGCCTGGTGAAACGTTGCGGTGACGCCTCGTGTAAGGAGGAGAAATGCGCACCATCACGTTTCGGACTTTGAAAGGTCGGATTGTAGCCTATCGCGATTGCGGTTTATCGTATCGCGACATTGTTGTTCGCCTTGGTCGCGATCCAATAACTGTTAGCAGAATATGGAATCGGTGGGTTCAGGAGGGCAATACGGAACGCCGTGCTGGATCCCAATGGCCTCGTATCACTAGCAGTCGAGATGACAGGCATCTTATCCGCATGGCTGTAGCGGACCGTCCAGCCACGTCTCGATCACTGAGTCAACAGATGGGGAAGTTTGCAAGACAACAACCATCCTCACGAACAGTTCGGCGACGTTTGCAGCAGCATGGAATATCAACTCGGAAACCATGGTTGCGGTTACCCTTGATGCTACATCACAGACAGGAGCATCTGCGATGGTGTATGCAATGATGTACCTGGGTGCATGAATGGCAAAACGTCATTTTTTCGGGTGAATCCAGGTTCTGTTTACAGCATCATGATGCTTGCGTCCGTATTTGGGATATTGCGGTGAATGCACATTGGAGGCATGTATTCGTCATTGCCATACTGGCGTATCGCCTGGTGATGGTATGGGGTGCCATTGGTTACACATCTCGGTCACCTCTTGTTTGCATTGACATCACTTTGAACAGTGGCCATTACATTTCAGATGTGTTACGACCTGTGGCTCCACCATCCATTCGATCCCTGTGCAACCCTACATTTCATCAGGATAATGCATGACCACATGATGCAGGTCCTGTACAGACATTTCTGGATACGGAAAATGTTCGACTGCTGCACTGGACAGCACATTCTCCAGATCTCTCACCAATTGAAAACGTCTGCTCAATGGTGGCAGAGCAACTGGCTCGTCACAATACGCTAGTCACTTCTCTTGATTAATTGTGGTATCCTGTTCAACCTGCATGGGATTCTGTACCTGTACACGCCATCCATGCTCTGTTTGACTCAATGCCCAGGCGTATCAAGGCCGTTATTACGACCAGAGGTGGTTGTTTTGGGTACTGATTTCTCAGGATCTGTTGTTGTTGTTGTTGTGGTCTTCAGTCCGGAGACTGGTTTGATGCAGCTCTCCACGATAACCTATCCTGAGCAAGCCTCTTCATCTCCACATAAGAACGGCAACCTACATCTGTCTGAATTTGCTTAATGTATCCATCTCTTGGTCTTCCTCTGCGGTTTTTACCCCACACACTTCCCTCCAACGCTAAATTCACAATTCCTTGATGTCTAAGAATGTGTCCTACCAATCGATCCCTTCTTTTAGTCAAGGTATGCCAGAAATTTCTTTTCTCCCCAATTCTGTTCAGTACCTCCTCATTAATTACGCGATCCACCCACCTAATCTTCAGCATTCTTCTGTAGCACCATATTTCAAAAGCCTCAATCCTCTTCCTGTCTGCACTGTTTATCGACCATGTCTCACTCCCATACAAGGCAACACTCCATACAAATGCCTTCAGAAAGGACTTCCTTAGGCTTAAATCAATATTCGATGTTAACAAATTTCTCTTTTTCAAGAACGCTTTTCTACCCATTGCCATTCTGCATTTTACATCCTCTGTACTGCGACCATCATTTGTTATTTTACTGCCCAAGTAACAAAATTCATCTACCTCCTTTATTGCTTCGTTACCCAATCTAATTCCTTCAGCATCACCTGATTTTCTTACACTGCACTCCATTACCCTAGTTTTACTCTTGTTAATCTTCATCTTATATGCACCTTTCAACACACTGTCCATTCCGTTTAACTGCTCTTCCAGGTCCTTTGCTGTCTCTGACAGAATTACTATGTCGTCGGCAAAACGCAAAGTTTTTAATTCTCCACCCTGAACTTTAATTCCTTCTCCAAATTTCTCCTTGATTTCCTTTATAGCTTGTTCAATGTACAAATTGAATAACATTGGAGAAAGGCTACAATCCTGTCTCACTCCCTCCCCCACCGCCGCATCCCTTTCATGCCCTTCAACTCTGACAACCGCTGTCTGTGGTTTTCGTACAAGTTGTAAATAACCTTACGCTCCCTATATTTTACTCCTGCTTGCTTCAGAACTTGAAAGAGTTTATTCCAATCAACATTGTCAAAAGCCTTCTCCAAATCTACAAAAGCTAGAAATGTAGGTTTGCCTTTTCTTAATCTATCTTCTAGGATAAGCCGTAAAGTGAGTATTGCCTCCCGTGTTCCTACATTTCTCATGAACCCAAACTGATCTTCTCCGAGGTCGGCTTCTACCAGCTTTTCCATCCTTCTGTATATAATTCGTGTTAATATTTTGCAACCATGACTTATTAAACTGATGGTTCTGTAGTTTTCACACCTGTCTGCACCTGCTTTCTTTGGAATGGGGATTATAAGATTTTTCTTAAAGTCTGAGGGTACTTCACCTGTCTCATACATCTTACACACCAGGTGAAACAATTTTGACATGGCTGGTTCTCCCAGAGATATCAGTAGCTCTGAGGGAATCTCATCAACTCCAGGGGCCTTGTTTCGACTTAGGTCATTCAGGGCTCTGTCAAATTCTTCTCTCAGTACAGTGTCTCCTATTTCATCTTCATCTACATCCTCTTCCCTTCCTACAATATTGTCTCTAAGTTCATTTCCTTCATAGAGCCCCTCTATATACTCTTCCACCTTTCAGCTTTCCCTTCTTTGCTGAGAACTGGTTTTCCATCAGTGTCCTTGATATTCATAGAGCTGTTTTTCTTATCTCCAAATGTTTCTTTTATTTTCCTGTAGGCTATATCTATTTTTCCCCTATTTATACATTCTTCTATATCCTTGCATTTGCCTTCTAACCGCTCCTGCTTAGCAATTTTGCACTTCCTGCCAATCTCATTTCTTAGTCGTCTGTACTCCATTTTGCCTGTTTCATTTACTGCATTTTTATATTTTCTCCTTTCATCGATTAAATTTAATATCTCCTGTGATATCCAAGGATTTTTTGCAGGTCTTGCCTTCCTACCTATTTTGTCCTCTGCTGCCTTCACTATTTCATCTCTCAATTTTACCCATTCCTCCTCTATTGTTTTATTTTCCCCTGTTTCTGTCAATTGTTGCCTAAAGCTCCCTCTGAAATTTTTAAGAACCTCAGGTTACTTCAATTTATCCAAGTCCCATCTCCTTATTTTCCTACCTTTTTGTAGTTTCTTCAGTTTCAGCCTACAGTTGATAACCAACAAGTTATGGTCAGAGTCTATATCTGCCCCTGGGTATGTCGTACAATTTAAAACCTGGTTCCGAAATCTATGTCTTACCATTATAAAATCTATCTGGTATCTCCCGGTGTCTCCTGGTCTCTTCCACGTGTACAACCTTCTTTTGTGATTCTTAAACCAGGTGTTTGTAATAACTAAATTATGTTCTGTGCAAAATTCTACCAGGCGGCTTCCTCTTTCATTCCTTTTGCCCAGACCATATTCACCTACTATCTTACCTTCCCTTCCTTGTCCTACTACCGAATTCCAGTCGCCCATAACAATTAAGTTTTCCTCTCCCTTAATTGTCTGAATAATTCCCTTTAGCTCCTCATATATGTCTTCGATTTTCTCATCATCGGCAGAGCTAGTTGGCATATAAACCTGTACTACTGTTGTCGGTGTTGGCTTCGTATCTATCTTGACAATGATAATGCGATCACTGTGCTGGTCATAGTAGTTTACCCGCATTCCTGTTTTCTTATTCATTATCAATCCTACTCCTGTGATACCTCCAATTGATTTTGTATTTATAATCCTGTACTCACCTGACCAGAAATCCTGTTCATCCTGCCACCGAACTTCACTAATCCCCACTATATCTAACTTCAACCTATCCATTTCCCTTTTTAAATTTTCTAATTTTCCTACTCGAGTAAGAGATCTAACATTTCACGTTCCGACCCGTAGAATGCCAGTACTGTCTCTCCTGATGATCACATCCTCCTGAGTAGTCCCCGCCCGGAGATCCGAATGGGGGGACTATTTTACCTCCGGAATATTTTACCCAAGAGGATGCCATCATCATATGTTCATACAGTAGAGCTGCATGTCCTCGGGAAAAATAACGGCTGTAGTTTCCCCTTGCTTTCAGCCGTTCGCAGTAACTGTGTGGCAAAGCCACATTAGCTGATGTTACCAGCTCAGTCAATCATCCAGACTGTTGCCCTTGTAACTACTGAAAAGGCTGCTGCCCCTCTTCAGGAACCACACGTTTGTCTGGCCTCTCCATAGATACCCCTCCGATGTGGTTGCACCTACGGTACGGCTATCTGTATCGTTGAGGCACGCAAGCCACCCCACCTCGGCAATGTCTGTGGTTCATGGGAGTGGTCTCAGGATCTATGCACCCAAATTGCGTGAAAATGTAATCATATGTCACTTCTAGTATAATATATTTGTCCAATGAATACCTGTTTATCATCTGCATTTCTTCTTGGTGTAGCAGTTTTATGGCCAATAGTTTAGTTTTAAGTGGGAATAAGGGGGGTGTAGAGTAGCTAATTTTGAGATTACCTTGGGACTCTATCATTGACAGCATAGACGACTCTTTTCATGCCAAAGTCCACATAGCAGGCCATACTGCTCGTCTGAAGTTTTATAATATGTTTTTTAATTCTTCCCAAAACCCAGTCAGATAGCTTAAACAAACCGTTGTGTACACCTACGCCTGTGCCGGTAATTACACCTCTTGCTCACACCCACATTACACAGTCGTTGTCATAATTTACTTTACTCTAAATAAATAAATATTTTATTTTAAATACCCCAACCTCTCAAGGGCAAGTATGCAGACGAGCTGGTTGTGCTCGCCAAAAATCAAAGACAACTGCAATACATGATGAACCGACTAGTGGAAACTACAAACAAATGTGGTATGCAAATCAACATCAAGAAATCAAAAGTGATGTGGATATAAAACTGGGTATAACCTTTGAGAATAACAGTCCAGAATCGTGAATTGGAGAACTTGAAGTACTTGGGAAGTACTTGGGAAGCTTCCTGACAAAGAATGCCCACTGTACAAATGATTGCCATGACCAAAGCCACTTTCAACAAGAAGAGGGCTTAGCTGACCAACAAGATGAGCTTGTCATTAAAGAAGAAATTGATGAAGTACTACATTTGGGGCATTGCACTGTATGGCGCCGAGACATGGACTTTGAGAAAAAAGGAGACAAATACTTGGCAAGTTTTGAAATGTGGTGCCAGAGGAGAATAGAGAAGATGAAGTGGACAGATCGGGTGACAATTGACAATGTACTCAGAAGAGTGAGAGAGAAGAAAGGTATACTCTGTACACTTCTTCAAAGAAAGGCAAACTGGATCAGACACATAATTAGACACAAGGGAGTCATACATGACATCATCAAAGGGAAGATCAATGGAACTGCAAGATGAGGAAGAAGGAGGATTCAATACATGGATGACCTGAAATATGAAATGAATGGATGCATATCTATCAGTAGATGTTATTTTAATAGTTTGGGGAAAGCGTGCTGCTTTATAAATCTGGATTTCGTTTCTTTTTCGATTTGAGTCTTCAAATTGTTAAAGGTTCTGTCTCTAAGCTTAAACTAAATGTTATATCGTAATCATTACTATGTGTGTTGTGGAGGTTTTTAATTGAATTTTGGCCACTTCAGGTTACGGTAGTAACACTAAAAGTGGGACTTTGCAATCTTCTTATGACAGCTCGAAATGTAAATGAAAATAACGGCTTCACCGTTCACCTGAAGTGAAAGTTGAATAAACGAATTTTTAGAGGAGAAATTTGCCTCCAACTTTGCTCTCTAATTTTTTTTCATATAAATAACGGCGATTTGACAGTCTATATGGAGCATGTTCACACTTTTTAGGTCGCACTTGTCAACCGATTGGCATCAAATTTTACAGACGTAACTGTTGATTGCCAGAGACCAGAATCTCCCTTTTTCAAATATTTAGTACCAAAAATAAGTTAGTAACACTAAAATTAGGCTGTTTTTGATGGTCTTCTGACTGCAGGAAATTTATCTGGAAACAATGACTTAACTGTTCATCTCAGGAGAAAATTAAATAAACTCATTTGTAGAGGAAAAAACTTCTCAACAACTTTGCTCTGTTATGATATTTTCATAACTCGCACCATTGTAGAGATATTTGTAAAAATAACGGCGATTTTTATGTAAACCAGTACAGGCAAAGAATGTAAATGCGAAAGAGAGGAAAAACTATAATGTCAAGAGAGGTGATTAACAGATAAAGATAATGAAAATAGGAAGAGATAATTGTTTAAAGAAGTAAAAGTTAAAAAAATGTATGTTTGGCAAAGCTAAACTGAAATATCAAACAATTTTGCCTGTTGGATAAAATACAGTCAGAGAGAATATTACTTGCATACTACAGTTAATGTACATACTACAGTTGTAATCGTTTCGTCCATAATTTTTTATTATTTATTTTTTTATTATTTTTGTCTGAAATGTTTGCAAAAAATCCTAAAACAACAGGAAAACTTAACTGGGGCCATCAGACACGCCAATGCGATTTTTAACCTGCAAATTGTGTATAACTCAATTCTTCCACAAGCAAAGACTTTCAAATGTATCGAAAAATAAGGTGCTTCAATATATGTTCAACTGAAAAGTCGAGGAAGTCTTCAAATTATCTTCAATCTAGGCAACCCCCCACCAAAAAAAAAAAAAATAAAAAAAAAAAATGCTCCGCATTGAAATACATATGTATTAAATTCATGGATCATGATACAACTTATCATTTTTGAAATGATAAAAATTGTAGGAGAATGGTGGGTTTGGGTGTGAGTCTATATATTATCGTTAACTACCGACAAGTGTCGGAACAATGCACACTGATGTGGAGCACAGCATAACATACACTGAAGGGCCAAAGAAACGTACACCTGCCAAATAACTCATGGGTCCCCCGCAAACACACTGTAGTGCTGCCAAATGATGTGCAATGTTCTCGACTAAAGTCTGAAGTAGTGCTGGAGGGAATTAACCCCAGGCACTTTGCAGGTCTGTCCATAAATCTGTAAGAGTGCAGTGGGGTGAATGTCTCTTCCTAACAGCATGTTTAAAGGGAGTTTGGTGGCCAGAAGAGGTTTTTAAACTCAGCATAGTGTTCCTGGAGCCACTCTGCAAGCAATTCTGGACGTATGGGGTGTCGTATTATCGTGCTGCAATCGCCCAAGTGACTCAGAATGCACGATGGACAGGAATGGTTACAGCTGATGAGACAGGAAGCATATGATGTGTCACCTAGGGGATTCCATATCACTCCCACTGCACATGCCCCACAATATTACAGAGCTCCTGCAACTTGAAGAGTATCCTGTTAAAATGCAGGGTCTATGGATTCATGAGGTTGACACCATCTCTGTTTATGCATATCCATGCCTATACCAGTTTCTTTGGCTCTTCAGTATTTTAATACATTAAGATTAGCCGACATATTCTGGTCTGGAGGCGATCTAATCGTTTTAAAATTTTGCAAAATGACAAGCCAAGATCGCACACTAACAATTTATTGAATGACGACCGGTTTCGGTGCACTGTGTCACCATCATCTGGTCACATATATGTTATAATCTGGTCATCTGTCAAAAATATAAAAGACATGCAAGAAACAACGTAAAAACATAAATAATAATATACATTTGGGATTAAGAGGCACTTAACCTACCTTATCAAAAAAATTGGGTATAAAATAACAAGTGCAACGTTGCACTTAGTCACTATATAAAAAAAAATACATAAGTTAAAAACATGATAGCTTACAAAATACTGACAGCTCTGAAAATTGTAGTTTACATTTTGGCGCAAGGTGGCAGCACCATTGCTGGTTTCACAGAAGAGAGTTATTGCATAAAAACAAATTGTCACATAAGTTTAGTCAAAGATATAAAACAGATATTCTATTTATGGGTGACATTACAATTATATACTACATATTTTATCTTATTATATTTTTATTAATAATAATACATGTGGTATACCTTATATAGGAGTTCACTTTTTAATTAAAGTTTACAATTCGGTGAAAGGGTATAATAAGATGGATGGTGCAAACCAATACAAGTGAATCACTCTACACAGAAAAGGTTCAGTCCAACTTCGCTACTGAAATTTTTCTTGTTAGCCAATCTTCGAATCTGGACCAACAATGTTTAGGTACTTTCGCCATTCAGCTCTCTTCTTCATTTCAATTGTCTCATCTCTCTTTTGCTTCCACTGCTATTATCTCCATTCATTTACTTTTTTTGCTCTTTGTGTCCCACTGTTAGTACGTCATCTCTCTTTTACCATCACTGTCTCTCCCTTGCTGTCATGCACCAAAAACGCCATAACCATCCATCCTGTCTCTCTGTTATTCTCCTTCAGTAAAAGAAAGTGCGAATATGCTCATATGCCAAAATTCTTGGTCAGGAAGCTGGTATGAAGATTAAGGCAGCTGGTTCCCCACTTTTCTGTAAGTCTCTTAAAAGTGAACCTCTTTAACGATAATAAAGATTTGAGGTTCGTAGTTATAAAATATTTATTAAAAATATTTGCATATCAATGAAGTCCTCAGGGCAGTTTCAAGTCAAGGGCACCCATGAACACCGCTTAAAAGTTTTTTTTTTTTTTTTTTTTTTACAACTGAAATACATAAAATGAACTGTCAAAAAGTGTAATACACATTTAACAGAGTCGGTTTTTTTGTGTGTAACTTGATGAGGGATAAAGATTGGCGACAACGGGAAAATTGTGATTCTACATAAATGTCTTTGGAAAATGTTAAAATTTGAGCAATTTTCTATCATTACTTGTTTAGATATTTGTAGTCCATGGCGAAAGAATGAGAAAAATTGGTGTTAAGCTTTTTATTTTTTTTAAGGAAATTGTGACAATGCTACATTTTCACTTTCTAAATCAAGTGAGCGACCCATAAAGAACATTTTCTTTTCTGTGGTCTGCATAGTAGTTCTTGTTTATCTTTTTACATATGTATCTCTGTATTAATACGTTTTAATAAAATACAGTATGTTTGGCATTTATTTGGTAATTAGTATACCTGTTCTCATAGTGGCAAACCCAAAGAAGAAAAATGAATAATATAGCATGTACGAATCGTTGGGATTAATGAGTTTGTCGACACAAATAACGGAAACTGTTATCAAGCCAGAACAAAATTCACTGCTCAATTCAGTATCACAATCTACAATCATTAATATTCAGCAAAAGTAACTACTGATGATGTGCAAAATGAGAACAAATATACGTGAGTTGAAAGGCTTAAACGTCCTGTGTCTGGACGTTGTGCCCTCAGCTATAGTTCACTCAGGTGAACTGCATATTTCAACAGCGTGTAGTGTCCGATAATCCCGATAAGTGTAATATTGTGGTTTAATATCTGGCTTTAGAAGTATTCGAAGACGTCCTGAATGAAGCATGTTATGAAGATTCGCAAACCCCATACTATCCGCAGTGAATGAATCACACCAATTGAACATGCCATACCCGTCGTTGAGTGAAGAGTTGTTGACACTGGTCAGAAATTAGCGTTTATATGAAATGAACTGGTGAAACACTAACGGCAATACGAAACATTTGCTTACTGTACCAAACAACTAAAGAATTACAACCTATGGTGAAAAGCAGAGGGGGCCCAAATGGACTGCGCAGTCTGAGGTAGAAATTCATCGTATTGACGTCACCGCCGAAGCACATGGCGGCAGTTGTAGCAGTAGCCCTGCAGTAGCTTGTTGTTTACAGTGTATGTTTTGTTTCATTTATTCGTGTGCTTTACGACAGAAAATTCGATTAATATGTTAATTATTCGTTTGACATTTTAAATTCTCGCAGAATCGTTGACAAAAAGCATTAGCAAGTACCAATGGAACAAACAAGTTGCTCCAAAAAACAATTGTCAGCATAAGGTATTTGTGCTGTGAAACAATACAGTTTGGAAACCGAAGTAAGCTGTTACCACTTCAGAAAGGACTCTTAATGTCAATTACTTCTTTATTTGGCCTTCATTCTGACCTTTTGCCACTAGGCATTAAGTGTATATTGACCCGCGAGAACATGCACCTTTAAAAGTTACACGGTCGATCATGTGTATAGGATTTTTCTGACAGTCTAACAGTTTGTAATGTGTTTGATATGTCTAAATAAGTGCTTCTAGTTGCGTTTATAAGAAAACACAAACATTTGACTATTTAAATCTGGTGAAATGCCGATTGTTTTAAAATTACTGTGAGCAAAATCCTCACGTGCAAGTCCTCACGGGTTGACAGCACGGCTGAACCAGGACTGTCTTGAAAATTTGTTTTCAGAGATTACAGGTATTGGCCATTTTTATCAGCATCCTTGCCCAAAAGAAGCTTTTGAGAAAGAATGCCCAAGACATTCCACTGTCTAATACTTCTGTGAGACAGAAAGAAGATTCAAAACAATTTCTGTCATCTAGTCCATTGTGTGGAATTTTTGCCAGGTATGTCCGAAGCAATGGCCATGCCAGATGGGGAAGCAGAGAGCCAGGACATAACTTTTAGTTGTGATGCTGCTGCACCGTCTGCTATGACAAATGTTGAATGCCCAACTGAAGGATTCAAATATTTGGCAGGCTACATTGCACGTCGTGCTGCGAAATATGAGATCTCACTGGGGGTGTCGCCTAATTAACTACTTTGTCCTCCTCCAAAACACCTCGCAGAATACGGGTTCGTATAATTTCTATCACCAGGTGGTTTGTTAGTGCCGTCTGACGAGTGAATGCGGAAGATCTCAGAGTTTGAGCTGCTGTCCAATGATATTAACGGAAGTGACAGACTTAAAAAAATATTTCTAAGAGATTAGTCGACATAATTTCGCATAAATATCTTCATGTGGCGCCGGAGGTCATTAAAATATTCTTACGGGCAGAATTTTTATTCGAGTGCGCTGCATCAACATGAAGCTGAAGAGAGAGAAAGCAGCGGCATTACAGAGGCGAAAATGACGTCAGTGGCATTCTTCGGCTGTCGGAAGGATTTAACGAGGTATGTAACTGCAATAAGCAAAGCGTAAACAGCTAACTTATGTGTGTTTAGTGGTGTTCTATGTGACGGCGCAGCGCCGCTTCGCGCCGCTCGGTAGCAGTACTGCTTCGCCGCTGACGTCATTTCAACGGCCAATAGCAGATCGTTTCGCTTCGGGCCCAAACTTTTATAGAATAACCTTGGTGAAAAGCAGTTAATGTTGCACCTGGATTCCAACTTCAATCCCACATGGGCATCTGTGATTGTAAATGTGCCTGGTCCAATAATAGAAGCAGACATTTTGTACATTATAGATTATTTTTAGGTGACAATCTACAGCCGCGATGTACTTCGAAAAAATAGCATTCTGATGCTAAAGCTGCAACATATTTTTATTTGTTATATTCTACTGGATTTGGCAGTTGCTGCCATCAACAGGAAATCAATAAGATGTTTTACATCAAAGCCAATAACTTTCACAGTAAACATTTTTTGTATCACTAACAATGTGTATGGTTGAATTCAAGAAAGTTAACTGCTTATATTTTTATACCAATCTACAGGTGGCAGTACGTTTTACACAATATGTTTTGTGTACTTTGTTGTATTTACTCACTCGAAATGATTACCTTTTTAGTATCAGGAATTAATATTTCGAAGAACTTGGCAACAAGTATGTATTATAAAACAATATACGATACTTAAATTTTGGCCTGTGAACACTACATAGTAATAATAAAATATGCCAGTAAGCTTACCACAGAAGTGCTCTCTCACTCATAACAAGACTATAAACACGAAAGGAACAATTTGGAATATTGTCACAACTGGTGTAGTGTCTCCTTTTCGCATTTTACGATATGTCAACATGATTTCTTTACAAACACTTTAAAAATATGCATACATTATGTATAGTAACAAACGAAACAGCTAGACTTAACTGAGTATTCGTGTCAAACATTCATCTCCATGGCGAAATTTGTACACATGTAGGCCTACGAAAGTAATCTCCATCACCTAATAAAAGGCACATTTAAAGTGTCTTTCATTTAGCTGGGCGTCCCATTTCGTCCTCTATATCATTCCATACCGTTTTCTTTTTTCTGCATCGCTGTAGCGACGGTCATATCATACAGACATTCGTCGAATTCCATGATTTCATACACCTAAAAAGAAAAAAGAAGGTAATATGCCACAAATCTTTAAAAACAAGTAGAATGATATAAAAACTTAACTGAAACAAACAACAACAGGCAAAAATGAACCGAAAGAAACGCCTCGCAAATCTCTTACATAAGTTCAGGATGTAAACAAAGATGGAGGTTCCACTTGCCTGCTGCGACAGTAAATATCACGTGATTCCATATGTTGCGGCGAAACACTTCTTCTCGAGAACCTTTCGCGTGATGGTGAAGTGATGTTGTGTGACTGATGCGTGACATTGAAGGCGTGTGTTAATGCCACCATTACAGCTGCAGTAAAGAATGTTTTGATGTGACACACGTGACGCTGACATTCCATCAAGTGTGAAGCCATCTAAATGCACTGAGATTGTGTTCCCTGGAAAGAATTCAAAAGTATTTTTCTGACAGTCTAACAATTTGTAAAATAAGTGCTATAATCGCTTATATTCACGTTTATTGAAATAAAATTCCTGTTACATTTTGTCAGATCAAACACATACACAGTATGTAACAAGTCCGACAACAGCTAATGTATACTGCATCCATTTGGCCGCCATGAACTCATTGCCCCCAATATCTAACGGCAGCATTACGTACTCGCGACTATCTTCTGTGAATACGATTCTCGCGACCAAGGAAGAATACGATTTAACGTCCAGTACCGGGCAGGCCACTGGTACTGTGTTTCACTGTTCTAACATGCCTATTTTTACATACTCGACGCCGACATCATCCGTGTTTTTCGCGTCCGTCGCGACACCTCCCGCCGTGCCATATGCTACAACTGGAACAGATCATGACATCTCGCCCTTGTCTGCTTGTGATGGTGTACAACAAGATCTGGAACATACAGGTTCAATCTGATTCTCCAAGTAAGGGAATTTCTTTAATGTTGTCTATTTTCCAGTTGTCAACAGGGACAGAAAGATCCCCCAAGTTATCAGAGCTCAATAGCGACAACCTAGCGACTTGGTTCGCCCTCGTCGACGCTATTCTAGACGTCAACGGCGTAACGCAGTTTTTGAGTGCTTGGTCGGATCAGGACTTAATTGTTGATATTTTCCTCCAACGCCCCCAAAATTTACCTGCGCCAAAAGACTGTTACTGGAACGCCTTACCTGCACTCTCAAGGAAGGTATGCATCACATACTATATAAAGGACATCTCGGCGACAGATTGCCATTTCAACTATGTAGATGACTTCACTCCCTCTTGATACAACGTTAGGGGCAATCTGGACAGTGAAACTCCCGGCAAAAATCCAGCTCTAGCTGTTGTCTTCAACTTACGTCCTTGATTTCTGGCTGGCATACACTGATCGAGTATCCAAAATCGGTCAGCACTGATACCTCATTGCACACCCATAGGACTCCGTTACATGCCCGCCTCGGCAACTCCTTTGTGAGCGTCCGCGTTTTCCCTTTACTCGACGATATAACGTCTCTCTGCATGACTTTAGATGTATTTATTTCGAGAGTATTTGTAGTTTGCGGGGTCACCAATTTATAGTCTTAAAGACTATGATATTCTGGATACTAAAGACTGGATACTCAAACTATAACACGCCAAACGTTATTAATTCGTATCCAGAAGCACAATTCACAGATAAACAGTCAAAGACATTATATAAACCAAAGAGTAACAAAGCTGTTAAACACGTTTAATCCAAAGAACAACTTGTACTGTGCGTGCTTTAGTTTATTGACAGTTAATCCCACAAATATATTTGCGCAGTCAAGTTGTTGTATTTTTCTTGATTGTTATACACTGGCGCCATAGTGTTGCGTATAACTTTGTATAGAATCTTTGGTGTTTTTCGCGCCAAGCTTGTGTTATGATTGTGGATGTTGTTAGTGATATGTGAAAATACTAAGGAGAAGACAAAAACAAACAGACAGCCCGCATCTTTTGTGGAAATTCCGATCACAGAGATTGCTAAAGATGGCTGACACGCTAGATAAAATTCAGAAAATATCTTGTACACTAGATAAACTAAGAAAGAATTTACAGTGCGTGATATGGTGAGTGTTATTCTTCGACGACAAGAAACTAATAGTTACATGTAAAAAATGTTTTATTTTGAAGATCTCGAAAAAGAGCTATGCAATTATCAGGGTTAAGTGTGTTGCATACCTTCAATCGCATAAAGAGATCAGGAGTCATTAATGCCCGTAAGAGGGTACGCAATGGATGTGGACATGTAGCAAGCAGTGTGGCATTTTAAATGCTTCTCGTTTGTTTGATAATAGAGTTGTCAGATAATCTTGATACAAACTACATGCTATATCCAATGGGTTCCAAAAATACATTTGATTGCAGATTTTTCACATAAAAATGACAATGAAAAATTCCTCAAAATACTGAAGGGCGTGTTTAAGAGTATGTTTTGCTGCGCGTTCTGAATAAAGTGGACAGCGCCTGCTAGACATGTACTGGGAAAACATTTTGCTGTTCTTAATAGCCACTGACAATTTCAATCCACTCATTTACGTTAAACTCAGGCTCACGTATAATTTTAAGATTGATTGTGGAAATTTATTCCACAATTTCCAAACAATATCTTGCTTGTAAACAACAGTGAAGAATGTTCTTTTCTTGGTCAGTTGTATGAGCAACAAGTGGGCTTCCTTAATGGTAATGCATTGGATTCTGTCTGAGAAACACATAACACTCAGGGTTGGAAGACACTGCCGTGTCTTTTGCTGAGAAACGCAGTCTGATAGAGCCATGAAACCTTGAGTCCATCACTGTTCGTGCAGATGCACATAAAAATTGTCTGTACACCCATGAAATGAATGTCCTGTCATGTTTTAATTGGGCATTTCCAGTTAATTAA
Organism: Locusta migratoria; assembly: GCA_026315105.1. Lineage (NCBI taxonomy): Eukaryota > Metazoa > Arthropoda > Insecta > Orthoptera > Acrididae > Locusta > Locusta migratoria. The sequence continues at coordinate 249,337,959 of CM048746.1, read as the reverse complement.
CTACCTGTAGTGCAGATAAAAGTTTACTTACTGCATTGGCAACTTGTGTGATTATGTTGGTATTATTAACCACAAGGTGGGAGATCTTTCCCAACATGTTAAAATTCTTAGAAATCTGAGCACCACAGAATGACTTCATTAGAGTTTCGTATAGATCACAAAGTACCGTAAATAAATAATGCTGTTCCTGCTCTATGGTTGACAGGTTCTTGCATGTACTCTTGTTTGCTCAGTGAAAGTAAATGCCCTAGGAAAGTGAAGAATTCAGTTCAAAGCATTTGTGTTTTCACTCGATTGGCTAATGCCTCCATCACAATTGCCATCATTATTCACGTGAGGCCACCGGAATGGTAAGCATTACTTAACCTACATTGAACATTTAGTAAATACAAATATAATTAAGTATGCCTTAACGGCCATCTGCCCTCTTTTCTTATCTGTTCTTTTCTGCCTTTTTGATCTCAGAGCTCAGTATGGGTCTTCTTCTGTCTCCTCTACCATTTTCTGTTGTCTTCTTCCAGGGGTTGCTTTTTCTTCAGTTTTATCAAGTCCGGATAAACTCTAGTTTTCGATACTACTTTGACCAATGGTGTCACATACGACGTCGTACATAATCGAGATTTACTACGAACATGTTTACCACAACATTGTCGATACCACCCCTATATTTCATTCAGATATAACTTGCCCATCTCCCGAAACTAGATGTCACATACGTAAATTGTGACATGGTATCGGCAGTTAGATTTCACCTAAATAGGTCAAATCTACTTAACGATACCACCTCCTCAAAATACATTTAATAATTAGGTAATGTTAAAGAGAACTTACACTCAAAGTTGAACGGCCTCAAATGATATCGAACATACAACTGTAAATCAATTGAGTGTTTCTGATCTGGAGATTTGGGTGCTGTGTGCCCATACATACTTAAAAAAAAAAACTTCTTGTTTAATCTATACCTAACCTTCTTAGGGCTATGCTACAGATAACTTGTTTTAAAGTGAAAGGCTAGGTATAGGTCAAACAAGACCTAAACCTTGCAACCAAAAGGGTAATACAACACCACCTTGGTGTTGCCAAATATAACACACACATGTAAACAGTGAGTATTGACACCACATGCAGGACGGACTGACACAAAACATGACGTCATTGCTCAAAGCAGTATTGGAGACTAGATTTGACCCTCAGGTCCTTGTATTTCCTCCGTCCTCATTGGTATTCTGGGGTGGTTGCGCATGCCATTTGTCCTCTAGTATTATGTAGGCCTCGTGCCGTCAGTTTTCTTTGCTCATAGCATTCTCTGTCAAACCATGGCCTCACTTTCCTATTTGTGTCTTGTGTGGGGGCCCAATTTATATATTTGATTTCAGCCATGCAGCAGCCTCTTCAATATTTCCTGCTCATATTGCCCCTTCAACCTTATCTTTCTCTGTCATTTTCTCTTTGATTATTTCCATTAACTTGCCAAGTGTTACATTTTGTCTTTCTTCCAATTTGATGACTCTAGTTCTGTCATTTTCTATATTCATTTGTACTGGAATGTGTTTACAAATGACTGCTTCTACCTTTTTCATTTTAGTGGCAGGGCAGTTTGATCTGATGCCCTTTGTGATTATTAGATCTATTGTGCTGGCTCCGTTATGCCGTACGTATGTCCAGTCCTGTCTGTTGCGTACCCTCGTTTATTACAAATTCCATTACTTCTTTAGCTACATTTTCTATCCTGCCTATTTGTCATGCAATTGAAGTCTCCTGCATCGATTATCTTGTCATTGCTTCTACTGTGATCCAAGGCCATCCCTAGTGTATCTATTATGTCTGTTGGGATGTGGTCTGGGTGTAAGTATACTGCTATAATAATTCCAATTCTCGTCTTGACAACCAGAATGTTCTCTTCTGTGAACAGTAGTCTCTTGCACTGTATTGAATAGGCATGAAAATAGCAAAATTCTGGGATGTTCAGTTCTGTGTCCTCTTTTACCAATGTTGCAATTGCCCAGGAAATTAATCGAGAGCAAATTCAGAACTCCCCTCAGGTCCTTTACATTCCATGTTATTATATTAGTCCCTCATTACCGGGCCTCGAATCATCCAGGGTTGCCGAAAGGGCCAGCGTATTACATCTTCTGGCCAGAAATTTCCATCGTGGACTAGTTCTAGGTCTTTCAGTAGAATGCCTGTTTTGAAAGATCTGCTTCCTTGCTTTTCATTCATCAGGTTGCAATATAGTTTCCCTTTTACTCCATTTTCCTCCAGGTATTCTTTAATAGCTATCTCTGTCGTATCTTTGTCCATTTTTCCTACTTACTGCCAGGCTCTTCTTTCTGCCACCTTTATTTTTCTTTCCCCTTTTTCTTGTTCCCATTTTTCTTCTGTATGTTTCTTTTCTTGTCTCAGTTTTCCATTGCCTGGCATGTCTGTTCCTGCCTCTCACCACTGTTGTCTATTCTCTCTCCTGTTTCTCTAGATTATTTTCCTCATTTACTGGTGTTCCAGGTTGCCTTGCTGTTTGCTTCTACTCTCTGACTTCTGTTGTGTTTGACTCTTTCATGTGCAACACATTTTCAGTTTCTCTCTTCATGGTGTTGGTTACTTGCTGCAGTTTTTGTGTCTTTTGTCTTGAACTCACAATTTCTTCCTTTATCATGATCTTCACACTGTTCGTGAGATCCTCCATTATGTGACTTATCATCTGCATAACTTTTTCTTTGATTTTGGCTTCTAATATGTTGTCATGGTCAATGGGCTGGTTGTCATAGTTACACATATTTCTGCTAGGTGTCAGTATGTGCTTGTGTTGACAGATGACACCACTTGTCCCATAACTCTGCGTTCATCTGTCTCTGTCTGGGGGTGGTTGTAGTTAGAAGACGTTCCAATAGGTGACGGTATTTAACAGTTGTATTGGGTGAATAGATGGTACCACTTGTCTTACAATGCTGCGGTCATCTCCCGCTGCCTTGGGAGTTGCTAACTTCACTTTCCGAGCTCGCGTTGTCTCTACTTTTAACATTTTCCATTCTCACGTCCAATTTCATTGCAATGAAAACATTCTCTCCGTGTACTCACCGCCTTTAAGATGTCGTCTTTCTTGAGGTACGCTCCAATTTCCACTATATTTATCAAACTTTGTAGAGCACATTTAACATGGCTGTCCACTGCAACTGCCATCTTACAATTCTACTTAAACAATCATAATAATTTTCATAGTTTCCACCCATCACTTTACAATAATAGGCAGTGCCCATGCTGTAGCTGTAATTAAGAGAGTTGGAATAATCAGAGAAAATAGAAAGGAAAGGAAGTACATATTTCCACATTAAAGAAGCATAGATTTACAAACATTTGAACATTTTTTTAACAGCAGTCAGTGACACTTAAATCTCCATCATCTGATGTCATATGTCTAAACATAAGAAATATTTGTGGAATATTGTCATAATTGAAGAAGAATGGCTCCATTAATTTATTATCCCGTCAGGGGCCTCAGCATTAATTTGTTGAGTATGGGCTTGGTGAACCCTGGGTCCCTGAGCTGCGGACTGGTAATTGCCGCCAGTACTCTGACCCTGTAACCTCTGGGCACACTTCAGTGACCACCAAGTGGCGCGGCGCGACGGTGGAACATTTTGTGTACCAGGGAATGGGGATCTTAGATTGACCACCCAGGTCATGGGGGAAGAAATATCTCTGTTAAAAAAAAAAACCTCAATCCTAAGGTGTGCTATGTTCTGAGGGGATGCATGTCTGTTGATGTGGAACAGTTGTTAGCAAACAACCTCTGGGGATATTGCTGAAGCTCAGTTGTATAAGCCTTACCTAGGCATGAGGGGCTCTAGTTCCCTAACTGCTCATGGGATTGAGATGGATCTTTCAAGAATTTTTAAACCACCTAGTGGGATGGGTTTATCACTTGGGGGTACCAACACCCAACCTAATGACAAGGCTAGGTTCACCAGTCCTCTGCATTCGGGAAGTTTTGTGCAGAACTTTGGGAGCAGTAACAGAACACAGGTTGCTAGCCAGAATGTGTTTTTGGTTGTAAAGCGTGCAGAAGGTACTTTTGAAAATGTTTCCCCATTTTATATTCAGAAAGGTCCTAAAGGTATTGCCGATAATTTGAAATCTGTTAAACAACTCATAATGGGACATAGTCGAAATGTCCAGTTCACATCAAGTAACAAACCTGCAGAAAGCCAAAAGACTTAATGAATATTCAATTGAACCAGAAGTGCAGGGCACCCTGAATTACAGTAAAGGTGTCGTAATTTGCAGGGATCTGGTGAATATTCTAACTGCAGAACTGAAAGGTGAGTGGGATCAGGAAAAGGGTGGGTGGGGAGTTAATCAATTCTTGACTCCTTTGTCCTTATCTTCAACAGTCTGAATCTCTCGGAACATTTCAAAGCAGGTTTCCTCCGCCTACGAGCAGGACCCTACTTCCCGAACCCAATGCGCTGCTTCAAGTGCTAGCGGTTCGGTCATTCAACACAGGGTTGTAATGGTATCGCTACTTGTGGCAACTGTGGTAAAGCCGCCCATGATGGAGAACCTTGTTCACCTCCTCCGAAGTGTGTCAAATGCTGGGCCATTCCGTGCCAAGTGGTCTAATATCGAAAAAAGTTCCCACATGACCCTCATGGATTTTTATGAAATTTTGTATGAACATTCACACATATTCTCAATGAACACTGGTAAAGTTTCAGTTTCAGAAATTCAATACTTCTGGAGATACAGTCACTTGTTTTAGACCATAGCACAGCTTCCAATAGTGCGTCCTTAAATTTTCAGCAACTTTGAGATGATATATCTCTGGGAGTATTTGCATAAAAGAAACAAAACTTGGCTATCTTATACAACTTTTAGAGCTCTTTAAAGTAAAATATTAAGAACAAGATTTGTGAGCAATTTTCATATAGATAATTTGGGGCAAAGTTGGGCGAAAAAATTGCTGGTTAAAAAAAGTGCGAACTTTAGTTTTTTATATCTCCGGAAGTAATTGTGGGATGTACATGAAACTTTGCACACCATAACTCACCAGCACAAGGTCTTAGAATATAAAGTTTCATTCTCCTATTGCTTCCCATTATTTCACAAATCTAGGGTAAAGTTGACGATTTTTCAAAAAGTGCTAAAAATGGGTATTTTTAGTCAAATTTTTCAAAAAAGTGTTTTCTCCAAACTCCTTTAAACTACGCTCATTAGAAAGAGCATATTCTGAACTATCTAGAAAAGTATATTTCGTTTTGCAATGCAAGCATATAAGGCCCTAAAAAATAGCATAATCATAGAGGTGCACTGGAAGTTTGAACCCAATTTTCTGGCACTCAAATTATACCTGAAATCTTATTATGTCTAATAAATGTCTGTTAATGCATGGGATAAGTGAAATGAGAAGTCCTGATCAATAGGACGTAGCTTAAGTCCGGAAAAAAAAAAAAAAAAAAACTATGTTATTTCTTAATTGTCACCTCGGACCCCCCCCCCCCCGGTCTCTCTCTCTCTCTCTCTCTCTCTCTCTCTCTCTCTCTCTCACACACACACACACACACACACACACACACACACACACACACAACAAACTTAATTTAATTCATAAAATTTATTTCCATAATCATTATCTAATTATTAGTAGCCTGTTTAATGAACAACACTAGCTTACTGATGGAAAAGAAGTGTATAAATGAGTTATGGTTTAACCACTGCTAGTTTCATTTCACCTAAGAAAATCAGCATCCCCATCGCCATAGGGGCAACAACACCCACAGGTGGGTTCCTTTACCACAGGATATCCCAAGCGTGATAAGTATTTGTTTACACAGGTTCCCAAGCCTGATGAAAAAATTATTTAAGTGCCCTGGGTAAAATTAGAAGCCATTCATAGGTTGTTTAGTTTCCTCTAACCTATTTCAATTTTTGATATGCTACATTAATTTTCTGATGAGTATCAAGACGAATGGTGTATTGTCAGACAGACAAATTTACTGATGGAGCTGGAATAACTGCATCTTAAAGGCCTTAAATGTCATCTAAAAAACAGGGCTTGTTGTCCTAATGGATTTTTTGGAAAATTATTCTTTTATTATTCAGGATGCTGTGCAAGGCTTCCACTGGAAAGCAACAATTCATCCATTTGTTATCTACTTTCATCAAAATGAGAAAGTGGAATCTTTAAGTTTCTGCATTATCAGTTCTTGTTTGTGGCATGACACTGGTACAGTCAACATTTTTATCAAGGAGCTCATCAAATATATAAAAGCACAGTTATCTCACATTCATAATTTCTGTGATGGCTCCAGTGCTCAATCTTACTCCCTTAGATCTGTTTCATTTCTGCTCCGAAAACAATGGAATTAAATTTGTTTTCGGCAGTAAAGATGAAATTGGGAAGGAAAAAAAAAAAGGTCACAAGAAGACAGGTTTAAACTTGGACAAACAGTAGCAGGCACTAGAGAAAATCATCACTTTTTACCTATTGATGAAACAACAATTCAGGTCAGCAGAGTTTCAAATGATTGATCTTTTCTAGCTACAATGGGTCAGAGAACTGAAGAAGGCAGTACAATATGTTGCATGCATCTAAGAAAATTTTTGGTGGATGGGGAATATCTGTGAGATTTCCACTGAGCAAAGGGATGCCTTAATAAACTTTATAAGCTTATTTTCCTTCAGTAACTAGTGGTGTTCATCAAAAATGCTACTAATGATTAGACAATGACTGGGCAAATAAATTTTACAACTTACATTCATTCTAAATTAAAATTGTGTGTGTGTGTGTGTGTGTGTGTGTGTGTGTGTGTGAGAGAGAGAGAGAGAGAGAGAGAGAGAGAGAGAGAGAGAGAGAGAGAGAGAGATAGAGTTGGGGGTGGGCGTGACAATTAAGAAATAACATTGTTTCTATTTTTATTTTTTCTATGCGGGCTTAAGCTATGACCTATTCATCAGGACTTCTTATTTCACTTATCCCAGGCATTAACAAACATTTATTAGACATAATAAAAGATTTTAGGTATAGTTTGAATGCCAGAAAAATGGGTTCAAACTTCCAGTGCGCTTCTATGATTATGCTACTTTTTAGGGCCTTAAATGCTTGCATTGCAAAACCAAATCCACTTTTCTAGATAGTTCAGCATATGCTCTTTCTAATGAGCATAGTTTAAAGGAGTTTGGAGAAAACACTTTTTTGAAAAATTTGACTAAAAATACCCATTTTTAGCACTTTTTGAAAAATCGTCAACTTTACCCTAGATTTGTGAAATAATGGGAAGCAATAGGAGAATGAAACTTTATATTCTAAGACCTTGTGCTGGTGAGTTATGGTGTGCAAAGTTTCATGTACATCCCACAATTACTTCCGGAGATATAAAAAACTAAAGTTCGCACTTTTTTTAAGCAGCAATTTTTTCGCCCAACTTTGCCCCAAATTATCTATATGAAAATTGCTCACAAATCCTGTTCTTAATATTTTACTTTAAAGAGCTCTAACAGTTGTATAAGATGGCCAAGTTTTGTTTCTTTTATGCAAATACTCCCAGAGATATATCATCTTAAAGTTGCTGAAAATTTAAGGACGCACTATTGGAAGCTGTGCTATGGTCTAAAACAAGTGATTGTATCTCCAGAAGTATTGAATTTCTGAAACTGAAACTTTCCCAGTGTTCATTGAAAACATGTGTGAATGTTAATACAAAATTTCATCAAAATCCATGAGGGTCATGTGGGAGCCTCTAGACCACTTGGCATGGAATGACCCTGCTCTGAAGAACATGCGGTTTGCAGTAGGGACTACAGCGTCTACTTGCAGGAGAATAAAAATCAGGAAATAAATGCAACAAAATGCATTTCCTGTGCAGAGTTAAGAAGGTCTTTAAGGCTATGCTACCTCCTGAATATGCCACGTCATTCACTGCTGTTCTTCAGAAACCAATTGCCAAAGCTGATGTTTCAACTCAAACGGACGTAGTTAGTGTCAGCACCAACACCTATGTTTGTCAATGTACATGTCAGGTTGCAGTAGTTTCCAAGCCCGTAGCCCCTCCGCAAACATCAGAAAAAGCTACTGATGTTGACATTATGGAACTCTCAGCATCCTCACTGGTAGAGGCAACTGGTAAGACCCTGCCACCATTCATGGAAGAGCCTACTTCAAAGGTGGTTGCTGCCCCCTTCTTCTGTTGCTGTCACTATCACCAAGACAACTAAGCCTAAAAAGGCATCGAAGAAGAGTCAAGCTCAGGTAAAAACAGGGTATAAACCTTCAGACCACATAGAGGTCATTATACCTGACGTCCCATCTGACTCTGTTCCAGAACTCGTGGAGCTCGATGATCCTTAGGGGCAAACATCACGCCCCAAGATAGCCTCTGGCAAGTTCTGTCTCGACATCTAAACAGAGAGCGAAAATGCAATCTCCATGATAAAATGGCTCCCATACTGCAGTGGAACTTACAGGGATTTAGGACCCATGTGGGAGGAAGTATGACTGTTGACTCGGGATAGACCTGTGTGCGTCTGTCTCCAAGAAACTAATTTCAAAGAATCGGACCCCCCTGAGCTATGAGGTTACTTACTCCACAGGAAGGATGTCAGGTAAAGATGGGGCGGCTATTCTCATCAACGCCACCTACCACTCATCGCCTGTCTTACTCACCACTCGCCTGCGAGCAGTTGCAGTGTCTTTGCATTTGTGGCACTGTTCAACAATATGATCTGACCCCACATGATGTGCTCGATGAGGCTTCTGTCCATGATATTACTCAGCTCCCCCAACCATTCATCTTGTGTGGTGATTTTAACGCACACGGTGTGCTTTGGGGCTCAGCAACATTTTGCCCCAGGGGTAGAGCAGTTGAGAGGATTTTTCTGTCATATAGAGCACAATTGCTAAATACAGGCCAGAGCACACACTTCTGTGCTGCAACAGGGTTAGTCTCTGCTATTGATCTCTATTGCGTCCTATCCTCTCTCTCCAGCCCTTGCCCACTCTGATCAATGGGAACTAGACAATGCTTTCATGGCAGTGACCACTTCCCCCTCTGGATTCATCTGCCAAACAGAGTGGTCCCCACCAGAACCCAGCCGCGATGGGTGCTTCGTCAGGCAGACTGGACTTTGTTCAGCCGGATTGCTGAATTTGGGCAATGTGATGGCGTCCACAAGTGGGTGGATCATATTACACAAGTGATCCATTGTGCTGCTGAAGCATGTATTCTCCAGTTGACAGGTCAATTACAATGGCACCCTGTCCTTTGATGGACTGAAGAATGCTGCTCTGCAATACAGATGCGACGAGTGGCTCTGCAAAAATTCAAGTGCTGGCCCACTGCAGAGAATCTTGCAGCCTTTCTGTTAGTGACAGCAAGATGTCACAAAGTCATAAGGGAGAGCAAGAAGAGATCATGGGAACACTTTCTGAATTCCGTCAGTCATTCCACACCCAGCAGTAAAGTATGGGAGACCATAAGAAGAATACCTGGAAGAGGAGGACAATGTCCAGTAACAGCTGTAATGGCAAATGGCACTCTCCATACCGATCCACGAGTATGGCGGAGTACTTTGCCACTGTAACTTCCACTCCCCAGCTGGATCCTGCTTCCCAGAATGGGTGCAGAGAGGCATCTAATCCTCAGGCAGCTCCATGAATGGGGATTCCGTGGTTGTCTTCCCCTTTTTATTATGTCTTTTCTTTCTTCACGGTATTTTAAGTATCTAGTTGGTGATTTCCTTTCTGATTGTTTTGAGCAAGAGAACATTATTCCTCAAGGTAGCGTTTTAAGTGTTACTTTGTTTGCCATAGCAATTTACAGCCTTATGTCCTTTGTCAAAAGTCCTCTTCATTGTTCATTATTTATTGATGGCTTCTTGATCTTTTGCTCTTCTTCTAGCCTTGCAATGACAACACGTCAGTTGCAACTAACTCTTCAACAAATGGATGGCTGGACAAAGAAGAGCGGTTTTAAGTTTTCAACCAAGAAGTCTGTATATAAAGGACACTGTTCTACATAAAAAAACCAGTGAGGATTCTGGGCTTGGTTTTTGACTCAAAAATTGCATAGTTGCCACACCTCAAGGACCTGAAGAAATGGTGCCTCAAAGCACTGAGTACTTTAAAATGTCTAAGCTACAATTTGTGGAGTGCAGATAGAACTTTTCTGTTTCTATTTTATTGGGCTTCATGTGATCTCGCCTTGATTATGGATGCACTATGTATGGCTCTGCCAGATCATGTTATTTGAAGACACTAGACATGGTGCACCACAAAGGGATTTGGCTGGCTACTGGGGCATTTAGGACTAGTCCCATTCCCAGCCTCTGTGCCGAGACTGCTGAACAGCCTCTATCCATCAGGAGATAGTTGTTCATGGGGCGCCAGGGATACAAAACGCTGTCGATGCTATACACACCAGCATTCCATAGTGTAACACAGCCTCCAATGTAAAGGCTGTTTCAAACTCAGCAGCGGACAACTAGACCTTTTGTGATTTGCTTGAAAGACTGTCTTTCACAAATGCATTTACCTGATTTTACAGTGCAGTTGGACCAGATTTCCTCCTTGGCTCCTTCAGAGGCCTAGAATTGTCAAATTTTAAGAAAGGTGCACTCCCGATTTTATATTCTGATCTGAGTTCTTTAACTTTTCAGATAGGCATCATGACTTAACGGTTGTTTACACCGATGGCTCCAAGCTTTGGGACTCCCTGGCTGTTCCATAGTGTTTGCTGACCATGTTACTAGAATTCGCCTCCCCACACCCTTTTCCGTTTTTACAGCAGAACTTCATGCCATCTTGAAAGCCTTCAAGGAATTGCGGTGTGTTCAGCGAAATCAATTTCTTATCTGTTCCGATTCCCTCACTGCACTACAATCACTGCAAAGTCTGTACCCACCCAGAGATGGTTCCGCAGCTCATACAGGACCAACTGTACTCCTTCCAGTTCTGGGGGCAACAGGTGTCATTCTGCTGGGTTCCTATACATGTGGGCATTAGGGGAAATGAAGTTGCTGATTGGGCTGCAAAGGCAGCCTGCAGTGACCATTATGTCATACAAGCTGCCATTACCCTGCAGGATGTCCTCTCTATTGTTCGCCGGAGGTCCTATCAGTTGTGGGAAAAAACATAGCTGTTAGTGACAGGTAATAATCTGCAGTCAGTGAACCCCACTGTCCAACCGTGGTGAACCTCCTGCCAGTCATTCAGGCGGCATGAGGTGACACTGAAATGGCTCCAAATCGGCCACTGCCCATTGACACACAAATTTTTGCTTTGCTAGGAGGAATCCCCTTTTTGTGATGCGTGTGGCATGCAACTTACATTATGCCACATTTTAACTGAATGCAGTTTATATCATGCTGCAAGGGCAGATGCTGATCTTAGTCACGATCTGCCCTTAATTTTAGCTGATGATGAGACGAGCGTGGCCAAAATTTTAAAGTTTTATATGTCTAGGCTGGAGATTTTAGTTTGTTGCAGACTGGCTGGCTCACCCTTTTTTATTTTGTGTGATCCACCAGCTGTTACTATCTGTTCTGGCTTTTTACATACGCATTTTTGGCACCTGTGATAGAATACAACAATCATGCAACAGTGGGGACAACTTAGTTGGTGATATTAGAATTTATAAATATAAAATTTTGTGGATGTTTTCCTATCACTGCACCTTCATAGTCATTTCTGCAGCTCTGATTGAGGATCAGATGGGTTTTCATTACCTAATATTCTTTTAAAATAATTTGTTCCTGCATGACTATTGTATGGAGTTTTATATTAGAAAGCAATGTTAAAGAAATTGTTAAGAAAAATGATAATGCTCCGAAAAGGTAAAACATGTTGAGAAAATAAAATATTTGCAGCTGATGTGGTGTTTAATTGGAAGTCTTTCTGCAAATGGTTTCTGTGCCAACACTCTTAATTCATACAAAATACGCAATGTTACTTGTAGTGACACATATGTATGCACATTTTGATAGTGGAAAAACTGGTATGGTAACAGGCTGATCTGAACCATAACCAGAGGTTTTGTTTAGCTTGGGAGGCAACAGTTTGATTTTGTGTTTGTGATGTTAGTTAATGTGAAAACAGAAAGAAAAAATAAACTGGTTGTGGTAAAGAACAGTATGTTAAAATTTAATATTTGTTTCTTATGTCATTGAACAGGTCAGTTGAAGACCGCAATATGACCCATCGGCTTTGACCAATGACGCCGTATCTGAGTTAAAGAAGATAGTTTGTTTACAAGCAGAAGAGGTAGTCCAGTGAGACTTGCTTGACAATTTTTAAATATTTCGATTTTTTAATTGAGAAGTTCAATAGTTTTTTTATTTATTTTTACTCCCCCCCCCCCTCCCCCCTTGCACCATTACTGAATGGCGGCCATTTTTATCTGTCAGCGCATAACCATTTTTTAGTTTGGAGATGTTAGTGATAATTTGAATATCTCTGCACCGGTTTATGTTACAGCATTGCAATTGACTTGATAGTTTTGAGAGAAGTCCCCACTACAAAAGTGTTTATTAAACAAGGTACCTTAAATTCAAAGATAACCATTCAAAATGACCTCCAAAGATGATATAAAAGTTTTCAAAAATCCAGATTTTGGACCCAAAAATAACAGCCAAGGGATGATTTATCAGAGTCCATTTTTGTCCTATAGTTAGATATCATAAACTACTAGCCTTGTATTGAGCAAAAGCACTCACAAATGTTTCCCTAATTTTTTATGAATTTTTGAATTTTGAAAATATTTATTTCTTGTAAAGTTTGGAGTTAATTATCCCTGGTGGGACCGAATATAGAAATTTATTTTTGCACAGTTTGCACACCTGAATGATAGCAGAGTACTGTGAAAATTTCAACATTGATTTTTGACTGTGAACAATGATATGAATTTTGGAAAATGAGCAAAATTCGCATTACAATACAACACATATTATGACTGTTGGCATATTCATGTGTGATACTGGTTGGTTGTAATCAATTATTACTGAAATAAACATTTATATTCTTTTTATAGTTTTAAAATAGATAGTTTCAATTAACATTCTCTGCTGCCTTCACTCTTTCAACACTCAAAGCTATTATATTTTCTCCTTTTATTAATTCAGTATTTTTTGCGATATCCTAATATTTTTGTAAGTATATATGTGGCATATATATAATATGCCGGTGGCAGGCAATGATCCTTTCGTTGCGGGAGGGGTGGGGAAGTTTGGGGCGCATAGTCTTACGAGAATTCGTTTCTGAAACTACGAGTTTGAGTACTGTGGACGGGGTAAAGCTGGGAATTTGTGTCTGACGGGAGGCGTGCTTAGGTAGTCCTTGCAGGTGTGGTGATCACTTTGGTGTAGTGGTCAGTGCAACTGTCTAGAAAGTGGGAGACCCAAGTTCGAATCTCAGCTGGGTACACTTTTTCAGCTTTGCCCATTCACAGTTGATGTCATATATTCTGTGACTATGAAATATTTTTGTAGTTCTTGTCTTTCTACCTATTTTCTCCTCTGCTGCCTTCACTATTTTATCTCTCAAAGCTACCCATTCATCTTCTACTGTGTATTTCTCCCCCCCCCCCCCCCCTTTTCCCCCGTTTCTCTCAATTGTTGCCTAAAGCTCCTTCTGAAACTCTTTTATTTCAGGCAGCAGTTCATAACAAATATGGTCGGAATATACATCTGCCTCTGGATATATATTACAGTTTAAAGCCTGGTCCTGAAATCTGTGTCTTACCATTATCTTGTCTTAGACCTTGTAAATTACCTATCTAAAGTCACTGAGATACGACTACTTTCATGTGATGGTGATTGAATCAAAGGTGAATAGATACCTGGGCCACTGAAACATGTCTGTTTGAGTTCACTCCACAAATGCTTTAATGTTGTCAGTAAGATTGATAAGCAAAAAAGAAATGCAAATTGCTGCATCTTCAGAAACAGTACTTCAGAAGATGCAGTGCTTTAAGTTTATTATCTTATAGTCGCATGAAATGACATGTTTCAGTGGCCCAAGTATACATGATGTTGTGTCCACACTGTTCAGACGACAAACTACAGATATCATCCATGAGATATAAGTAGGATGTCTTAATTTTTGTACGCGCTGCCATCTGCCGTCAGGGGTTTGAGTCCCCCCTTGGGCAAGGGGGTATTTATTTGTCCTGTAGATCAAATTGGTACAGCCACTTGTACAAGGAATGGGATAGGTCAAGAATACAATGTAATATAAACAAGATACAAAGTTAGAATATTAATTAGATAAGATAACCATATTCAATGCAGTACAAATAAGACAAAATTAAAATACAAATTCAACAAAAATGTTCAAATGTTTGTAAATCTATTGGACCAAACTGCTTGGTCATCAGTACGTAGCTTACGAACTACTTAAACTAAGGTAAACTAGCCTAAGGACAACACACACACCCATGCCCCAGGGAGGACTCGAACCTCTACGGCGAGCAACCTAGCGCTCCGCAGTGATACACTTTAGACCGCTCGGCTACTCCACCACGGCAATTCAACAAAATATAGCATTTTATGAAATACAACATATGTGAAAAACAATACATCTAGATTGCATGCAAGAGTAATTTCATTTCTAATTAAATGTATGTATTATGTACTGAGAAGCAGTAAACATAGCCCAAATGGACAAAGTGCTTTGGGGCACCTCTGAAATTTTGTATGAATTAAAAAGTTTGTGTATGAGATTATGGAAAAAAATACAGTTTTGCATCTAGGAATTCAGAAACAGAGTAGAAGCAATTGTTAGCTAAGAGTTTTTTCAGTTCGTGTCTTATTTTACTTGGGCAATGGGATGACTTCATACTGGCTGGGAGGTGGTTATAAATTTTTATACCTGTATATTTAACTCTGCTTGTATAAAGTTTTGTATTGTGTGTTATAATTTGCAGCTGGGTTTTGTTTTCAGTGTCATGGGTGTGAAGATCTAGATTTTTGTGTAAGGATTTTAAGTGCTGTGTGATGAAACATACATGCAAGGGGGTGGCAGAATTTTAAGAGACTAGAATAGTGGTTTGCAGTGTGCAGTTTATCTTTTTGAGACCATTATTCTCATTGCCTGATTTTACAGAGTAAAAATTTTGTGTGACTCAGGACTATTTTCCCAGAATATCAAATCATATCTCATAGCTGATTCAAACAGGGTGTAGCTCCCAGTTTAGTGTTTTGTTGATGGACAGTCTTATAAATTTTGAGTCCTGTACATAAGATATGATGTTTCCACCAATGTGTATATCTGCCTCATATGGAGTAGTATTCTGTCTCATGTGGAAGTTCATGGCTACTGTTTTCTGCATATTTATTAGTAATTTCTTTGATTCAAACCAGGATTTTATTTGTGAAGTGTTTTCATCGACTATATTTTGCAGTGTGTTATCTCCACTGTTTAACAGTATGTTCACGTCATCTGCATACAGAAAAGAATAGGCCTTAGGTAAATGTTCAGGTGGATCATTTATGTATAGTGTGAATAGGACAGGGCCAAGAATTAAGCCCCGTGGAACAAATGCCTGTCTTGGCACCGAGTTGCAACCAATTCTCAATTTAATGTGCTCAGTCATTTCATGAGAAAAAAATGAAAAGAATTCAGAATGCTGTCATTGATCATGTGGTTTTTTACAGTTTGGAGCTGCTTAAAGATCCAGTGCAGACACGGTGTCGTCATTCCTTTTGTCAGGACTGTGTAAGCACCCTTCTTCAGAAGTCGCGTAACCCACAGTGTCCTCTATGTAATACTGCCCTTGGCCGTCGTGGAATCAGTGAGGATCCAAAGAAAGCTGCTTTAGTTGACATCTGTCAGCGCCTTAGCATTGCAGTGCAGCTTGATCTTGGTGTTGATGGTAAGTACACATTTACTGTTTTCTATAATAGGTTATTATATTTTAGTTTACTCTCCGATGGAAACCAGACTTTATAGTCTGTCAGTATTTTATTTAGAATCAAAATATACTATCTCTGTGCTATGCTTTGCGAATCCTTGGAAAGGAATTTAGCTTGAGTGAGTTAAATTAACATTATTAGACTAATCTAAAAGAGACTATGTAATGTGATCATGTAGTGCCAGGAAGCAGAGAAAGTGAAACACAGAAGGGGTGTAAGAGCTAGAACATTTGTTAATGGATTGGGAAACACATTCTGATTAGCATAAATCAGAAGTTTTAATAAAAATGTGTATCATTGCTTTTGTACTCAAGAACTGTTGGATTTGCTATGGAAAAATATCTCTATGTATATTAAATGCAGTTTCAGACTTACATGAAACTTTGTCTTTTTTGAGCATTAGTTAGATGAGCCATCTGAACATACCTCACAGCTTGACTTGAATCCCCAATCTGCTAGCATCTTGTGTTGCTTATGTTATTTTTCTCTAGAAGCAAGTGGCACAATACTCTCTTTTAGTAGCATTGGTACTCCAGAAATCACAACAGATGGTGTTTAGTTTTGGAGTATAATTAATGCTCATGTAAATTTTTCAATTGAAGAATGAGAATAAATGAAATTTTTTTGGACGTATGCAATTTGGTTGTTCTGCTAAAATTGTCTTGGCATTTTATTACTGTCCAGTGCCCACTAGAAAGAATTTGAGTGTACAATAACAAATGGTAAACTCATAGCTGTGTCCTGGAAAAGGAGGAACTTTTCAGTTTTTAATTTAAAAAACAGAGACTCACAGGTCTTGATAATCCATGTTTCTCATTCAAGCTGTCATTATATTTTCATTCTTTGACAATACCTCTTTCAAAATCTCATCTTAAGGTACTATAACAGAAGTCAATTAGCTACTGTCCTTCCATTCAAATGGTGCAGATAGTATCCACAAATAAAGCTCATTTGCCTTTTTCAGTGTTTGAAAAATGTTGATAACTAGCAGTTAAGTGTGATCCATTATGGAACCTGCCACTGGAGGGAAACTGGTTTACCTCAGGGAATTGTTTGGCTTTCAGTTTAAGTTACATGCCAAAGATCAGGTTCAACTACCAGAAGCTTTTGGATTTAAATGGCCTAGATGTAGCTGAACAGGGCACCAGGGTTGCATTTGTGGAGAGAAATGTTTCAAGTTATAACAACAACAACTGACTTAAGACAAAGTCCTGAATTAATGGCATAAGGAAGTGCAATATGAATTAAACGTTGAATGTTTTGATACCCAACTATAACAGTACCTGCGGAGTAACTCATGAAGAGTTCTTACCCACAATAACTACTGTGTGAATAATAAAATTAAAATCGTCTATGCAAATACTATGATTTATATTTATTCCAGAATGGGTACAGTGGTTTTCTTCCACAGAGTATCCTTCCCCAATGTGGTACTGATTATTTCATGTCAGACATGTAATACTGCTCTCGCTGAAACCTGTAATTGGATTACAGGTTGTTTGAGGCCATACTGCAAGAGAGTAACTACTAACTACTACACCTGTATTGCCTACCACTCTTTGTACACAGAGAAGACACTTCCAGTAAGGACAGTCTTCAAGTATTATGAAGTGCAATCTCCCATGTGTAACCACATTCTTTCTTCTAAAGGATGCAAGTCATATTCTCAGATATTTACACATTCCAGTTGATGCACATTTATTGGTGTAACAGTCGGCACTGTGAGAATCTCAGAGCAAACAAGTGAGAAGGGAGACCAGATGGTGGTGTGAAGAATGCAACGGAGGACTGTGTCTTGACTGTTTCACACTATGCCACACAATGGCAAATTATGCTCAATGAAAACAGTTACATTAATTCATTGAACTAGTTTTGTATGTTTATTTTTTAATAAGTTCTGATTTATGCACTTACAAACTTTTTTTTCAATCTCTGAATCTTGTATTTTTCAAAATACAATTAGTCTCTGAATTTTGCTGAATTTCCAAATACCTTAATCGAATGTGGAGGTTAAGGATAATTGTAGATACATCAGTTAGAAGGCTTTGCTTTCCTGCATTACTTTTTAAATAGGAGCCATGCAAAAAGGTGCAAAAGTGTTTGATGCCTGAGCAACTGCAGCAACCTGTGGCCCAGCTAGAATGTGTTAATTACTGCATACATGTGGAGTTCTGTTGTTTTATTTAATGACTACATTGTGATCTAGGGAAAGCTTGAGGAGGATGAGGAAGGCTGATAATGAAAATATGGAGATTCTGTCAGAAAGGAAAACTTCACTTTGAAACTTGACTTTAGAGAATAACTGCAGTGTTTATTAAGCAACCAGTTTCATGCTTCCATATTCCACTCAGTAACTTAGCTTTCATACCTTTATGAAGAACTTCACAAGGAAAACTTTTATCTCTTGGCATTAACATACAGTAAATGCTCATAAATGCCAGCAGGGTATTCAAATTTTGCCGTTCTTGCTGACCTCCACAATTCAGTGTCCTATTTCACAATCATATTAATTATAATTTTTCTCAATGAAATTGTAGCTTTGTTTTGTGCACCGTTGTCCTAATTATACAACTTTTTTTTCTAGAATTAGTCTGATTGTGATCTAGGGGGTCGAAGTGCCACTTCCTAGGTTATTTTTACAGCCCAACTATTTGGTTAAGATTGCACAAGAAATTGTTTTTGTGTGTATTTCCTTGCTAATAAAAGCAGTCATGTACTACTAATAATGTGGGAGTAAGGCATACCTTAATATATCTTACACAATATTGTACAATCAGTAAACATAATTAAATTCCTTTTATTACACTTGCATACAGTTTAATAATTTTGGCTCCAAATTCACCAGCCCTAAAATCTGCTGCCCTAGGCTCCAGCCTATGCAGCCTACTGGTAAACCCGCCACTATTTCCACCCCTCTAACACTTATTCAATATCTGCTATTTTGTTGTGCTTGTGATGGTTTAAAGGAGGAACTACCATGCAATCTTACTTTGTAAAACAGCTTTGGAAAAATACATTCATTATTTTAGCCTTTTCTGTGTCATTCTCTGTTTCAGCACCATTATGGTCACAGAGTGTCTGGATATCTGGTTTTTACCCGTTTACCGATTTGATATAGGACCAAAATTTCTTAGGATTTTCTACCAAGTTGGTACATGAAACATTACCATCTAAGCCATTGAATGTCTCTTGCATGTTAGGCCTTATGGTAATTTTGACATCACTTTACTTTTGCTTGTCTGCAAGACTTTGGCTTCATTTATATTTTTGGTGAAATTAACTTTGATTTCATAACAGTTTCCTCACTCAGGTGTTGAACCACGGTGGATCTTTCCCATCTCTCATTATTTTACCTTGCACATAAATATCTAACTCTTTTGTACATTACACTTGAACATCATTCAAAATTGCTCAACAGTCTCAGTGTTTGAGACGAACTATTGTGTCGACCCGGTAAGTACTCGGAAAAACTGACCCTTTTCGCTGTTATTAAATAAAATGATCTTTCTACCTATCTCAATATTTCTGTTTAAAGCTGTATTCATTTATGTTGTAATGGCCTTGTGATTGCTGATTCCCAGGTCTGTGCTACCTGAATTGAAAAGTCTATATGTCATCAGCAAGTCTAACATCTTACTCCCCGAGTTGGCTCTATTAACTGTTCAAGGTAATTTTCGGATACAGCACTCAGAACAATGTTGCTGGAGTCTCTGTCCCTGTCACCTGTCTTAAACAAGTTTATCTCCCAAGTTTATCTGGTAGGTTAAAATCTCCACCTAAAACTATAACATGACTAGGAAATCTATGCGAAATATTTTCTAAGCTTTTCTTCATATGTTCTGCTGCTACTACTACAGCTGAGCCAGATGGTCTGTGAAAATTTCCAAAGACCATGTTTGAGCCACTTTTCATTACTCTTTGACAAAATCTTCATGTGTTACATTTTGGCAGCTGTATTGAAATTCTGCAACATTTTTGGGGGTGTCACTGTCATTGCCCAGCAGGCCATGGATTGCTCCTTCAACATCACTGTTAATGTTTGAGTGCTTGAACTACTTATAGCTATCTTGGCATCCTTCACAATGCATTTTTAGTTCAAAATAGTGATGCTACCTGATCACACACTCAATACAACCTTCTTCAAATGTCATGTAGTTCTGTGAATAGTTTGATGGAATAGCCACAGGCTCACCACTTGCCCCTGGTTTTGCACTTTGAGGCACAAAATACGGCATTGCTCAAACCTTAATACTTCCTCTGTTATGTGTCAATTTTCTTGAGTGTGATCATAGCAGGGGGCCCCTGAATGAATTCCTAGACGACCTGTGTGATGTCCAATAGTTGAACAGTGATCCTCACCCTACCATGGGGAGTGGATCCCACGCTGAAGAGGAGTGGGCTGAGTCAGCCACTACTTACATTTATATATGAGCCCCTTAAAGCACAAGTGGTGTAACTCACTTTATCTTAGTTTTGAGATATTTACTGTTATATTAGAATTGTTATCCAAAAATCAGATGTGTACTTTTTTATGTTTTCTCAATTTAAATGTCCTCGATGAACATAATTCTAACTTACATTCATGGTTTTTTTTTTTTTTTTTTTTTTTTTTTTTTTTTTTTTTTTTTTTTTTTTTTTTTAAAATTTCAAATATTATTGCACGTGTACAAGTGTCTAAATTTAGTTACACCGCTTGTGTTGTAACTAGAACAAGAATATTATTGACAACAAAAATGTTAATGGTAGCAAAAAAAAGAAAAAATAAAATTAAAAAAAAATACACTCAATTAATATTACTTTCTACTCATCATCACTGTATTTCATATGTCCGCGCACCGTGTAATTAAAAACGGCGCCGACACTAGTGCTACAGGCTGCCGCCTGATGCACCACAGGCGCCGCTCTATATGAGAAGTTGCGCACACACTTTTCGTGTGTTAGCCATCTACAAAGCACTTGGCGACGAGTCAGTAGTATTGCACGCTTGTTCCGCAGCCTCCATACCGACCCTGTTATATGGGCACAGTGTCTGATCTCCTACTTGTCTCTCTGGGGTATCGTATGTGTGTTTCCTTCATTCTCTATGACTTCTATGGAACCCGTGTTACTTCAGGTGCTGCAACAGCTGCAGCAGCAGCATGAGCAGCAAAAACAGCAGATTGACCTCTTAACTAAATTGTTTACTTCATCGCGCGACGTTGCGGTGCCATCATGTCTTCCTCCTTTTCTTTCCTATGATGAGGCCATGGAAGAACGGGACAAATAAGAGCATCGTTTATATCAACACTTTCAAGCTTTTTGTGTTATGGACCCTACGTTGTGTCGCCCCTTGTTTCTTTCATGGTGTTCTCCTCAGGTGTATTGGGTTTTGTATAAACTGACGCCGTTGCACGATCCATCTACCCTTTCTTTTCACGAGATATGTTCTTTGCTTTCTGGGTACTACTGCCAGCCAACGAATACAGTGATCTCTAGTATGGAAATTTACCAATGTCATAAACAGCCCAATCAGACGTACCAGGCCTGGGCAGCCGAACTACAGGGACTTAGCCGTCATTGTAATTTTATTTCAGATGTTCACAAGGAATCCTGTGCAGATTGCATGGTTTGGGACGTTATCCTACGCTTGGCTCCTGACAGGGAAATCCGTGACTGTGCCCTCCAACAGGATGACCTCACCTTTGCTGATGTTTTTAAAATTGCTCAGGCTTCCGAGGTTATGCGGGTGTCGGCCTGCACTACCAACACATGGGGCAATGTTTCCGCTGTTCAACGATTCGATTCTACTCGGTGACGTTGTGCTGATGCGTTGGGAGAGGTGGCGGCAGTTACCTCAAACCGTCTACTCCAGTCACAGGACCAACGACAGAACAGCTCAGCTCAACAGTACAGTCGACGGCCTTCTCATTCTGGTAAATGGATGGCGTTTCCTACTTGTCCTGAGTGTTTTTCTACCCATGAACATAATGATTGACCACGCCGTTGGGCCACATGTCAGTACTGTAGGAAAAACCGGCAAATTTCTTCAGTATGCCGCTTGGCACTGGCAACACTCGCCCGTGATGTGGCTGTGGAAATGAACAATGATGTGGCACACACACACACTCCTGCCAAGCTTTTCATTGAAGTATCTGTTCTGAACCACGTGGAGCAGATGCAGGTAGACTCAGGGTGGCAGCCACATTACTGAACTGTCAAGACATACTTATATCTTTGATCACCCCCCTGCAACTGGCATCGCAGTAGCTTTCGAGTTACAACCAGCAATGTAGTCCTTTGTTAGGTAAATTCACGGCCCCAGTGCTGTATCGCTCGGTGGTCTGAACAATCACGTTTTAGTAGTGGATCAAGCCTCAACAGCCAACCTGTTTGGTATGGATGCTTTTCAAGCCTTCCGGTTCTCTATATCCGATGATGTTCATTTAGTATCAGACCAACTGCTGTATCCGTCTTTAGAGTCTCTTTGTTCTGAATATGCCCCTCTCTTCTCACCAGGACTGGGTTGTGTTTCCTCCTTCCAAGCTCACATTACCACGAAACCAACCGCCCGTCCTAGTTTCTTCCGGGCACGTGAGATACCTGTTGCCCTTAAAGCAGCGGTAAAAAAGGAATTGGACCACCTTACAGATGCCGGCGTTATTCGCCTGGTTGCGTCTAGTGAATGGGCCACACCATTGGTAGTCATTGTCAAACCCTCTGGCAAACTCCGCATTTGCGGCGACTTTAAGGCCACGATTAATGCTCAATCCATCATAGACACATACCCCCTTCATCAACAGGAAGAATGCTCTCGAAATTGTCTGGTGGACAATATTTCTCGAAAATAGACCTGGCAGAAGCATACTTACAACTGCTGTTAGACAAGGAGTTGCAAGGCAAACTGGTAGTCAACAGCCTGTTTTGACTCTATCAATACCTTTGACTTCCCTTTGGGGTTGCAAGCGCACCAGCTATTTTCCAATGCTTTTTAGAGGAAGTTACACACCCGATTCCGGGATATATCAATATATGGATAACATTGTGGTCACTGGGCGCACTAATGAGGAACATGTGAACAATTTGCAAACATTATTCTCTGTGTTACAAGACAAGGGTCTCAAATACAATCTCCAAAAGTGCCAATTTTTTCAGCCCACTATTGAGTATCTTAGATTGGAGTTATGGGGATGAGGTGTTTCCCCCATTATGGGCCACATGCGTGCCATGACCATTGCCGCACCCTATGTCTGTTAAGGATTGCAGGCCTTCTTGGGAAAAATTGCATATTATCACAAATTTATTCTGGGGGTCACCACTCTTTCGCGTCCTCTCTAAGATTTGTTATGGTAAGATACCAAATTCGAGTGGTCCCCCGCATGCGAGGCTGCCTTTTTGTCACTTAAGAACAAATTACTTTCTGCTCCACATTTAATGACGTTCCACCCTGGTGAGCACTTGGTTTTGGCGACAGACATGGCTCAGTATGGGGTGGGTGCTGTTCTTTTTCACTGAATACCTGATGGCTCTGAATGTTCCGTCGCATTCGCCTCCAAAGTGCAGTCAAAGTTCTTTCAAATAGAAAAAGAAGCTCTAGCAATTTTGTATGCTCTTAAGAAATTCTGTTTTCCTATATGGTATGAAATTTCATCTAGTGACAGATCACAAGCCTTTGGTGTTCCTCTTCAACCCCTCGTCCCCACTACAGGATAAAGCTGCACACAGGCTTCAGCTTTGGGCATTGTTTCTTTCTCGTTTTCACTATGAGATTCATTTCCGCCCTACAGTGAAGCATGCAAACGCTGATGCATTGTCCCGTCTGCTGATTGAACTGGATGCTACTTTTGATCACAATGAACTTCTGTGCTTCCACATTGATGATGAGGCGCAGCAGACGGTTGAGGGATCCCCCCTCACTTCCGACTGCCTTGCTGCAGCAGTGGCGTCAGGTCTGTTGTTGCGTCAAGTAGTGCGTTATATTCAATATGGGTGGCTGGAGTCAGAACCAGGACTGGAAAGTAGCCATGTCCTTAATTAAACTTATTCTTAGTGAAGACAACAACACTGAAGTAATTGACCAAAAGTTCATGGTTAGTGGCCGTTCTTATCTTCCGAATGACACTGACTTTATTCAATAGAAGATTTTAGGAAGAGGCAACAGATTTACACTCCTATGACTGGTACTAGATCATTGTTAGGTCAATAGGGGAAAAATCCCTTTCACATCACTGTTATGTCAAACAATGATACTTGTCTGTTGAGAACCTGCTAAAAGAATAAACAAATGGAAGAAAGAAAGTAAGGGATATCCTTTATCATGGTTGAAAAGGCAGTGGATTTGGTACCTTTTTAAGCACATGTACCTTCGAAAGTTAATCTTTATGCCAGAACCCAAAAGCGATGAAAACATATGAGTTTGTCACATAAACTGCAGCAAACGAATGCAACAGTTTCACAGTCTGAAAACATAAAAATTAAAATTTTCGTCTGTGGGAAGGCTCGAACCAAGGACCTTTTGCTCTGCAGTTCCTCATGCTAGCCGCAGGACCATGGCACTCTTGTGCTCACTGCCTGATCTTTGTTGCTTATCTTTCGCATGGACTGCTCAGTTTTTATATTTTGCTTATTTTTTTCATAGTTCCACACAACTTCTTCCTATTTTCTCAATTGATCCGTGTTCAGTTTTTCAAGGCCTATCCACTGTGCCAACTTATAACTAAATCTGAGGGAGGTGTGATGAGGAGGTTCCTTTGTTAGTAACACTCGCACATTGATTGAACCTACCCGTAACAAACCTATTGGCCCACTTCTGATTTGCTTCCATATCCTCCTTTAAACCAGTCTGGTGGGGATCCCAAACACTTGAGCAGTACTTACGATGCTGTCGCACAAGCATTTTATATACAATCTTCTTTACAAACAAATCACATTTTCCCAAAATTCTCCCAATGAAGCGAAGTCCACCATTCACCTTCCCCGCGACTGTCCTTAAATGCTTCTTCCATTTCATATTGCTGTGCAGCATTACACCTAGATATTTAATTGACCCGACTCTGTCAGAGTGCTCTATTCAAACATTACCTGATTGTTTCTCCTACTCATCTGCATCACCTTAAATTTTTCTATATTTAGAGCTAGAAATGACGCTAGTACTCTCTGGTGAATACTCGCCATCAAGGACAACATACTGGCTTCTATTAGTTAAGTAGTCATAGGCCTCTCACATATTTGGGTACCTACTTTATTTGCCCATACCGTCGTTAGCAGCCAGTGTTGTGGTACCTTGTCGAATGTCTTTCAAAAATTTGCAAATATGCAGTCTGCCTGTTGCGTTTCATCCATAGCATGCCAGATGTCATGAGAGAAAAGGGCAAGCTGTGTTTTGCTTGATCAATGCTTCCTAAAGCCGTGCTGATGCATGGACCAAAGCTTTTCCGCCTTAAGGAAATTTACTGTATTGGAACTGAGAATATGTTGAAGAATTCTACAGCAAACTGATGTTAATGATTATGTATTAATAATTATGTAGGTCTGCTCTTTGCCTTTTTATACATGGGAGTCACCTGCGCCTTTTTCCAGTTGCATGGAACTTTGTGCTGGATCAAAGATTTGTGATGAATACGAGCATAGTAAGGAGCAAATGCCGCAGAGTATTCTTTGTAAAACTGGATTGGTACCCATCTGGACCTGGTGGCTTGTATGTTTTCAACTCTCTCAGCTGTTCGCCTACGCTGGCTATGCCTATTACTATGTCCTCCAATTGGGAGTCAGTATGATCATCAAATGAGGGTCCTCCTGTGTGTATGATTTCTTAAATGTTAAATTTAAAATTTCTGCCTTCATTTTGCTATCTTCTATCACCACCCCAGAATGATCAGTGAATAACTAGATCGAGGTCTTTGATTCGTTTAGTGATTTTACATAGGACCAGAATTTTTTTGGGTTCTCCACAGGATCTTTTGCCAAGGTATGACAGTGGTAGTTATTGTATGCTTTGCGCATTGCTCTTTTTATAGACATGCGAATCTCTACTAACTTTTGTCTGATTTGATTTATTTACCTTTTTTCAACCAAGTGTGCAGCTGCCTTTGTTTTGCTTTTGCCTTTGTTGTGGAAAATAAGTGGCATGCTTGTGTGATAGTTACAATTAAATTCCTGGGATAATTTCATGAGAATACCTATATGACTGCTTTAGTAAACCCATAAAGATTTCCTTCTTCTGTCCTTGTCAAAATTATATCAATACTAAAGATTAAAACAAAACAAAAATAAAATAAAATTGTCTTAGTGTTGATAAAACTCAAAAGTTAAGCGTGAATATCCAGTAGGCTGGGCAACATAAGCAGCTTTCAAGTACTCATCTTTCATTTAATACTGCAATACATACATTCCACTTGTTTTCTTCTTTGGTTTAAATTTTGTTCAATGTAATAATTTTGTAAACTGATTTAAGATTAGTTTAGGACAACAAAAAACATGTCTTATCTCACTTGTTGTATACAAAAATTAATTATTTTTATGCAAGTTACTTTTCAATGTGTGTAATTTGTTCACAGTGGATTCTTACATAGCAGCCGGTGCCACTTCACATGAGGCTTTCATAGATTCACCAAGGCACAAGAAGTTCGGTTTATTGGAAAGTAACAAGGAGAATGACATCCAAAATGATTTTCTCAAATTGGGGAGGGAGATAAATGGAAATGCAGTTTCCAAAAGCAATACTTTATCTAGGGTGAAAGAAAATGTTAGCAGTGATACACCAAAGCAAGCAGAAACAGGACAGAATGCCCGAAACACGTGGTAATGATACCAAAGTCACTACAGTATTCTTTACTTTTTTTCACTTGGCTTTATAATTTTGATTGGTTTGTGTTGTTAAATATATTTTCAAATAATAGCAACATTTAAAATTTTATATTGCACATTTAATTCCATTTTGTTTGTAGCTTTGATGATTCTTCTGTATCTTTTTTACGTATGTATCATTCTTTCATGTGATAAAATGGTTGTAAATAAAACTCTCTTCATATGCCAGGCTTCTCCAGATAAGTGAACATGTATATTTAATGTCAGTATGTGACAAATGTAAATGTTTGTTTTATATAAAAAAGAGGGCTTCTGTTTGTCCAGCCAAGGGAGACAGAAGTGTCACTTTCACATCACTTTATTGTATCGAAAGTTGCAGTCATACAACAAAGTACAGTAGTGGATTTGCACAACAAGAGATAATACAAAAGTCAAGATATAGTGAGAAAATCTTACATACTGAGGCTGAACCCCATGGGTGGCTGCCATATATAGACATTTTAGGGGCATTGTGTGCCCTGGGGTCAATTGAAGTCTGTGATACAACCCGTCAGCTTCGACCAATGACGTCATATCTGAGTTAAAGATGCTAGTTTGTTTGTAAGCAGAAAATTGATTATAGATTGTGATTTTGTGTTTAAAAAGTGATCTATAGCTTCTCTCTGATAGTTAGATATAGGTTGACAGAGAGGGTTTCCCCCCGCAAGTGAGCACCGAAGGTGCAAATTTTTGGGACAAGACCTGTAATTGATGGTGCATTCTATTGTGATAATCTGTAATTTATGAGGATAATCACAGATTAGTATCTACAATACATAAGTATTTCTCATAATGGAAAGTCCAAGTTGGAATTAACAATATAGTAATAGGACAGTTTACGACTCACCGCAAAGACGTGACTATGAGCCACAACAGGCACATAAAAAGGCACACACGTACAACACTTTCAGCTATCAGCCATGGCCTTTTCCAGAAATAGGACATTCACGCAATCACTCAGGCATACAACAGTCACATAACCGTCATCTCCGACTACCGCAGTTCGATTTATGATATTATCCCGCATGTTTATATTCATTGATAGTGTTTGTTAGTTTGTATACCTACATAGTGTATCTTGTGAGACTCAGATATGACATCATTGGTCAAAGCTGACATGTTGTATCGCAGTCTTCAATTATGCCCTGCCCTGGGTTGCATACACTTTCAAGGTCCTTGGCAGCACGCTCGTATGCCATAGGCGCATATTACGTGTATTATAACTGTGTGTGTCACTCTCATTGGTAACCACTACACTCGTGGCTGTAGGCCACAAAAATAAAAATCTCTTTTACTCAGTTAAACTTTGCCTCACTAGGGACTTGGTCCTGCAAGGCATGCAGAGAATGTCTGTCTCTGATTAAAAATTGTGGTATTTTTTTGGTATCATCAACAGTGTAAAATTACATTGTTTCAAATCTACAGGTAGCTACTACATACAGTTCAGATCTCTAGAATCATCAGTATAGAGCTTTAACTGCTGAGTGAGAAAATTGCATGCATACATTCAAGTGATCTGTGGACAAGTAGTCTTAATATGACATAATTGTACTTGATAATATAGTGAGGACAGTTTACTACTCACCGCAAAGACGTGGCGACGAGCTGCGACAGGCACATACAAAAGACACACACATACAACACATTCAGCTATCGGCCATGGCCTTCTTCAGAAATAGAGCACTCACGCAATCACACAGGCACACAACACAGTCATACAACCATCACCTCCGACTGCCATGTGTGGCAGTCGGTGTGGCAGTCGGCAGTCGGCAGTGGCAGTCGGAGGTGATGGTTGTATGACTGTGTTGTGTGCCTGTGTGATTGCGTGAGTGCTCTATTTCTGAAGAAGGCCATGGCCGATAGCTGAATGTGTTGTATGTGTGTGTCTTTTGTATGTGCCTGTCGCAGCTCGTCGCCACGTCTTTGCGGTGAGTAGTAAACTGTCCTCACTATATTATTTATTCCAACCTGGACTTTCCATTATTATAATTGTACTTGGGTATATACTGACCATTTACTTAAAAGCAGAGGCATTGGGCACCAACAGGACACAGAGGAAGGTGCCATAGGCATGTGGGCTAGGCAGGTAATGCACAGGTGTTTGCACTAATGCCAAACTGTACACAATGAAGGCAGCATGCAGACACAAGATGGGAAGGTGTGATAGAACAGAAGAAGGGGAACTGTTGGGTAGTGTGGGGAGGAAGATTGATGGAGGTTAAGGTCAGGCCATTTTCAGAAGGAAAGGATGTGTCGTAAGGATAGCATATTACAGAAAAGCTGTTGGAGGAGGACAGAATCCAGATGGTCCAGGAGGTAAAGCAGCCATTGAAATCAAGCATGTTCTGCCTCAGGGTGTTCAACTTTGTTCTTGGCTACATTTTGGCAGTAGCCATTCATTCTGATGAACAGATGATTGGTAGTTATCTTAATATAGAAATCTGAACATTATTTGTAGCAGAGCTGATACATGATGTGACTGCTTTCGCAGGTAGTCCAGCCTCTGTTGGTGTCAGATAAGCCTGTGACAAGACTGGAGTAGAGAGTGCATTTCATGCACCGAGTCTCACACTGTTATGATCCCTGCGGCAGAGGTTGGTATGGGGTAGCTGGCATGGGAATGGACTAGAATGTTGTGTATATTGGCTGGATAATGGAAAACAGTCTAGTTGAGCTGGAGATCTTTCGTAGGATATCCCTCATTTCAGGGTAGGATGATGAGAAGTCAAAGCCCTTAAAAAGGATGTAGTTCAGTTGTTCCTGTCTGGTGTAGTATTGGATGACAGGGAGGTGTTCATTTGAATGATTCCAGAGTGTGCTGGGAGCTTTTGTGGTATGTGAGGTGAGACCCTCAGCATATTGCACGAGTTATTGTCACTGCATATATGCCGTGCACTTGTAGCTGAGCTGTATGGGAGAGATTTGTTTGGTGTAGAAGTGATGGAGCTGTCAAAATGCAGTGACAATAACTTGTGCAGTATGCTGAAGGTCTCACCTCATGATCTTCCAGTACCCTCCAGAATCTGTTGGAGAAAATCCAAACTGCAAATAAACCCAAAATACTGCTGTACTAAGCCGTTCAAACCCATAGACGTGGGTTTGTGTGCATAGTTTTCTGAATGATTGTGTGGATGTAGTGTTTCTTTTTCTGATGAAGTCCATGGCCTGAAAATTTAAGTTGTATGAATGTGATTGTCAGTATTTCGTGCCTATCAGCAGCTCAGTGTGCCTCTTTATGGTGAGTTGTCATTTATTCTCCATTATTGAGATTCCAATAAGATTTTCCATTGAAGGAAGGAAAGCCTAACACAACCACAAACAGATCCAGCTCTAATCATCCTTTATGACAAATTTTCCACCATTGATAAATCACAGTGACTACCTGGCAGAAAGGATAAATATAAAAATGCAGTAAATGAAACAGGCAAAATGGAGTACAGACGACTAAGAAATGAGATTGACAGGAAGTGCAAAATAGCTAAGCAGGAGTGGCTGGATGGCAAATGCAAGGATGTAGAAGAATGTATAAATAGGGGAAAAATAGATACAGCCTACAGGAAAATAAAAGAAACATTTGGAGATAAGAAAAACAGCTCTATGAATATCAAGGACACTGATGGAAAACCAGTTCTCAGCAAAGAAGGGAAAGCTGAAAGGTGGAAAGAGTATATAGAGGGGCTCTACAAAGGAAATGAACTTCAAGACAATATTGTAAGAAGGGAAGAGGATGTAGATGAAGATGAAATAGGAGATACTGTACTGAGAGAAGAATTTGACAGACCCCTGAAAGACCTAAGTCGAAACAAGGCCCCTGGAGTAGATGATATTTCCTCAGAGCTACTGAAGTCTCTGGGAGAACCAGCCATGACAAACCTGTTTCACCTGGTGTGTAAGATGTATGAGACAGGCGAAGTACCCTCAGACTTTAAGAAAAATGTTATAATCCCCATTCCAAAGAAAGCCGGTGCAGACAGGTGTGAAAACTACAGAACCATTAGTTTAATAAGTCACGGTTGCAAAATATTAACACGAATTATATACAGAAGGATGGAAAAACTGGTAGAAGCCGACCTCGGGGAAGATCAGTTTGGGTTCAGGAGAAATGGAGGAACTCGGGAGGCAATACTCACTTTACGACTTATCCTAGAAGATAGATTAAGAAAAGGCAA
This sequence comes from Locusta migratoria, assembly GCA_026315105.1. NCBI lineage: Eukaryota > Metazoa > Arthropoda > Insecta > Orthoptera > Acrididae > Locusta > Locusta migratoria. Next base: position 249,307,069 of record CM048746.1, on the reverse strand, counting down.
ACCTACATTTCTAGCTTTTGTAGATTTGGAGAAGGCTTTTGACAATGTTGATTGGAATAAACTCTTTCAAGTTCTGAAGCAAGCAGGAGTAAAATAAAGGGAGCGTAAGGTTATTTACAACTTGTACAAAAACCAGACAGCGGTTGTCAGAGTTGAAGGGCATGAAAGGGATGCAGTGGTTTGGAAGGGAGTAAGACAGGGTTGTAGCCTTTCTCCAATGTTGTTCAATTTTTACATTGAGCAAGCTATAAAGGAAAACAAGGAGAAATTTGGTTAAGGAATTAAAGTTCAGGGGGAAGAATTAAAAACATTGTGTTTTGCCGACGACATAGTAATTCTGTCAGATACAGCAAAGGACCTGGAAGAGCAATTGAACGAAATGGACAACGTGCTGAAAGGTGCATATAAGATGAACATTAACAAGAGCAAAACTAGGGTAATGGAGTGCAGTGTAAGAAAATCAGGTGATGCTGAAGGAATTAGATTGGGAAACGAAGCAATAAAGGAGGTAGATGAGTCTTGTTACTTGGGCAGTAAAATAACAAATGATGGTCGCAGTACAGAGGATATAAAATGCAGAATGGCAATGGGTAGAAAAGCGTTTTTGAAAAAGAGAAATTTGTTAACATCGAATATTGATTTAAGCCTAAGGAAGTCCTTTCTGAAGGCATTTGTATGGAGTGTTGCCTTGTATGGGAGTGAGACATGGACGATAAACAGTGCAGACAGGAAGAGGTTTGAGGCTTTTGAAATATGGTGCTACAGAAGCATGCTGAAGATTAGGTGGGTGGATCGCGTAACTAATGAGGTGGTACTGAACAGAATTGGGGAGAAAAGAAATTTCTGGCATACCTTGACTAAAAGAAGGGATAGATTGGTAGGACACATTGTAAATTTAGTTTTGGAGGGAAGTGTGTGGGGTAAAAATCACAGAGGAAGACCAAGAGATGGATACAGTAAGCAGATTCAGACAGATGTAGGTTGCCGTTCTTATGTGGAGATGAAGAGGCTTGCTCAGGATAGGGTATTGTGGAGAGCTGCATCAAACCAGTCTCCGGACTGAAGACCACAACAACAGCAGAAATTCCAGAAAGGGTTCAACAATATTTCATGAAGGATAGGTTGCTTAATCACCACAGATAAGTCCAATGAGTTGCAGAAAGTCACAAATAACAGAGCTTTTGGTTGATAACGCCTTTGTCAGACACATTCACACAGACGTGACTGCTGTGTCCGGCCGCTGTGGCCAGCCTGCGAGACTCGGCATGACCAAGGCGGGAGCAACCAGTGGTGGGGGTGAGGTAGTGGCAAGGAGAGGGAAGCAGGAGGGGAGGGAGGAACTGCAAGGAATGGGTGGGGGAATATGCCATTGTTGTCTGTTGGACAGGGTGGAAGGATGGGAAGTGACTTAAAATGTGTGGCTGAATGAGAGACATATGTAAGGATAGAATGTGGGGAGGGAAGGGTGGTGGAGGCAGGAACTAGTGAAGGTTTAAGCATGGGGGAGTTGGAAGTATAGGGTATATTGTAGGGAGAGTTCCCACCTGCACAAATCTGAAAACCTGGTATTTATAGGACGGATCCATATGGCACAGGCTGTGTAGCAGTCATTAAAGTGATCCACATTATGCAGCACTGCAAGCTCTGCAACAGGATAGTCTAGCTGTCTCCTAGCTACAGTTCGGTGATGGCCATTACTCCTGACAGACAGCTTGGTGCTAGTCATGCCCACATAGAAAGCTGCACAGTGGTTGCAGATCAGTTTGTATAGAACATGACTGCTGTCACAGGTTGCCCTTTCCTTTATGTGATAGGAAATGCCTGTGACAGGACTGGAGTAGGTGGTAGTGGGATAGTGGATAGGACAGATTTTGGATCCAGGTCTATTGCAGTGATATGAGTCATTGGGCAAGGGATTGAAAGCAGGGATGGACAAGCGTATTAGATAGTTTGGTGGGCAGCGGAATACCCTATACGGGGGATAGGGAGGAGATTGTGTATTGTATTTCTCATTTCAGGACATAATGAAAGGTAGTCAAAACCATGGCGGAAAATGTGGTTTAACTGATCCTAGTATTGGGTAACAAGAGATTCTTTTGTGGCCGAATGGTGGGGGTGGAGGAGCTGGTAGGTGACTGGACAGACAGAGCCCGTAAAATCTCTTCCTAGATAAGGTTTGTGGGGTAATTGTGGTCATTGAAGTCCTCAGTGAGGCGTTTGGCATATTTGGATAGGGATGACTTGTCATTGCAGATGCAACAACCACAGATGGCTAAGCTGTATGGAAGAGACTTTTTGTTGTGGAATGGGTGCCAGCTGTCAACATGTAGATATTGTTGGTGATTGGTAGGTTTGATGTGGCTGGAGGTACTGATCAGGCCATTCTTGAAGAGTAGGTCCACGTTGAGGAAGGTGGCTCATTGTGTTGAGTAGGACCACATGCAGCAAATGGAGGATGTGTTCAGGTTTTAAAGGGATGTGGGTAGTGTATCCTCACCTTCAGTCCAGCCACCCGTGGTCGTCGCATCTGCAATGACCTGAACTTTTGTCGTAGCGGCACATTACATTACTGATGATGTAATTAGCTTTGAAAAAGTGTTCTGCAACATTGCTGTCACTCCGAGAACAATGCTTTGATGTCTGTGAAGCACTTTTGCAATGCTTTGAAGAAGACGTTAGTGACTTCTTTGTGTAAATCATTACAGAGGAAGACACCTAGAACAACTTCTAAAAAAAAAAAAAAAAAAAAAAAAAAAAAAAGTGCCAGTCCTCTTTACCAAAACCCAAGAATCTCCCAGTATTATGCTTTGAAGGTTATGCTGACACGCTTTTGGGTGTTAGTTTGCAATACTAAGCATCTAGGGGGAAAACTGTCATTAATCTGTCTTATTTTAATTTGTTGAAAAGTCATCTTTGTCTGCAATAAAATGAATTTGACCTAGACATCTGATTTTTGAACATGATAATGCTCACCTTCATATTATCAATGCCTAAGTTACAACGATCACTGATACTGTTCTACATATGCTACACTCGGAAGACTTTGCCCCAATTAATACAAAATGCTTGGATCGGTCATAGATGTGACAGAGGGAAAAAGAGAGTTGTGAGGTGGAGATTGAATTTTCACAAGCAGCCTCATTAGTTTCTCCAGAAAAATTTGTGCACCTCCTTTGGGCTGGAGGAAGTGTGTTGAAAGTCAGGGAGACAGTATTAAAAATGACATACTTGGGTTTAGTAAATTACATGTAGAAAAGTTGCTTAAAATATCCACCTGGTCTAACAACAAATGTTATGTTTAAATATTTACTATTCTTGTACTCAAGACAGTCAATAGATTTCCTGGATGAAGGTATTAACTATTGGCTTTCTGGAATATTGGTATAACCTGTGCAACTTCCCAGTCTTTGGGTAAGGACTGGTAGTGGTTGTATATGATAAGTAGGTATTGGGCTATTGCATCAGCACACTCTTAAAGGAAACTAATTGGCATACAATGGGAACAAGGAGACTTACTTTTGTTAAATGATTTAAGTTGCTTTAATAAACCAGGGGTATCAACTTCTAGATTATGCATGCTGGCAACTGTTCTTGACACGAATTCTGGAATATTTTCTTCTTCTTCTTCTTCTTCTTCTTTCATGAAAGTATTTTGGAAGACTGTGTTAAGCAAGTCTGCTTTAGCACAACTGTCGTCAGTAGCATCTCCATTACTATTATTTAGTGAAGGTATTTATTGTGTTTTACCACTAGTATACTTTACATACTACCAGAATTTTTTAGGATGCTGCAAGTGTGAAGGTCGGGGTGAGAGTTTAAATAGGGAAAGATTAATTTTTAAAACTCACAACCACCAATTGCGAACCAAATTCCTAAACATGCAAAAACACTGTAACTGTGATTGCTACTGTTTGACTCGTTTTCTAGGGGATGATATCACACGTTCGCAGCTTTCCTTCCCGGCATATGATTAACAAAAAAATTCATAATAAAGTCAAATTCATGAGAGAAAAGGGTGTACTAACTACTATTTTTGAAAACACATGAAAGTTCACTTTATGTTGTTTATTCCACAATATTAGAACCCTGTGGCTGATACGTCTGTATGTCGACACATTTATCAAATAAAGTTATAGCTCGTGAGCCCCCAGACAAAATGAATATTTGTCGCAAATTGTCTTCACACCATGTGCCTGTCTGAAACACCGTTTATATTCATGCGTATGCGACGACACCTGTTACATTAATAAATCACAGTCACTTTAATTCAATGCGATGCACACCTTGTTCCACCGGCAAAATATTCACAAACACACAGTAGCACTCGATTCAACTTGATGCAGTCTACGACAAGCAACCACACGTGGCGGTTGCTACACACAAATCTATAACCTCCACCTGCCTAGAGCGACGCCGCCCGGCCAGCTACCCCACTCGCTCCCGACTCCTCACTTCCTGCCCACGCGCGCGCGCCAAAAGCTCACCCGCCGGGTTTTTTCCCCCCCCTCTGTCATCAACTTCCCCATGTGAACTGTTCTAACCGACTTCCAACGTACAGTGCTCAGCCAATACATTTCCAAAACTTTACTTAAAATCAAAATAATTACACTACACCTTAAATAAATGTCTTCTTAGGTTTTTATATTGGTATAAACATTCTTTGTACTATTTATCACAATCGTGCAATTTCTTATATCACAGATAAGTGATTTAACTGAATATTTCAAGATAAAATACACAAGATTAATTGAAAATGAAATGAGAAATAGTTAATATATTACTTTTATAAACAAACATTTCCATGCTAGTTGTGTAACTGTTTTGTATTCATTGGTAATTTATTACTTTTCATTGTCAATTAAACATATTACATCAGATGTGACTATATCAGCTAATGTATTGTTTATTTGTCAACAGACTATTTTGTAATGAGGGCCTTAAAGGTTTCTAACTGTATCGTATTACTTCAAATGCAAGTAGTATTAGAATATTTTATTTCGCGCTGTGCACTGCACTGCCCCTGGCACTCGCCATTGTCCCTCTCTCCCCTCACCGGAAACGAAGCCTGGAAAATCCTAAGCTGGAACAAGCCACCAACGTCGGCCTGCTCGCTGGCCTCCCGTCAGCTACAAGCACACAGCAAATCTCAATGTGGAGAATTTCTACCTTTGGCCTAACTATAAATGTTGTCACCCAACTGCGTACATACATTGCTACCATAATTAATAAGATTAAAATTGTGTAACATTTAGTGCATTGGCATGGTCAATGTTTGCAGGTAACTTCATACTGTTTAATTATGAAATGCTATTAATTACCAGTATTTCTATTGGGCGGTAATCTCACAATGCTCTACAAAAATATGTGACAGGGTCTCGTCGTGGAATGTATTATAAGCTTCTTGCATTGAAGTTTGAGCTAAATTTCGAGTTTCTGTAAAAGACTGCCAGTCTTAAAGATTTTGTGTCTGTTTAAATTTGGCATGCTTTTTACTTTGATTTTGCAAGGTTGATCTAACCTGTTTTGTTTACCAAGGCAGGTCCGACCCCACGTTTGTTAAGTTGTTTGGTTTAACTCTGTCAATGATAGTCAATATTATTTCTTTGTATGTAAGTCACATCTGATCTACACTAACATTGTTAGTTTCAAAAGACTGGTGATTCTCACTCAGGAAAGCGTTAATCAATTTTTTTTATTATATGTATTTTTCATTTATTTTTGGTAGATTTGGGAAATCTGATATTCAGTTTCGCTACAAAGACTTTGTGTTCACTAATCCCTGTGTCTGTTTTGATGCTCCTTATTAGCTCTGTATTATTTGTAGCTAAGAGGTAGGGTATATTTTCATAATCATTTACTATTCTAGTGGGTTCATGAATAATTGCTCAAGATAATTCTCACAGAATGCATTCCTTATGATATCGGATGATATTTTATGCTTGCCTCCATTTTAAACGTGTATTTTTGCCAACCTATCGAGGGTAAGTTAAAGTCACCACCAATTACAATTTTATTCTTGGGTAATATTTTTGAAATGTGGTCCAGGCTTTCTTTGAACATTTCTGCAGTCGAATTATCTGTGTCAGGGGGTCAGTAAAAAGAGCCAATTATTAATTTATACTTGTTGTGAGGTATAACTTCTACCCATACTAATTCACACGAATTGACTACTTCAGTTATGCTGCAAAATAAACCACTTGTGACAGCAATAAATATGCCACCACCTGTTTTATTCAATATATCCTTTCTGAGCACCATTTGCCCCTTAGTAAAGATTTCAGCTGAACTTATATCCTACTTTAGCCAGCCTTCGGTACCTAAAATGATTTGAGATTCTTTTTTCTATTAGCACCTGAGGCTCTGGAACTTTCCCCACACAGCTATGACAATTTACAACTGTTAGCACAATGGTTTTTGATCTGTGTTTGTCCTATCTTTGACCTGTACCCTTTGAGACTGAAACCCTTCCTGTGTGTTCCCGAGGTCATCTAACCTAAAAAACTGCCCAGCCCCATGCCACACAGCTCCCGCTACCTGTGTATAGTGGACTCCTGACCTATTCAGCAGGACCTGGAACCCCACCACCCAATGATGCAAGTTGAGGAATCCGTAGCCTACATGGTTGCAGGACCGTCTGAGCCTCTGGTTCAGACCCTCCACTCGGTTCTGTACCAAAAGTCCACTGTCGGTCCTGTCAACTATGCTGCAGGTGGTGAGCTCTGGTTTCATCTTGGAAGCAAGACTGGCATTTGCCAGTTCAGGTAGCTGTTCAAAACACGAGAGGATCTCTTCAGATCCAAAGCAACAGACATCATTGGTACTAACTAGAGCCACCTGCAGTTGGTTGCAACCCGTACCCTTCATGACGTCCTGAAGGACTTGTTCCACATATGAAACTTCTTCTTTTATTCAGATTTTAGCTTATACACCATTTAGCTCCAACTAACTAACTTCAAGTAAGATGAACTTCAACTCAGTCACTTGGTTCTATATATAGATCCTTGACAATACAATGAGTTCATTACAATTAATACTTTTTAATTAAATGAGAGTTAATGTTTACCGTCCAATTTTTCATTGATACATGTATTTTGTACAAAACAGACATAATTTCTTCCTGAGTTATTAATTACATACTCCAAAATGTTCATATGGTATAATCTAATTGAGGCATCAGTAATTATTTTGATATACATTCAGTAATGTTTAGTATCAGCACAAAAGTATACGGAGATGATTTAAAGTTACACTGTGATCCTTTCTTCATAAAATTTGGGGTTTGAATTAATTTTCTGTGATATTCTTAATTGACAAAAGTATTAATTATTCGATTAATGATGAAAATTCTCCTCAGAGATAATAAATATTGTTGAAATGAGATAGAATGGCTGGCCAGTACTTACCATTGTGTTGTACCGCCGATAGTAACACAAAATGTGTTATATTTCAACAATATTTAAAAGTATTAATTATAACAATGTGGTATTAATACATCTTCTAGGTCTTTCTATATTGTTGACTGTGGATTTTTAATTAAACATTGATACTGATGCTGAATCCCTTAAGTTAATGACCACTATACTTGTCTTAAATAGGACATACTGTTGGTACAAATGTTGGCAATAAATCATAAATATGTTAGGTCACTCTGTAAATATAATGGTAAAAATGGAATGAACAGAGTACAGAACAATTGTTATCGGTAGTTGTAAAGAGATTGGGTATTGGGTGGTTGATTAAAGGATGGAATCGTAAGGTATAATTGAATATCTGCTTCTATCATTACATTGCAACACACAGGTTTGAACAGTTACTACCAAGACAAGAGTGCGGAAGCAGTTTGCGGTTGTGGCAGGGAATGACTCTTACGTGAGTAAACCAAGCTTCACATGGCTAAATTAGTTTTTACCGTTGACTGTGTTGCCCTCCATTCTTGAGCAACAGTTACCACATCTGTTGTAAAGGTTCTAATTTATTAAATTCAATAATTTGACACTCTGCTATCTCAGTGATAAGAAATTTTATTTGTTAAACTATGTTCTTTAGCAGTATTTTTTAGTTCAGTCTTCATTCTTCCCACACCAAAACGTGAATGTGGTCACATGGCCTGCAGCTTTATCAGTCTGCACCTTTTCTATTTCTAATATTTCTTGCTTAAGAGAGATTTCACATAACTCCTGTTTTTTATTATTATTATTTTATTATTATAATTAGAAACAAGTTTGTAAGTTTCCCCCTTTGAATGTCTGATGATGCCCAGAAGAGGTGAAATGTGTCATGTATAAATAACTGCAACATCGCATTTGTACGACTAAGACTGTTTCTTTACCAAAATGATATTCAGTGTGTCAAATTAACCTCAGAAAAGCAGTGCTTTTAATGGTGAACCAAGGTCAACCCTACAAAATAAAGTGCAAAAGAACACACCCAAAAAAGTTGGGGGGAGGGGGGGGGGAATAAGTGCTAAATGAGCAAGAAGAAATTTTGAAGCAAAGTATCTTGAGGTCTGCACATTGGGGATTTTCTTTCAATAAATTACACATTAGCTAGATATTTTGTGAAAGATTACCTTGACAAATCTGGCCAAAATGAGAGGAAAATGACAAACAATTTACCTGGAGTATAATGGGTGTATTTATTCTTCAAGCGGCATTCATGATATCTCTTCATTCACCGAAGTGAACATATTAAAAGAGCTTGTGCAGAAATGAACAAAGAGACACTTAAAATCTGTTTTTCCAAAATGAAGTCAACTCTGCAAAATCTCCTGCCTAGCAACATAGTTAACTATGATGATAGAAACTAAAATGAAGTAGAAACAAATAGAATAAAAAAAGTCAATTTATGTCCAAAATCCGCCAAGATACTTTGAAATTCCGGACAGAGATTTAAAATACACTTGTCGAAAATCACCCTAATCCATGGGGTGATTTCTGGACACTTTGTCTGAAGCAAATGTAGGTACACACAGAGACCTTCCATTTTTAGAAGATTTTTTTGGTTTTACATATACCCCACCTCTCTGTAAAGTAAATGTAATCTGACAAAACCTACAGAAGTTATTTTCATAATCTCTAAACTGTCTGAAATCACACTGTTTGATGGTATGTTCTAAAAATTTGTTTATTATAAATATAACTGTGATGGAGATAAAAACTAAATAAATAGAGACATTGAATACCAAGTTCTGAGTCCTGAAAATCAGTGTGTTGTAACTCCATAAAACAACATGTCAGTGTTATGGAAATGATTCAGGAACTCACATGATTCAGTAACAATTTTTAGGGATTCTAGAGGACAGCATTTGAAGCTAATTGAAGAACAATTTTATTGCCCTTTATCTTAGACACTCCTTCTATTTGGGAATGAAACTCGAAGGGAAATGACTAATAGTGATACAAGGTACTCTCCAATGGGTACTCTTTTGTGTTTATTGAGATGAAATTTCATTTTGGTGTCTTAACTGAAAGTTACTTTGAAATTTATTTAATAATTGAGATTCCATACTAAGTTGATTCACTTTTGCAAATTTGTGTGTATATTCTTTTAACTTCCTGTTTTTATTTCACATTTTTGAACTTGGATTTCAATAAGTGTTTCTTTTCATAGGAAAAATTCTCCTCGAGATCAGTCCTTGTCTTCAATATCAAACAATAGAACATACAAGAATAAAAAGGAAGATTCTAAAAAAAAGGATAACTTCTTATTACCTGCTCCAATTAACAGGCATAAGGAACAGGATACCGGTCACGTAGGTAGAAACAGACTATCTATAACACGTGGAGAAACTGATAAGGGATGCAACATTGCAGTAATAGAACAGACATCCAGTGAGGCTGCTACAGCTGGTCAAAGCTCTGCTACAAACAGTGAGAAATATTCTAAGAGTTACAAGGGACCAAAGGCAGCAAACAAGGTTAGTCTTGACAAAGATTTTTTTTTTTATTTTCCTGTCTGCTTGAAGTTTTTACAGTTAAAACAACAACAAAACACTAAACAAAACTGCATAATAGTATAGCTTAATTCTAAAACTTATATTTTACAATGAAATGCTGTGTTTGGGTAGTAAGCATAATTTTCAGTACTCATGTGAAATGTGTTTCTCCTATTTTTCTTTCTTTTATATAAGTTATTAATAGCTAACTGTTAGTAATGTGACATTATAGATGGTGTGATGAAAGCAGTATGTATTATTTATTTTTGCCCATTTTTCTCCATATCTGCAAGACCGTCTTAGATTAGGATTCATAATTAATAAAACTAGTACTGCCTGAGCTCCAAATTCAACCAGCTGTGTTTGCAAAGTCATGAAAATATAATTAAAAAAATTAATGTAATTGGAATTTATTGAACACTGCAAATTTATAGGTTTTATGTGATGTTATGAGAACAGGTGAAAGAAAAGGCAAAGAGGAAACATGAGAGAATGAAAGACAAATGAGGGAATTAATTGCTTCATTTCACAATTTACCATTACAAAACTTCAGTAAAAACAACATTTTTGTAAAAATCCTCTCACCATTCGCTAAATGTCCTTGTTCTCTGTGGTCACAAATAGGGTTGTGTTCGAGTGGTTCGGCTGAATCCATTATTCGCCAAATCTAGCACACGGGCTTCGGATTCAAGAGTCGATGCATAATGGCCGAATACTACCGAATCCAAAGTGTTATATGGAAACCTTCAGTTACTAATGTTGTAGTTTACTTTGCATAACAGTGAGCTTTCATCTGCGTTATTTATTTTCCATAGATCCACTGAAAGACGTGACATCATAAAACAAAATGATCTCACTTTAAATTTATTTAAGCGAAACCACTACGATATTGAGCTCCAAAAATCCGCCTGTGGCTTAAATCAAGTACAAAATGAATGAAGTTCTGAAAAATGGTGCTAGGAGCCGCCACAAGCCCACAAGAAACTTTTGCCATCTAATATAAGCAGAGCTACACAGCGTTGCTTTGCAGGCGCAAATATAAAATGTAGCAGCAGCAAGAAATTTACATAAGGCTTTAGGATTCTTGCATGAGTTGCCTTATTCTGATTTCAAGTACTGTTTTGTCAAATTTTGTGAAGTGCTGGGGTATGTGAACTGTAATGAAGCACTAGAATTTCAAGAAGAAAGTTATTTATTAAGTGGAAAAAAAGGTTCTAATTTTGCACCATACAGGCGGGGTGACGCCAATTCAGCAACCGCTTGATGTCTGTTTCAATCGATCAAGGTCAAGCTTAAACACATGTACACCAACTGCCTTTTGAAGAGTGACAGACAACTGACACCAACGGGTTGTGTAAAACGTGCAACTGAGCCATTGGAATGATGATATATGGAAGTGGGTTCCAAAGCAGATTGCGTAGCAGGCATTTAAAAATGTTCAGTATTGAATGCACTACATTGTACAAGGGATGATGCTCTGTAGTACGGAGGAACTGTGTTACAAGGAATCAAATGATAGTGATTCAGAATTACCGTAATGGTATCTAATTGCTATTATAAACATTTAGCAAAATTTGTATTATAACTGTAATAAATTTGTTTTATATTTCCACATTTAGTTTGCCGTTCTTTTGAAGTATCATCTAAAAGCTACTACCTACGCAAGCCTGTGTTGCATCAATATGCCTGACGCTACAGCCACTGCCTTCGTGCTACAACTTAAGGGTTTTTCTTTTAGGGGCAAGGGATTGTTCCTATGAATCTGTGATTCGTAAATTCCACACTCTATTCGCCGTAAGAATAATACAAATTTAAACATTACGCCATGTAATCTTCCCTGTTAGCTGTTACCACATGTAAATTCCGTCCACCTAACACACCCGAAAGACAATGGCGAGCACGGAAAAATATATTGTATCACGTTAATGTTTACATTTATATTATTCTTTTGCTGAACAGGAATAGTTAGAAATGAAGCACGACAACTGACTTCTAGTACTGATTTTTAAATCTTCTATGAATATAAATTCTGTGCAGACAAGTTACGTGATCCTAAATGTTTGAAAGATAAATAAATCTACAACATACCCTTGCTTAACCTCCGAAATACGCAATCTGCGCGTTACGTACTTTTCACAGTTCTGAAATGTCTTCGTGGCAATAACAAGTACACACATGTCGAAAAAATGCGGATTTCACTGTGTCTGAATGTCCTGTCCATCACTCATGGAATGCCTGATATGTCACTTTAAAATTATTTGACATTTACACATCCTTTTATGAATCTATTTTTCCAACTTCCAAAATACCTACTCATCTTTTCAGGTTTTATTTTTGATTCTTCCCCTATGGAAAAAAAAGTAATTCTTTGCTTTCTAGGACTTCATAATACAATTATTTTTTATTTCATTAAAATGAAACAGTTTGTAATAGAGTGGATAAAGTTTCTTATTATCTTTTAGAGCATCTAAACAACATATATCTCAAAATGTTTCATAGCCTACAAATTTCTTTTAAGGGGACGGGGTATTAAAAATCCTTAAGATTTAAAATAAAAATCTAAATGAAAATTTAATTTCTTAAATTTTACTGTAAGATTGTCATTTGGGATCCATCCCAGAATGCTTTATCTTCATCACTGGCTGTGATAGAGTAGTAATTCTTTTTAAATACCTACACATACTTGAGTTTACAGATTATTTGGGTTCGAGATTCGGAAGATTCGATTCGGGTTTGGAATTCGGTACATGTTTTATTTAAGATTCGGTATTCGGATTCGATTCGGTTAAATTGGGGTTCAACCCATCCTTAGTCACAAACATAAAATTTCAAACCATCAAACGATCGAACTCTGCTTGCTGCAACATATAGCTGACCATGTATGAAAACTGGTTTTCTTAATAGAATCCCAACTTTTTCAAATGTTTGCCCTTGAGACTTAGTAATTGCAAATGCAGGAATAATTTGGAATTGTGTTCTTTGGAACTGGAAAGGTAAAATAGTGCCCAAATAAGTCATATGAATACTGTGTACATAAACTGAATTGTTTAGTTATATTTAAAAGTTAAAAATTGAACGTTAAAAGAAATGGGGGGCAGTGGGAATCAAACCTGGGACCTTAAGATTGGAACTCAAAGTGCTAACTGACTGAGCTGATTTTACCTGCACCAATTTGCCACCTACAACGGGCTATAGTAGTTTCACATGTGTGAAATGCATCGTAATTCCTCGTCAGTGGGACTTTGGTGCCCTTTACCTGAAGTGGTTATGGACACAAACATCCCACTTGTGGGGTTGATGCAGTTAAATCAGGCTTTGTGGTGTTCGGGAGAACTTCACCATTCACAAGAGCTTACCTTGGCTTGCAAACATTTTGTACAGTGGGATGAAAATTATACTAACAAGTGCTCATGCCAGGAAAATATAACAAGGAGGAAAGTACTAATAGCAGAAGAGGGCCAGGACACAGTTGGACAGCTTATGCTAGGGCGAAAGTAGTCTGTTTCCACAGCACTTGTCGGCTGAAACATTTAGTATAAAATGAACAGTCTTCAAACAAGAAATTTCGTGGATGAGGATCTAACGAAATGCATGCATCACCATGTAGGCATCCAGCTGGGTATGGGGAAAAGGTGGTGGAATATCTGGTAGTTCTTATTTTTGAGGGTAGTTGCTTATATATTAAGCATGTCACTATCTTTTGTAGGCATTCATTTGTTAGGTTGTATAGCTAATAATAGCGAAGGCTCTTTATTGAGAGAACAGATTTGTCTATAGCTAGGAAAATTGCACAATAGTTGTGATGAAATATTCTTGTCTAGAAAATGAAAACTAACCTTTGTAAGTATTAATGGTTCATTCAGCGATAATGATGTAGCTAAGATTACTTTGTGTAACAAAATAAGAATGTGCCTTGTTTAAGCTGGAGCATGTGGACAAGGACAACTGGTGATCTCACTCGTGTAGCAAAAAGAGGGAAATGAATGTCACAACTTTACTATGTTCTTGATTTGATCCCTTTTAATATCCTGGGAATAAGGTCAAACAGAGAACAAGGAAATCTAATTCAATTGCACATTTGATATAAAATTTAAAAACATGTTGCAGTATAAGCATGTAATGACATTGTTTTATTATTTTTAACATCCTTTTGCATTGTAGATACAATTTGTTTGGGGTACCCACACATACCAGCAATGTTGGCTGCAATTGGTCACTCTCATTGTCGCTATCTCATATGAACGATTTAATAAGAAATTTCGACTATTATGTTGAAATCTGTCATCATATTATTTTGCTAGTAACCCCCCCCCCCCCTTTTGGCTTTTTGGTTATTCAGCTCCCATAAGTTGCTTGTTACTTTCTCTTCCATTTATTGTTAATGTTGTGTGGTTGTCATTGTTATGAAGAGCTACCTTATTGGTGGGAAGACCAGAATAGTACACTAATATTACTGCATGCAACTCATGGGCCACAGGGCCCATGTATGAGAAAACTGTAATTATGTAATATCTACGTATTATATTATTATATTCTCACTCCCATGAACCACAGACATTGCCGAGGTGGGGTGGCTTGCGTGCCTCAACGATACAGATAGCCGTACCGTAGGTGCAACCACAGCGGAGGGGTATCTGTGGAGAGGCCAGACAAACGTGTGGTTCCTGAAGAGGGGCAGCAGCCTTTTCAGTAGTTACAGGGGCAACAGTCTGGATGATTGACTGAGCTGGCCTTGTAACATCAGCTAATGTGGCTTTTCCACACAGCTACTGTGAACGGCTGAAAGCAAGGGGAAACTACAGCCGTTACCTTTCCCGAGGACATGCAGCTCTACTGTATGAACATATGATGATGGCGTCCTCTCGGGTAAAATATTCTGGAGGTAAAATAGTCCCCAATTCGGATCTCCGGGTGGGGACTACTCAGGAGGATGTAATCATCAGGAAAGACAATACTGGCATTCTACGGGTCGGAGCGTGGAATGTTAGATCCCTTAATTGAGTAGGAAAATTAGAAAATTTAAAAAGGGAAATGGATAGGTTGAAGTTAGATATAGTGGGGATTAGTGAAGTTCGGTGGCAGGATGAACAGGATTTCTGGTCAGGTGAGTACAGGATTATAAATACAAAATCAATTGGGGGTATCACAGGAGTAGGATTGATAATGAATAAGAAAATAGGAATGCGGGTAAACTACTATGAGCAGCACAGCGATCGCATTATCATTGTCAAGATAGATACGAAGCCAACACCGACAACAGTAGTACAGGTTTATATGCCAACTAGCTCTGCCGATGATAAGGAAATCGAAGAAATATATGAGGAGCTAAAGGAAATTATTCAGACAATTAAGGGAGAGGAAAACTTAATTGTGATGGGAGACTGGAATTCGGTAGTAGGACAAGGAAGGGAAGGGAAGATAGTAGGTGAATATGGTCTGGGCAAAAGGAATGAAAGAGGAAGCCGCCTGGTAGAATTTTGCACAGAACATAATTTAGTTATAACAAACACCTGGTTTAAGAATCGCAAAAGAAGGTTGTATACGTGGAAGAGACCAGGAGACACCAGAAGGTATCAGATAGATTTTATAATGCTAAGACATAGATTTCGAAACCAGGTTTTAAACTGTAAGACATACCCAGGGGCAGATATTGACTCTGACCATAACTTGTTGGTTATGAAGTGTAGGCTGAAACTAAAGAAACTACAAAAAGGTAGGAAAATAAGGAGATGGGACCTGGATAAATTGAAGGAACCTGAAGTTCTTAAGAATTTCAGAGGGAGCCTTAGGCAACAATTGACAGAAACAGGGGAAAATAAAACAGTAGAGGAGGAATGGGTAAAATTGAGAGAAGAAATAGTGAAGGTAGCAGAGGACAAAATAGGTAGGAAGGAAAGACCTGCAAAAAATCCTTGGATATCACAGGAGATACTAAATTTAATTGATGAAAGGAGAAAATATAAAAATGCAGTAAATGAAACAGGCAAAATGGAGTACAGACGACTAAGAATTGAGATTGGCAGGAAGTGCAAAATGGCTAAGCAGGGGTGGCTAGAAGGCAAATGCAAGGATGTAGAAGAATGTATAAATAGGGGAAAAATAGATACAGCCTACAGGAAAATAAAAGAAACATTTGGAGATAAGAAAAACAGCTCTATGAATATCAAGGACACTGATGGAAACCCAGTTCTCAGCAAAGAAGGAAAAGCTGAAAGGTGGAAAGAGTATATAGAGAAGCTCTATGAAGGAAATGAAATTAGAGACAATGTTGTAGGAAGGGAAGAAGAAGTAGATGAGGATGAAATAGGAGATACTATACTGAGAGATGAATTTGACAGAGCACTGAAAGACCTAGGTCGGAACAAGGCCCCTGGAGTAGATGATATTCCCTCAGAGCTACTGAAGTCTCTGGGAGAACCAGCCATGACAAACCTATTTCACCTGGTGTGTAAGATGTATGAGACAGGCGAAGTACCCTCAGACTTTAAGAAAAATGTTATAATCACCATCCCAAAGAAAGCAGGTGCAGACAGGTGTGAAAACTACAGAACCATCAGTTTAATAAGTCATGGTTGCAAAATATTAACATGAATTATATACAGAAGGATGGAAAAGCTGGTAGAAGCCGACCTCGGGGAAGATCAGTTTGGGTTCAGGAGAAATGTAGGAACACGGGAGGCAATACTCAATTTACGGCTTATCCTAGAAGATAGATTAGGAAAAGGCAAACCTACATTTATAGCTTTTGTAGATTTGGAGAAGGCTTTTGACAATGTTGATTGGAATAAACACTTTCAAGTTCTGCATCAAGCAGGTGTAAAATATAGGGAGCGTAAGGTTATTTACAACTTGTACAAAAACCAGACAGCGGTTGTCAGAGTTGAAGGGCATGAAAGGGGTGCAGTGGTTGGAAAGGTAGTAAGACAGGGTTGTAGTCTTTTTCCATTGTTATTCAATTTGTACATTGCGCAAACTATAAAGGAAAGCAAGGAGAAATGTGGAGAAGGAATTAATGTTCAGGGTGAAGAATTAAAAACATTGCGCTTTGCCGACGACATAGTAATTCTGTCAGATACAGCAAAGGACCTGGAAGAGCAATTGTACGGAATGGACAGTGTGCTGAAAGGTGCATATAAGATGAACATTAACAAGAGCAAACCTAGGGTAATGGAGTGCAGTGTAAGAAAATCAGGCGATGCTGAAGGAATTAGATTCGGAAACGAAGCAATAAAGTTTTGTTACTTGGGCAATGAGTTTTGTTACTTGGGCAGTAAAATAACAAATGATGGTCGCAGCACAGAGGATATAAAATGCAGAATGGCAATGGGTAGAAAACCGTTCTTGAAAAAGAGAAATTTGTTAACATCGAATATTGATTTAAGCCTCAGGAAGTCCTTTCTGAAGGCATTTGTATGGAGTGTTGCCTTGTATGGGAGTGAGACATGGACGATAAACAGTGCAGACAGGAAGAGGTTTGAGGCTTTTGAAATATGGTGCTACAGAAGAATGGTGAAGATTAGTTGGGTGGATCGGCGTAACTAATGAGGAGGTACTGAACAGAATGCGGGAGAAAAGAAATTTCTGGCATACCTTGACTAAAAGAAGGGATAGATTGATAGGACACATTCTTAGACATCAAGGAATTGTGAATTTAGCGTTGGAGGGAAGTGTGTGGGGAAACAATCACAGGGGAAGACCAAGAGACGAATACAGTAAACAGATTCAGACAGATGTAGGTTGCCGTTCTTATGTGGAGATGAAGAGGCTTGGTCAGGACAGGGTATTGTGGAGAGCTGCATCAAACCAGTCTCCGGACTGAAGACCACAACAACAACAACATATTATTAGAGTTGATTGTCTCTTATTTGAACATGGAAGATGTTGCAGTTGACATCCAGTCATAACTGTGACTACTTATCTGTCATAGTTAGAAAGGGAATCAATAAACCCTTATTGAAGTTAAACTACAGGAACTGAGTTGATCTTTATTTATGTAGTTGGAAGAAGTTTTCTCATAACATTACCCTCAGCAAATTAAGCAGTATACAGAACTTCAGAGAGGTCCAATATCGATTTACATGAAAACTTTCATGTCTTAAGGGTATGGGCTATCTGGACTTTGTGTAAAGGAGAGTATTAGACTAATAAATCACCAAACATGAAAAATTGACTTTTACCAATTTAGAATTTGTGGTTGTCACGGACACACCACAGTATGGAAAACCACTCCTTCAACTTTGTTACTAATGTGCAGCTCTGTCACGCAGTATTGCTATAGACTGTTTCAGCACTATACAAGAACTTTTTCCATTTCTGCTCAAAGATGGAGTATTTTGCTGAAACATGTTTCAAGTCTGACAGTAAAAACACTCTGCTATAGTCGTTGGGAAATTAGAATAGAGGCATTATGGCCTTTGAGGTACCACATGCCTTATGCCTTATATGATGCCTTATATGAAGCTTTTGAAGATCAGAAACTTGATGCATTTGGTAGGAACACACTTTAAGAAAAACTACAAAGCTTCAAGTTTCTACGGTGCATAGTGGCATGGCATGAACTGCCACATACAACAAATATGGTTAGTAAACTGTTGCAGAAAGTCACAAATGACCTGCAAATTTCTTACTTCTACTTGGCATAGCAATAGCCTCATTAAAGTAGAGATTTTGGCTAATGGAACATCATAGTGATAGTTTGAGATTTCTTTATGACATTGCAAGCTTAGAGAAGAGTTTGAATGAATAAGTGACAGAGGAGACTGTGATGCAAATGGAGATGATCTGTTTGAAGAACTGCAGATTTTTTCACCAGTGCTACTCCCTGGAAGTCACACAGCTGGAGTCTTGTATTTTGTAACCAAACATGATTATGTGGACTTTTTTCCAAATGTTTTTGTTGCATCGAGGATTCTGCTAGCACTCCCATTATCAGTGGGCAGCAGGGAAAGAAGTTTTTTGAAGTTAAAATTCATGAATAGGTTTCAGAAATTACTGCAACCAGTCGTCTTTCTTCTTGTCAATGAAGTTATTTATTTGACCGTGATTGGTTTTGAGCTGCCTAGCAGTGCAATTAGCTGTGTATATGTGGCAGGGCAGATAATGAAAAAAAAGTAAACACTACATGTGCTTTGTTACACTGATTAATTACAATTAATTTCATCTTCAAGGTGTTACTTACAGTTAAGTGTTTCATGTTAAGTATATCAATGTGTGTGTTCCACTTTTGGATAACAGTTCACACATTTCATAACATTGCACATACATTACCACAGCTCAGCAACTCCCACGAATTTAAAAGATGCGGGAGTTGCTGTGCTGTGGTAATGGATAAAAGTTTTAAAATTTATAAAGATGTATTTGTGATCAACTTTAATCTAAGAGTGCTTGAGTGAACTAGCTACTTTGGGAACTGAAAATGATTTGTTAAATGAAATGGAAACAGATTTGCTACTGAATGAGTTTTCTAAATTGAAAGCCAGGAAAATCTCATTTTAACTTTAAAAGATTTCAACAGTTTGTAACAAATCAACAATAATTGTCATTCTGTGTAATAATAGTAACTTGTAAATAAATGTTTGGTTTTAAGGTAATTTTTTATTGTTTATTTATTTTTTTATTTATTTGTGCATCACTTTGCCTTTTACCTTTTGGTCACATAAAACATATTTAGTAAGAAACATACTCTGATGCATATGGGAGAGGGGTAGGGGGGGGGGACCAAAATGTTCGTTGCTTACACTGTGAAAAGACCTAGTGCTGGCTCTGGATGTAGCAACAATTGTGGAACTGGTTTCTTCTTTGTTGGGAAAGTTTTATTGCTTTTGCTTTTGATGTTTTATTGACACATATTGTGAGGTTTTTCCTTCAGTTACAGTTTTGGTATCTGATTTGATACATTACATTGCATTCCTTACAAATTTTGTACATTGCACACTCTTTATTTGATTGGAATGGTATTGAAGAAACCTTAAGGTTGTTGAGTAGAAAAGTGACGTCTTTTTGTAAACATTCATATTTTCTGTTATTTACTAGCCATTTTTTGTTCTTAAAAGAAAATGTAATTCTTCAGTTAACGCCTGCAGGTTGAAAGAGAATCGTAAACAAACTGCCGTGTAATGTACTGTTCCATACCTTCCCAGGGTTCTTAGGAAACCTAAGAAAATCAAATATGGTGCTATTGTTATATTACCGATATTATGGTACTACATATGTTCCCTATTCTAAAACCTATGTTACATATCAATATAGACAGTACCATTCACATTCATCTAACACTGAATTCAAAAATGTAGCTTGCTGGCCGCTTGGTATACCGCTGTTGCAGTGTATAATTAAAAGCAGTGGTTGTGTCTTGACTGTATATATAAGACTGCAGTACTATTTTTCAATACCACTGTTAAAGTTACAGCTTCCTTGTTGCATTCAAAAAAGCTATTACCAACTACTGGTAGTGCAGTTTAATATAATGGTGCATTTTGTTTCATAATTCTTAATTAAATATGCAGTAATCATTTTTAGTTTTTAGCGACATGATGTCTTGCCTAGTTCTTTTCACAGTGACATGTTAATGCGACAACTTAATTGATCTGATATTAATGACCCTAGAATCAACCATTCTGCTCACTGCATTATGTTTCTAGAGCTTAGTTTCACAAATGCAAATGCAAATACAAATATATATTGCATTGGAAGATGGCAATCACTTTAATAACTTTTATTTAATTTTATAATTATTACACAAGTGTGCATACATGTGTACCTCTTTGGATGGATGGACTTTTGGAGACAGGAGGACCAAACTGCCTAGGTCACCAGTCCCCTGTGCTGTGTGGAGGGGAAGGAGTGAGGATAGGAAATCAGGAAAAGGGAAAGTAAATGCAGTCCAGGGAGAAGAGAAAGGAGAAAGACTTCATTAGCTTGGGACCCCGTGTTTGCCAGACACATAGTCATAAAAGAATTGTGAGCCCCTGGGGGATTTCTCTCTTTGTTCTGATTGTATTCAGTGATGTAAATAAAACACAAAGTCTTCCATGAAACACCTTAAAAAGACTATCATCTTCTAGTGTGAGACTAATTATTGGTAATAAAATGAAACTGGCAAATCACAACATTTTAAACCAAGGAGGTTACAGATTCTAAAGCTGTCAATCATCATCATGAACAGAACAATAGGTGCAAAAGCTACACATCTTATCCAACAAGGTCACTTGGCTGAGAACTGGTTGGCATATGAACTTGTACAGGTGTGCTGGGTGTAGGCTTTGTTTCTATCTTGGCCGTGATAATTCTTTTCATGGTAGCTGACCCACATTCCTATTTTATTACTCATTATTAGACCTACTCCCATGTTACCTCCAATTGGTTTATAGCTCTGTACTCCCATGTTTTTTCTGTCACCAAACATCGCTAATCTCCACTATATATGATGTCATCCTATCAATTTTCCTTCTTAAATTTTCTAATTTACTTACCTACCTGATTAAGGTATAGAACAGCACTCACTTCAATTGGTAAAAATGCCAATTTTGTTTTTCTTGAAGCCAACATCCTCTGGAATATTTTTCCCAAGAGAACACAATCATCGTGTAATCTTACAGTAGAGTTGCACCCTTGGGACAAGTAATGCATATTATTTCCCATTGCTTTCAGCCTCTGCAGTAACTTTATGGCAACATCATCTTAGTAAATGTTGCAAAGCCAAATCAGTCAATTGTTTGGGCTGTTGACCTGAAAAGGTTGCTGTGCCTCTTCAGGAACCACGTGTTTGTCTGGTCTCCCCACAAATACAACTTTGCTGTGCTTGTCCATATGGTATGGCTATTTGTGTCACTGAATCATGTTAGCCACCCCACCTTGGCAGTGCCTGTGGTTCATGGAGCTGGCTTTCATTGTATATCTGATGAAAAGATGACTTTCTCTTGGGAAAAATGTCACAGGTACTTTTGTCCATTTAAGTCTTTCCAATTTCACTATCAATAATAGAGTATATGTAGCAGCTCACTATAAAGATGATCACTGAGCTGCAGAGAGCCACATATAATAGACAATCACAGTCTTACAACTTAAATTTTCAGCCACAGCCTTCATCTTAACAATATACACATACATTTACAGACACTCTCACGATCACTCAGACTTAACTCGTGCACACATTGCTACCATCTGTTCACTCTGGCGCCAAGAGCATCTTGACAGTAAGAGAGGAAGGGTGGTGAGGGTTTGCTGTTCTGTATGCTATCTGTAACTTCAAAGCACATTCTCTGCACTTTTGCTCCACTGTAGGTGTCTGCACCTGCTATGGCTGTTTCTTGCTGTGGTATTCATCTCTTGGTGTTCTCTCAGCAGTCCACACTCTTGAGGTGCACTTCTAAACTCTTGCAGACGTTCCATATTCATTCTGCAGTTGCTTCCTACGGCAATGGCCATGTTATGGTCTTCCGGACATATGTATGGGACATGGTCAGCCAGACAGCCATTCTCTGGGAACACCTTACAAAAACATTGAGTTACAGCAACAAAATATTGTGTTTGGAAGACCAATGTCATTCACAGAACACCTGATCTCAACATGACAATGAATCACCAGGACATCTAAAAGATTATGTGACAAAGAACTGAAATTTTCCTAAACTAGCACAAAAATCAAGAAAGTGTTAAAATTAGCACCAAATTAATTACAATTAGTTCCAAACTCGTCAAGCAAAGCATGAAAATCATGAAAAACTAGCACAAAAATCACAAAAAAACTACCACCAGAATCTTCAAAAGTAGTGCCATAATTTTCAGTAAGCCGAAATTTTCAATAATAGCACCAAACTGCCCAATAATAGTGCCAAAATTGTTGAACAAAAGTGCTATAATTGTTATTGAGTAGTACCAGAATTGTTGAATAAGTGAAACCCAAACAGCGGAAAAAAAAGTAATTGAAATTTCGCTATAACAAAGGATTAACTAAGCACTAAGAAGAGCGAGGCAACAGTCTACGTCAAGTACGACAACATGGGTTACCAGCAAAGTAAACAATTTGCTAGGTTCACTTCAAACTGTTGTAGAACAGCAGCTGTGTTACCAATTATGAAAACCATTGCAGTGTGGCAGGCAGTGATAACCAGGCACTTGTACTGAAAATGAAAAGAGAGAGTAGCCTCCCAAAATGAAGCATTTACACTGCGAAAAACTGTCCAATATTTTATGCAATGTGACAAATAGCATAAGGAACTTGCTGGGTACTGAATTTTTACTGTGTGCAAATAGTGTGTGAAATGTTGATACAAATTACAAAGAGTAATACCAAGACTGAATTGAAGTTTGTGTTCTCTAGAAGAGCCTGCGCGTGCATCTGCACCACCAACAAGATCACGTTCACCATCTGCATCTTTATTTTCAATGTGCTTTGTAAGTTATTTCATGCTTTCCTATTATCAATAATGCCACAGTGGCTGAATGGATGAATTGACTGCTTAGTAATCATGAGACTCTAGTTTGAATCCAGGCCATGGCCCAAATTTCAATTCTATGCCTTGTTTTATGATCAACACCTGTGATGTTCCTCTTATGATGAAAAGATCCAAGAAATAGCTATACTTACCCACATAGTTTATGGAATTAGTCTGTAATGATTTTCCAGGTGCATTTTGAGGCTGAGTACCGATTTTCTCC
The DNA here is from genome assembly GCA_026315105.1 of Locusta migratoria. NCBI lineage: Eukaryota > Metazoa > Arthropoda > Insecta > Orthoptera > Acrididae > Locusta > Locusta migratoria. The sequence continues at coordinate 249,283,476 of CM048746.1, read as the reverse complement.
TAATTATGAAGATAAAAGATTTAGTGAACTGACAACAATTTAGCAGATTGTTTAGTAGATAAATATAAGAGTAAATGTAGTTATTGCGTGAATGCTCATTATAATATTACTGTTACTTTCTTTGAAGATCATAAAAAATGACTGTGAAAAATTGTGTCTGCAGGTGGTACCTGGATCTCTGGTGACAATAGATCGTGTGTCATCCTCTACAAAAGTTGAAAAATGGCTGGAAAAAAATATTTGTGAGGCTTCACTAGAAGAGCCAGTGCACACACCTCCACCACAAACAAGATCACGTACATCATCCGCATCTTCATTTTCATCAGATGATGATCTACCTTTACTGTCAGTCTCTCAAAGGCCAGAAGGTGGTGGTATTTATCCACAGACCTCTCATGGTGTTTATAATACTAATGGCCCTGCTGATCCATACGAGTTCATATCCAGTCAAGACATTAGAAGACCAGTAAAACATAGAAAACCTGGGATTAACCCTATAGGAGATGAAACACTTTCACAGTTACTGCCGCCTCCTTCTAGCAATCCTATGTCCCAGGATATGTCTGATATCTGTAATTTAACAGTGAATAACACCTTTGATCGATTGTTATTTAGTACCAAGGAAGTTCAGAAGCCTAAAGAACCTTTACAAAAAAAAGTGGCAGAAAAGGATTGTACACTTTTTACTTCTCCTCCTTCAGACAATGATGCTGACGACCAACAATCTGACTACCAATGTTTTGTCGCCACTACTACAACTGTCACCACAATTACAACTGTTGGCACAAGTACTACCACTGCTGTGACTGCTGCATATACTACCTCCATCAATTCACCGTGCAGATCAGATATTGACACTCAGAAATTCAAACCTTTTGTGTCATCAACTCAAACAGGAAATAACACCACTACAAGTGACAACAGCATGGTGACTGTTCTCAATGTACAGAGACCTGAATTATATCATCCTTCTCAGAAATCCAGGAAATCTGAAGCCAATAATGATGTAACAGTTACAGATCCTCAACTCCCTTGTAAATCAAGAAATGAGCTGCAAATTGGTAATGATTTGCCATCCTCACGACGCAATTCATCGCAGCCTGTGAATGACAAAGAGGTAATTATTTTGTGGTTACTGTGTAACAAACCAATTAGTAGTCCTCATTATAATCTCTATTTTATTGTTAACTAGCCTCAGCTGTTACAGTAGTTGCTAATTTTCTACTTTGAAATGAATCCTTGATCCTGGGTAAAAGATACTTAGTAATCAGTGGCCTTAGTAATATGTCGAAATTGCTGCGGCAAACCTACACATACCCAGTAGGTATTTTGCTACTACCCCACATTATACAGCATAGATACCCAGGTATTGCATAACTGAAGAGCAAATTAGCTTACTGATGATTTTTGCAACAGGCAGTTTTGCTGTAAAAGATGTTGCATAATCAGTTGCCCGGCTCTGAGGTGGTCCAAAAGTACAAAAAATACTTGACTTGGAATCCATTGCTATCCTGGCCGAAGAAACGTGGCCTTACCAAATAAATTGTAGGCTGAGTTTTTCATAAGCCATATTTATGTCAGAATTTCCACTCACCAGTGTCCCGTGAAAATACTGAAAAAGTAAAGGAACCAATCACTTATATGTATTGTTACCCTGTGTCTTACAACACGTAATCTTTCAAAACATAGGGGTTTGCCCATTCTTCTATGTTTGATTTGTTCTCAATTTCTCTTAATTTGTCATCCTGATCTCAAAATTTCCTCAGAATAAAACAATAACTAGGAACCTATGTTAAATCAAACCACTAAAGGTACAGGACCACAGTCTTCCATGACCTAATTATTATTTGGTTTATCCTAACCGTGGTGGAACATCCAACATAACCACCAAATTATCCAACCTATTTATGTTGTATACTTGAATTTTAAGCTTACAGTTATGTTTGCAGTATATCCAGTTTCCCACAACCTACCTCATATATATATATATATATATATATATATATATATATATATATATATATATAAAATATAAAAAATAGACGAAGATTACTCACCAGGCGAAGGAGCACAGGTGTGACAGCATCACAAATAAATAAATGAATACACACACACACACACACACAATCGCAAGCTTTCGCAACCCAGTTGCGTCTTCAGGCAGTAGGGAAGGAGAGGGAAAAGGAACGATGAGGGTTTTAAGGAAGGGGGTAAGGAGCCATTCCAATCCCGGGAGAGGAAAGACTTACCTTGGGGGAAAAAATGGAGGGTAAACAAATGCACACATGCCCACACATTCACACAGACACAAGTACACCTAGGCAGACATACTGTAGAAAGCAAAGAATTTCGTCTTAATAATCGTTATATATATATATATATATATATGAGCTCCAGTAAACCTCCAGTAAACCTCAACCATCTCCCACTCCCAACTCCTCTCCCTCCCAAACCTCAAAATTCCTATCCACACAATCCGGAACCACAACATCCCAATTCAGTGGTCAACCTCTCCTCTAAACCTCTCTCCCAATCTGAAACCTCTGTCCTATCCAAAGGGCTGACCTTTAGCCCTACTCCCAAATTCAACCAAACAGCCCTTGTGAAAGATTTACTATCCTATACTCGCAGTCTTTGCTGGAGATATCACTTTGCCACGAGGAAAAATAATCCTCTTCCTAATGATCCAGCTCCCCAAGACATCATTCAAATCGAACCCTGCCTAGAACAGTTCCGTCCTCCGTCACAGCGAGACCCACCTGCTCTTCCTAAAAATCACCCTCTTCAAACCTTCCAGGAATTCCTTACTTCCAACCTTGCCTCCCCGTCCTTCCTGAGAAACCTTAATCCTACTCCCAACATTACCGCAGCTGAATCCCGAGCTATCCGTGATCTGAAGGCTGACCATTCCATCGTCATTCTCCCTGCCGACAAGGGCTCCACGACAGTGGTACTTGATCGGCGGGAGTATGTGGCAGAGGGAGTGCGTCAGCTTTCAGATAATACCACATATAAAGTTTTTCAAGGCGATCCCATTCCTTCAAGGAATCCTCAAAACCTTAGGCCCCCTACAAAACCTTTCACCTGACTCCATTAACCTCATGACTCCACCGACACCCCGCACCCCCACCTTCTACCTACTTCCGAAGATTCACAAACCCAATCATCCTGGCCGCCCCATTGTGGCCGGTTACCAAGCCCCAACAGAACGAATCTCTGCCTACATAGACCAACACCTTCAACCCATCATGTGCAGTCTCCCATCCTTCATCAAAGACACCAACCACTTCCTTGATCGCCTGAAATCCTTACCCAGCCTGTTACCTCCTGAAACCATCCTTGTAACCATCGATGCCACTTCCTTATACACTAATATCCCACATGCCCAGGGCCTCGCTGCGATGGAATATTTCCTTTCACGCCGACCACCCATTTCCTTACCTAAAACCTCTTTCCTTAATACCCTAGCCAGCTTCATCCTAACCCACAACTTCTTCACTTTTGAGGGCCGGACATAGCAACAACTAAAGGGAACAGCCATGGGGACCAGGATGGCCCCCTCGTACGCGAACTTATTTATGGGACGCTTAGAGGAAGCCTCCCTGGACACCCAAGCCTGTTAACCCAAAGTTTGGTATAGATACATTGACGACATCTTCATGATCTGGACTCACAGTGAAGAAGAACTCCAGAATTTCCTCTCCAACCTCAACTCCTTTGGTCCCATCAAATTCACCTGGTCCTATTCCAAATCCCATGCCACTTTCCTCGATGTCGACCTCCATCTATCCAACGGCCAACTACACACATCCGTCCACATCAAACCTACCAATAAACAACAGTACCTGCATTATGACAGCTGCCATCCTTTCCACATCAAACGTTCCCTTCCCTACAGCTTAGGTCTTCGTGGCAAACGAGTCTGCTCCAGTCCTGAATCCTTGAACCAATACACCAATAACCTGATAACAGCCTTCACATCCCGCAGCTATCCTCCTGGTCTGGTACAGAAGCAAATTGCCAGAGCCACTTCCTCATCCCCCCGATTTAAGAACCTTCAACAGAACCCCAGAAGTGCCCCTCTTGTCACCGGATACTTTCCGGGACTGGAGCGGACTCTGAATGTGGCTCTCCAGCAAGGATACGACTTCCTAAAATCCTGCCCCGAAATGAGATCCATCCTTCATGACATCCTTCCTAGTCCACCGAGAGTGTCTTTCCGCCGCCCACCTAACCTCCGTAACCTCCTAGTCCACCCCTATGAAATCCCCAAAGCACCTTCCCTACCTTCTGGCTCCTACCCTTGTAACCACCCCCATTGTAAAACCTGCCCTATGCACCCTTCCACCACCACTTACTCCAGCCCCGTAACCCGGAAGGTGTACACGATCAAAGGCAGAGCCACTTGCGATAGTACCCACGTGATCTACCAACTGACATGCCTGCACTGTGAAGCGTTCTATGTGGGAATGACCAGCAACAAACTGTCCATTCACATGAATGGACACAGGCAGACAGTGTTTGTTGGTAACGAGGATCACCCTGTGGCTAAACATGCCTTGGTGCATGGCCAGCACATCTTGGCACAGTGCTACACCGTCCGGGTTATCTGGATACTTCCCACTGACACCAATCCTTCAGAACTCCGGAGATGGGAACTAGCCCTTCAGCATATTCTCTCTTCCCGTTGCCCACCTGGTCTCAACCTCCGCTAAATTCGAATTCCCACCCACCATCTTAACATCTTTGCTTTGGTTCTCTGGACAGAGCCTCTGCCTCAAGTGGCATCTCTAACTTCTAACTTCTTTGCTTTCTACAGTTCTACAGTATGTCTGCCTAAGTGTACTTGTGTCTGTGTAAATGTGTGGGTGTATGTGTATTTATTTACCCTCCATTTTTTCCCCCAAGGTAAGTCTTTCCTGTCCAGGGATTGGAATGGATCCTTACTCCCTCCCTTAAAACCCTCATCATTTCCTTTTCCCTCTCCTTCCCTTCTGCCTGATGAAGCAGCTAGGCTGCGAAAGCTAGCATTTTTGTGTGTGTGTGTGTGTGTGTCTCTGTGTGTTTATTTGTTGCTATTACTGCCTGTGCCCCTTCACCTGGTAAGTGTACTTCATCTATTTTTTACGTATATATACATATATATATATATATATATATATATATATATATATATATATATATATATATATATATATATATATAAAATATAAAAAATAGACGAAGATTACTCACCAGGCGAAGGAGCACAGGTGTGACAGCATCACAAATAAATAAATGAATACACACACACACACAATCGCAAGTTTTCGCAACCCAGTTGCGTCTTCAGGCAGTAGGGAAGGAGAGGGAAAAGGAAATGATGAGGGTTTTAAGGAAGGGGGTAAGGAGCCATTCCAATCCCGGGAGAGGAAAGACTTACCTTGGGGGAAAAAAAGGAGGGTAAACAAATGCACACATGCCCACACATTCACACAGACACAAGTACACCTAGGCAGACATACTGTAGAAACTTTCTACAGTATGTCTGCCTAGGTGTACTTGTGTCTGTGTGAATGTGTGGGCATGTGTGCATTTGTTTACCCTCCTTTTTACTGTAGAAACTTTCTACAGTGTGTCTGCCTAGGTGTACTTGTGTCTGTGTGAATGTGTGGGCATGTGTGCATTTGTTTACCCTCCTTTTTTTCCCCCAAGGTAAGTCTTTCCTCTCCCGGGATTGGAATGGCTCCTTACCCCCTTCCTTAAAACCCTCATCATTTCCTTTTCCCTCTCCTTCCCTACTGCCTGAAGACGCAACTGGGTTGCGAAAACTTGCGATTGTGTGTGTGTGTGTATTCATTTATTTATTTGTGATGCTGTCACACCTGTGCTCCTTCGCCTGGTGAGTAATCTTCGTCTATTTTTTATATTTTACTTTTCCTGCTAGGAATTTTTCGTCTTAATAATCGTTTCATATATATATACACACACGTAAAAAATAGAAGAAGTACGTTTACCAGGCGAAGGGGCACAGGCAGTAATAGCAACAAATAAACACACAGACACACACAAACACACAAAAATGCTAGCTTTCGCAGCCTAGCTGCTTCATCAGGCAGAAGGGAAGGAGAGGGAAAAGGAAATGATGAGGGTTTTAAGGGAGGGAATAAGGAGCCATTCCAATCCCGGGACAGGGAAGACTTACCTTGGGGGAAAAAATGGAGGGTAAATAAATGCACACACACCCACACATTTACACAAACACAAGTACACTTAGGCAGACATACTGTAGAACTGTGAGTTCTACAGTATGTCTGCCTAAGTGTACTTGTGTCTGTGTATATATATAAATATATGAAAAATTCCTAACAGGAAAAATATACGTAAAAAATAGATGATGTACACTTACCAGGCGAAGGGGTACAGGCAGTGATAGCAACAAATCAACACACACACACACACACACACACACACACACACACACACACACACACAAACGCTAGCTTTCGCAGCCTAGCTGCTTCATCAGGCAGAAGTTAAGGAGAGGGAAAAGGAAATGATGAGGGTTTTAAGGAAGGGGGTAAGGACCCATTCCAATCTCGGGACAGGAAAGACTTACCTTGGGGGAAAAATGGAGGGTAAACAAATACACACACACTCGCACACCTAGAGGCAGACATTTATAGAAACTCATGACTTTTGTCATGTCTGTCTAGGTGTGTTTGCGTTTAGATAGGAAAAAAGGGGAGGAGAAAGGGAAGGATATGGGTTTTAAGGAAGTGGAAAAGCAGTCATTCCAATCCCAGGAGTGGAAGGACTTACCTTTGGGGACAAAAAGGAAGGTAAACAAATACACACACACTCACACATATCCACATGCAAACACACCTAGGCAGACATTTGTAGAAACCAAAGAGTCTGGACAGAGATGCCACTTCAGGCAGAGGCTCTGTCCACAGAACCGAGGCAAAGATGTTAAAGATAGTGAGGGGGGATATGAATTTAGTGGAGGTTGAGACCAGGTGGGCGACGGGAAGAGAGAATGTGTTGATGGGCAAGTTCCCATCTCCGGAGTTCTGAAAGATTGGTGTTGATGGGAAGTATCCAGATAACCTGGATGGTGTAACACTGTGCCAAGATGTGCTGGCCATGCACCAAGGCATGTTTAGCCACAGGGTGATCCTCATTACCAACAAACACTGTCTGCCTGTGACCGTTCATGCGAATGGACAGTTTGTTGCTGGTCATTCCCACGTAGAACGCTTCACAGTGCAGGCATGTCAGTTGGTAGATCACGTGAGTACTATCGCAAGTGGCTCTGCCTTTGATCGTGTACACCTTACGGGTTACGGGACTGGAGTAACTGGTGGTGGAACGGTGCATAGGGCAGGTTTTACAATGGGGGTGGTTACAAGGGTAGGAGCCAGAAGGTAGGGAAAGTGGTTTGGGGATTTCATAGGGATGGACTAGGAGGTTACGGAGGTTAGGTGGACGGCGGAAAATAGGAGGGATGTCATGAAGGACGGATCTCATTTAGGGGCAGGATTTAAGGAAGTCGTATCCTTGCTGGAGATATATAAAAATAGAAAACGGATGATTTACCCAAAAGGACCGGCTCGTCAATAGACACAAATAAAAATAAAAATCACTCTGACACACACATACAAGCTTTCGACACCACTGCCAGCTTCTTCAGGAAAAAAGGGGAGGAGAAAGGGAAGGATATGGGTGCAGGCATGTCAGTTGGTAAATCACGTGGGTGCTATCACAAGTGGATCTGCCCTTGATTGTGTACACCTTCCGGGTTACATGACTGGAGTAAGTGGTGGTGGAACGGTGCATAGGGCAGGTTTTACAATGGGGGCGGTTACAAGGGTAGGAGCCAGAGGGTAGGGAAGGTGGTTTGGGGATTTCATAGGGATAGACTAGGAGGTTACGGAGGTTAGGTGGGTGGTGGAAAGACACTCTCGGTGGAGTGGGAAGGATGTCATGAAGGGTGGATCTCATTTCAGGATTTAAGGAAGGCGTGTCCTTGCTGGAGAGCCACATTCAGAGTCCGCTCCAGTCCCGGAAAGTATCCAGTGACAAGAGGCCCACTTCTGGGGTTCATCTGTGGCAGGTTCTGAATTTGAGGGGATGAGGAAGTGGCTCTGGAAATTTGCTTTTGTACCAGATCAGGAGTATAGCCGCGGGATGTGAAAGCTGTTATTAGGTTATTGGTGTTCTGGTTCAGGGATTCGGGACTGGAGCAGACTCGTTTGCCACGAAGACCTAAGCTGTAGGGAAGGGAACATTTGATGTGGAATGGATGGCAGCTGTCATAGTGGAGGTACTGTTGTTTGTTGGTTGGTTTGATGTGGACAGATATATGAAGTTGACCGTTTGACATATGGAGGTCGACATCAAAGAAAGTGGCTTGGAATTTGCAATAGGACCAGTTGAATCTGATGAGACCAAATTAGTTGAGGTTGAAGAGGAAATTCTTGACTTCTTCTTCACTGTGAGTCCAGATCATAAAGATGTCGTCAATGAATCTATACCAAACTTTGGGTTGACAGGCTTGGGTATCCAGGAAGGCTTCCTCTAAGCGTCCCATAAATATGTTTGCGTACGAGGGGGCCATCCTGGTCCCAATGGCTGTTCCCTTTAGTTGTTGATATGTCTGGCCCTCAAAAGTGAAGAAGTTGTGGGTTAGGATGAAGCTGGCTGTGGTATTAAGGAAAGAGGTTTTAGGTAGGGAAGTGGGTGGTCGGCGTGAAAGGAAATACTCCATCGCAGCGAGGCACTGGGCATGTGGGATGTTTATGTACAAGGAAGTGGCATCAATGGTTATAAGGATGGTTTCTGGAGGTAACAAGCTAGGCAAGGATTTCAGGTGATCGAGGAAGTGGTTGGTGTCTTTGATGAAGGATAGGAGACGGCACATGATGGGTTGAAGGTGTTGGTCTGTGTAGGCAGAGATTCGTTCAGTAGGGGCTTGGTAACCAGTCACAGTGGGGCGGCCGGGATGATTGGGTTTGTGGATCTTGGGGAGTAGGTAGAAGGTTGGGGGGGGCGGGGTGTTGGTTGGTTCATGAGGTTAATGGAGTCAGGTGGAAGGTTTTGTAGGGGGCCTAAGGTTTTGAGGATTCCTTGAAGATCTGCCTGGACATCAGGGATAGGATTGTCTTGACAAACTTTGTAGCTAGTGTTGTCTGAAAGCTCACGCAGTCCCTCAGCCACATACTTCTGCCGATCAAGTACCATGGTTGTGGATCCCTTGTCGGCTGGGAGAATGACGAGGGAATGGTCAGCTTTCAGATCATGGATGGCTAGGGATTCAGCTGTGGTAATGTTGGGAGTAGGATAAAGGTTTCTTAGGAAAGATTGAGAGGCAAGGTTGGAAGTAAGGAATTCCTGGAAGGTTTGAAGAGAGTGATTTTGGGGAAGAGTGGGTGGGTCTTGCTGTGAGCTGAATCCCGAGCCATCCGTGCTCTGAAAGCTGACCATTCCATCGTCATTCTCCCAGCCGACAAGGGATCCACAACCGTGGTACTTAATCGGCAGAAGTATGTGGCTGAGGGTGCGTCAACTTTCAGACAACACTTCCTACAAAGTTTGTCAAGACAATCCTATCCCTGATGTCCAGGCAGACCTTCAATGAATCCTCAAAACCTTAGGCCCCCTACAAAACCTTCCACCTGACTCCATTAACCTCATGAACCAACCAACACCCCGCCCCCCACCTTCTACCTACTCCCCAAGATCCACAAACCCAATCATCCCGGCCGCCCCACTGTGACCGGTTACCAAGCCCCTACTGAACGAATCTCTGCCTACACAGACCAACACCTTCAACCCATCATGTGCAGTCTCCCATCCTTCATCAAAGACACCAACCACTTCCTCGATCACCTGAAATCCTTGCCTAGCTTGTTACCTCCAGAAACCATCCTTATAACCATTGATGCCACTTCCTTGTACATAAACATCCCACATACCCAGTGCCTCGCTGCGATGGAGTATTTCCTTTCACACCGACCACCCACTTCCCTACCTAAAACCTCTTTCCTTAATACCACAGCCAGCTTCATCCTAACCCACAACTTCTTCACTTTTGAGGGCCAGACATATCAACAACTAAAGGGAACAGCCATTGGGACCAGGATGGCCCCCTCGTACGCAAACGTATTTATGGGACGCTTAGAGGAAGCTTTCTTGGATACCTAAGCCTGTCGACCCAAAGTTCGGTATAGATTCATTGACGACATCTTTATGATCTGGGCTCACAGTGAAGAAGAACTCCAGAATTTCCTCTTCAACCTCAACTCCTTTGGTCCCGATATTCAACTGGTCCTATTCCAAATCCCATGCCACTTTCCTTGATGTCGACCTCCATTTGTCCAACAGCCAACTTCACACATCCGTCCACATCAAACCAACCAATAAACAACAGTATCTGCATTATGACAGCTGCCATCCATTCCACATCAAACGTTCCCTTTCCTGCAGCTTAGGTCTTCGTGGCAAACGAGTCTGCTCCAGTCTCGAATTCCTGAACCAGTACACCAATAACGCAATAACAGCATTCACATCCCACAGCTATCCTCCGGATCTGGTACAGAAGCAAATTGCCAGAGCCACTTCCTCATCCCCCCAAATTCAGAACCTTCCACAGAAGAATCCTAAAAGTGTCCCTCTTGTCACCGGATACTTTCCGAGACTGGAGCGGACTCTGAATGTGGCTCTCCAGCAAGGATACAACTTCCTTATATCCTGCCCTGAAATGAAATCTGTCCTTCATAACATCCTTCTCACACCACCTAGAGTGTCTTTCCGCCACCCACCTAACCTCTGTAACCTCCTAGTCCATCCCTATGAAATCCCCAAACCCCTTTCCCTACCTTCTGGCTCCTACCCTTGTTACTGCCCCCGTTGTAAAACCTGCCCTATGCACCCTCCCACCACCACTTATTTCAGTCCTGTACCCCGGAAGGTGTACACGATCAAGGGCAGAGCCACTTGCAATAGCACCCACATGATTTACCAACTGACATGCCTGCACTGTGATGCGTTCTATGTGGGAATGACCAGCAACAAACTGTCCATTCGCATGAACGGTCACAGGCAGACAGTGTTTGTTGGTAATGAGGATCACCCTGTAGCTAAACATGCCTTGGTGCATGGCCAGCACATCTTGGCACAGTGTTACACCGTATGGGTTATCTGAATACTTCCCACCAACACTAATCTTTCAGAAACCCGGAGATGGGAACTAGCCCTTCAGCATATTCTGTCTTCCCATTGCCCACCATCTTTAACATCATTGCCTCGTTTCTCTGGACAGAGCCTCTGCCTGAAGTGGTATCTCTGTCCAACTTCTTTGCTTTCAACAGTATGTCTGCTTAGGTGTGTTTGCATTTGTGTATATGTGTGGGGTGTGTGTGTGTGTATTTGTTTACCCTACTTTTGTTCCCCAAGGTAAGTCTTTCCTGTCCCGGGATTGGAATGTCTCCTTACCCACTCCCTTATAACCCTCATCATTTCCTTTTCCCTCTCCTTCCCTTCTGGCCACAGAAGCTGCTAGCGTTTTTGTGTGTGTGTGTGAATTTATTAATTTATTTGAGCTACTATCACTACGTGTGCTCCTTCGCCTGGTAAGTAATCTTCACCTATTTTTATATATATATTTTTCCTGCTAGTAATTTCTCCCCCCCCCCCCTCTCTCTCTCTCTCTCTCTCTCTCTCTCTACAAATGTCTGCCTAGGTGTGTTTTCATGTGGATATGTGTGAGTGTGTGTGTATTTGTTTATCTTTCTTTTTGTTCCCTAAGGTAAGTTCTTCCACTCCTGGGATTGGAATGACTCCTTTTCCACTCCCTTAAAACCCGTATACTTTCCTTTCTCCTCCCCCTTTTTCCTCTTTTTCTGAAGAAGCTGCCATTGGTGACGAAAGCTTGTACGTGTGTTTGTGTGTGATTGTTTGTGCCTATCGACGAACCGGTCCTTTTGGTAAGTCATCAGATTTCTATTTTTTGCATTTGATATATGAAAAATTCCTAGCTGGAAAAATTATATATAAAAAATAGATGAAGATTACTCACCAGGCAAAGGAGCACAGATGTGACAGCAGCACAAATAAATAGAACACACACACACACAAATGCATGCTTTCGCAACCCAGTTGCTTCTTCAGGCAGAAGGGAAGGAGAGGGAAAAGGAAATGATGAGGGTTTTAAGGAAGAGGATAAGGAGCCATTCCAATCTGGGGAGAGGAAAGACTTACCTTTGGGGAAGAAAAGGAAGGTAAACAAATACACACACACCCATACATTTACCATGTCTGCCTGGGTGTGTTTGCGTCTGTGTAAATGTGTGTGTGTGTGTGTGTGTATTTGTTTACCTTCCTTTTCTTCCCCAAAGGTAAGTCTTTCCTCTCCCCGGATTGGAATGGCCACTTATCCTCTTCCTTAAAACCCTCATCATTTCCTTTTTCCCTCTCCTTCCCTTCTGCCTGAAGAAGCAACTGGGTTGCGAAAGCTTGCATTTGTGTGTGTGTGTGTGTGTGTGTGTGTGTGTGTGTGTGTGTGTGTGTTCTATTTATTTGTGCTGCTGTCACACCTGTGCTTCTTTGCCTGATGAGTAATCTCCGTCTGTTTTATATATAAAGAAAGTTGGACCTACTAGGCGAGAAGGCACCGGTTCGTTGATACACAGATAAAAATAAAAACACACACACACACACACACACACACACACACACACACACACACACAAAAGAGCTTTCGCAACCTAAGATTGTTTCATCAGAAAGAGCAGGGAAAGAGAGGAAAAGGAAAGGATGAGGGTTTGAAGGGATTGGGTAAGGTGTCATTCCAATCCCAGGAGAGGAAAGACTGACCTTTGGGGAAAAAGGGTAGGTAAACACACAACACACACACACACACACACACACACACACACACACACACACACACCAAGGCAGACACATGCAAAATGCAAAGAGGTGGGACAGAGATGCCAGTCAAGGCAGAGGTTCTGTCCAGAGATTGGAGGCAAAGATGATGTAGAATGTTCGGCGGGAATTTCAAACTAACGTAGGTTGGACTTGGTGGGCAACGGGAAGAGAGAATATGTTGAAGGGCAAGTTCCCATCTCCGGAGTTTTGAAAGGTTTGTGTCAGTGGGAAGTATCCATATAACCCGAACGGTGTAACACTGTGGCAAGATGTGCTGGCATTGCACCATGGCATGCTTAGCCACAGGGTGATCCTCATTACCAACAAACACTGTCTGGAAACACTGTCTGTCTGTGTCCGTTCATGCGAATGGACAGTTTGTTGTTGGTCATTCCCACATAGAGCGCTTCACAGTGCAGGTATGTCAGCTGGTAAATCACGTGGGTGCTGTCGCAAGTGGCTTTGCCCTTAATTGTGTACACCTCCTGGATTACAGGACTGGAATAAGTGGTGTCATCTGATTTTCGCGAATTGCGAAATCACGAAATTTTTGTGATTTTTACCATTTTTGCGGAAAATCATGAAATCACTGAAATTTACAAAAAATCACTAAATAATCCACGAAATTTTGTGAAATCTCATGTCATTTAAAAGTACTGGCGGAAATTCGATATATAAATGAGAATCAATTGTACACCACATCAATATATATCGTTTTGAGTCCTGCCAACCTCAATTCCTGTGCAGTGAAGAAGTCCCTGTTCGGCGCTTTATTTGATGGGGTGACTGCTAGTGTACTGCATGGTCGTAATCACTTCTGATAGCTGGATCTTTCAGTGATTTGTTTTAGTATAGCAGATTATTAACATGGTCATAACAGTTTTTGATCGTGAAAGGCAATTTGCATCATATGGATTTTGTTTGTGTTATGGTCTTCAGTCCGGAGACTGGTTTGATGCAGCTCTCCACCCTACTCTATCCTGAGCTAGCCTTTTCATCTCCTCGTAAGAACGGCAACCCACATCTACTTGAATCTGCTTAATATAGGCGTCTCTTGGTCTCCCTCTGTGATTTTTACCCCACACACTTCCCTCCAATGCTAAATTTACGATTCCTCTATGTCTAAGAATGTGTCCTACCAAGCGATCCCTTCTTTTAGTCAGGGTATGCCAAAAATACCTTTTCTCACAAATTCTATTCAGTACCTCTTCATTAATTATGCGATCTACCCACCTAATGTTCAGCATTCTTCTGTAGCACCACATTTCAAAAGCCTCTATTTTCTTCCTGTCCGCACTGCTTATCGTCCATGTTTCAATCCCATACAAGGCAACACTCCACACAAATGCCTTCAGAAAAGACTTCCTTACACTTAAATTAATATTCGTTGTTAGCAAATTTCTCTATTTCAGAAATGCTTTTCTTCCCATTGCCATTCTGCATTTTATATCCTCTGTACTGCGACCATTGCATGTTATTTTACTACCCAAGTAACAAAACTCACCTACCACCTTCATTGTTTTGTTCCCTAATCTAATTCCTTCAGCATCGCCTGATTTTCTAAGACCGCATTCCATTATTGTTGTTTTGCTCTTGTTAATGTTCATTTTATACGCTCTCTTCAACACACTGACCATTCCATTCAACTGCTCTTCCAGGTCCTTTGCTGTCTCTGACAGAATTACAATGTCATCAGCAAAACGCAATGTTTTTATTTCTTCCCCCTGAACTTTAATCCCTATTCCAAATTTTTCCTTGCTTTCCTTCACCGCCTGCTTGATGTACAAATTAAATAACATCGGAGAAAGGCTACAACCCTGTCTTACTCCCTTCCCAACTGATGCTTCCCTTTCATGCCCTTCGAATCTAATAACTGCGGTCTGGCTGTTGTACAATTTGTAAATAACTATCCTTTCCCTGTATTTTATCCCTGCTGACTTCAGAATTTGAAAGAGTGTATTCCAGTCAACATTGTCAAATGCTTTCACCAAATCTACAAAAGCTAAAAATGTAGGTTTGCCTTTCCTTAATCTATCTTCTAAGATAAGACGTAAAATGAGTATTGCCTCCCGGGTTCCTACGTTCCTCCTGAATCCAAACTGATCTTCCCCGAGGTCAGCTTCTACCAGCTTTTCCATTCTCCTGTAGATAATTCGTGGTAAAATTTTGCAACCATGACTTATCAAACTGATGGTTTTGTAATTTTCACACCTGTCTGCGCCTGATTTCTTTGGAATGGGGATTATAACATTTTTCTTAAAGTCTGAGGGTATTTTGCCTGTCTCATACAGCCTACACACCAGTTCAAATAGTTTTGTCATGGCTGGCTCTCCCAGAGACTTTAGTAGCTCTGAGGGTATGTCATCTACTCCTGGGGCCTTGTTCTGACCTAGGTCTTTCAGGGCTCTGTCAAATTCATCTCTTAGTATAGTATCTCCTATTTCATCTTGATCTACTTCCTCTTCCTTTCCTACAACATCGTCTCTAAGTTCGTTTCCTTTGTAGAGCTGCTCTATGTATTCTTTCCACCTTTCAGCTTTCCCTTCTTTGCTGAGAATTGGTTTTCCATCTGAGTTCTTGATATTCATAGAGTTGCTTTTCTTGTCCCCAAACGTCTCTTATTTTCCTGTAGGCGGTATTTACTTTTCCCCTTCTTACACATTCTTCTACATATTTGCATTTGGCTTCTTGCCACTCCTGCTTAGCCATTTTGCACTTCCTGTCAATCTCAATTCTTAGTCGTCTGTACTCCATTTTGCCTGTTTCATTTACTGCATTTTTATATTTTCTCCTTTCATCAATTAAATTTAGTATCTCCTGTGATATCCAAGGATTTTTTGCAGGTCTTTCCTTCCTACCTATTTTGTCCTCTGCTGCCTTCACTATTTCATCTCTTAATGCTACCCATTCCTCCTCTACTGTTTTATTTCCCCCCGTTTCTGTCCATTGTTTCCTAAATCTCCCTCTGAAATTCTCCAGAACTTCATGTTCCTTCAATTTATCTAAGTCCCATCTCCTTATTTTCCTACCTTTCTGCAGTTTTTTTTTCAGTTTCAGCCTACAGTTCATGACTAACAATTTATGGTCAGAGTCTATATCTGCCCCTGGGTATGTTTTACAGTTTAAAACCTTACCATTATAAAATCTATCTGATACCTTCCAGTGTCTCCTGGTCTCTTCCACGTATACAACCTTCTTTTGTGATTTTTAAACCACGTGTTCGTTATGAATATATCATGTTCCATGCAAAATTCTACCAGGTGACTTCCTCTTTCATTCCTTCTGCCCAGTCCATATTCACTTACTATTTTTCCTTCTCTTCCTTTTCCTACTATCGAATTCCAGTCTCCCATCACAATTAAGTTTTCCTCTCCCTTAACTGTCTGAATAATTTCCTTTAGCTCCTCATATATTTCTTCGATCTCTTCATCATTGGCAGAGCTAGTTGGCATATAAACCTGTACTACTGTTGTCGGTGTTGGCTTTGTATCTATCTTGACAATGATAATGCAATCACTTTGCTGCTCATAGTAGTTTACCTGCATTCCTATTTTCTTATTCACTACCAGTCCTACTCCTATGATACTCCCAACTGATTTTGTATTTATAATCCTGTACTCACCTGACCAGATATCCTGTTCATCCTGCCACCAAACTTCGCTAATACCCACTATATCTAGCTTCAACCTATCCATTTCCCTTTTTAAATTTTCTAATTTTCCTACCTGATTAAGGGATCTAACATTCCACACTCCGATCCGTAGAATGCCAGTATTGTCTTTCCTGATGACAACATCCTCCTAAGTAGTCCCCGCCCGGAGATCCGAATGGGGGACTATTTTACCTCCAGAATATTTTACCCGAGAGGATGCCATCATCATATTTTCATACATTAGAGCTGCATGTCCTCGGGAAAAGTAACTGCTGTAGTTTCCCCTTGCTTTCAGCCGTTCGCAGTAACTGTGTGGCAAAGCCACATTAGCTGATGTTACAAGGCCAGCTCAGTCAATCATCCAGACTGTTGCCCCTGTAACTACTGAAAAGGCTGCTGCCCCTCTTCAGGAACCACACGTTTGTCTGGCCTCTCCACAGATACCCCTCCGCTATGGTTGCACATACGGTGCAGCTATCTGCATCGTTGAGGCACACGAGCCACCCCACTTCGGCAATGTCTGTGGTTCAAGGAGGTAGATATGGATTTTATGATTTTACGATTACAGTATTTGCACATAAGTATTTTCGTTGTTTTATCAAAATATGGATTTTACGATACTGATAAAACAATGAAAATACTTATGTGCAAATACTGTAATGTGCGTATTGAATGGCAAAGAAAGAAAACATATAAATAGCAGTTATTCACATTTAAATACGGAGGCAAAGATTCAGGAAGTTCCTAATATGCCGCTAGAAGCCGCCATTAGTAAGGTTTTGTCAACCTCCTTGGGTTTTGTGAATGGTAGTTCAGAAAAAATATCCCTAGATGCCGCCATAAATAGTTTTCGTGGATGGTATACATTATGGATTTCACCCTTTGTTGCAGTGTTTGCAGTCGGCCTTTGAACTGTTGTGCGTAAAGTGCTACCTTGTATCTGATCGTGAAGAAGCATGTCCTTTTTTTTTTTTTTCCACTGCATACTTTAAGAGAGTAGTAATTTGTTTCACGGAGACGACATTTAATCCCGCCGATGTACGTATTATTTAGGTGAAAACACACAAAATTGCCGGAGAACAGAAGATGAAGGATTTTAAAAGAAGCCGCAACGGGATTGTTGTGTGTAGCTCCAAAATATTTTGATCCTTGCACTGCTACGTACGTAAATGTACATTAATCATTTCAGTGCTCAAGACGTAGCCTATAATAACCCTATATTAGATTTTCTCTCCAAAGATTAAAAAGGAAACATATTTTACACAACAATACTACATTTTGCAACTTTTTTTTGTCACAATAATGATGGACTCCTAGTGTTGTGTACACACACACACACACACACACACACACACACACACACAATGTGATAAATGTCCTCATCTGCAGTATTGCCTAATAATTATG
The DNA here is from genome assembly GCA_026315105.1 of Locusta migratoria. Taxonomy (NCBI): domain Eukaryota; kingdom Metazoa; phylum Arthropoda; class Insecta; order Orthoptera; family Acrididae; genus Locusta; species Locusta migratoria. Next base: position 249,265,502 of record CM048746.1, on the reverse strand, counting down.
TGCACAATGCAGGCGCCGCCGAGAGTAAAAGAGCAGTGAAACGGTTAATACATATAGTTATTTCTCATGGCTGTCGTTGTTTACTATGTAATATTAATTTAAGTGTGCAAATCGCAAAGTAAGGGCCACGCTATCCATGTTGATGATACATATTTTTCGTTTTTTTAGTGCGGCTTAAAATTGGAGTTGTTTTTCTTTTCTTTAGAAGGGGGATCATATGAGTTGAACAAAGTTCCAGTTAGATTTTGAGGCTTCCGAGAATTTCATAAAACATACACATTAATGTACTTAGTCTATCAGTACATAAAACTTATTAAAACAGCAGGATAAGTGTTATTCAATCATTCCGTTCTTTTCATTATGAGTCTCCATCTGATGTATAGTTTTTGTTTTTTGAATAAAATAAAAGGTGTTACATTCCAATGAGGCTATAATTTTTTTTGCTTTAGTTTTTATTCGTTAAAAAGTGAAAATAAAATTAGCGAAATCAATGATAAAATTATACAAAAGTAGCGAAAATAATACCGAAATAGCTTTTTAAAAATGACGAAATCGAGCAGAAATGTTTGCCACAAACAGGTGCCTCTAGTGGGAGGATGCATAGGACATGTTTTACACCGGGGGCAGTTACATGGGTAGGAGCCGAAGGGTAGGGAAGGTTGTTTTGGGATTTCATAGGGATGGACTAGGAGGTTACAGAGGTTAGGTGGGTGACGGAAAAACACTCTCGGTGGAGTAGGAAGGATGTCATGAAGGATGGATCTCATTTCGGGACAGGATTTAAGTAAGTCGTATCCTTGCTGGAGAGCCACATTTAGAGTCCGCTCCAGTCCTGGGAAGTATTCAGTGACAAGGGGGACACTTTAGTGTCCCTCTGTGGGAGGTTCTGGGTGTGAGGGGAAGAGGAATTGGCCCTGGCTATTTGCGTCTGTACCATATCAGGATGGTAGTTGTAGAATGTGAAGGCTGTCATCAGGTTATTGGTGTATTGGTCCAGTGATTCAGGACTGGATCAGATTTGTTTGCCACAAAGAGCTAAGCTGTAAGGAAGGGACCATTTGATATGGAATGAATGGCAACTGTGTCCTGTTGTTTGTTGGTGGCTTTAATGTGGACAGATGTGTGGAGGTGGCTGTTGGATAGATGGAGATAAATTACTTTCTGTTCAAAAACAAAGACTACCATTTCAAACAATAAAGACTGCCAAGGGGTTCACCAATTAGTGGCCTCCTAGTCAACAGATTTATGAACAACTTTGAGAACAATACGCTTGATCAACAATCACCCCCCCCCCCCCCAACACACACGCGCACACACACACACACACACACACACACACACTCACACACACACACACACACACACACACACGCGCGCGCGCGCAAAACAGATGTTTTCATGCTGTCACTTAATCTGTTAAAGTGTACACTCTTTTAACATGTAAACACTCTCAAATGCGCGCGCGTGATGTGTAGGGGGGGGGGGAGATCCATCAGATGATGGTCCCAATTCAAAACCAGTAGTGAAAAACAAGTAAAGTGTGTTGAAGAAATAAATGCGAAATAATAAATAACAGCTCAGCATAAATATGATAGCTGAGCTAGAGTCAGGCAGCCTAAAATAGACAATCACATCTACACAACTTAAATCTATTGCAACAGCCTTCAACTGATAAAGATACACATACATTCACACAGTCACTTAGACATAACTAAAGCACATGACCACCATATTTGCGCCCCAGAATGTTGATATACAAAAGACACACACACACACACACACACACACTTCTGCACTTTACCTTTTTTCGCTTCCCCTCCCCTTTATCAAATTCCAAGCTGCATTTCACATTCCCACCTATCAGAGTATTTACAATCATGCAGCCTGTAATGTTCTATCCCTACCGTTACCAAGCATTCTGCCCTGCTGACTCACTGTCAAGATGCTTGTTGTGTCGGAGTGACCAGACATGGTGGGTCATGTGTGCATAACTTACGTCTGGATGACGGAGTGAATGTATGTGTATCTTTTCTGATGAAGGCTGTGGCCAAAAATTTAAGTTGTGTGAATGTTATTATCTGCTCTTAAGTGCCTGACTTTGGCTCTATGATCAAATTTATGCCGAGTTTCTATTTATCCTCTGTTATTGACATTCCAACCTGGACTTTCCATTGTTTAATACTTTAATGACTTATATAAAAACATAACATGCAAAACAGCTGCACAATAAAACAATCTATAAATAAATAATAATAATCAATGCGCATTGTAAACATAAACATACTAGATTTTCTGGATTTCATACAAAAAATGAACAACATTCATGAGAAGGATAGGTTACTTACCACAGAGCCCTCCGATAAGCAGCAGAAAGGCAGCCTTCCTCATTTAGAGACACAAACATATACACACTCACACAGACATGACCGCCGTCTCCGGCCGTTGTGGCCGATCTCACGTTGATGACCCTCTTTAGCACAAAATTATTCACACAACATATTTGAAGCGGCATAGAATTACTCACATCACACATTACTATATACAAACTCACTTGTCCTATCAAAGGGTAAATATTTAATGTTTGTGATTGAGATATGGCACTATTATCTCTCTCTAGTTTGCTGTATATATAAACCTTTCTACTTGTTGTAATTGTCCTTGTACTTTGGTAATGATTGTTGCTATTATTACCTAATGGTAACTAATACGAGCTATCCTGAGGACACCTTCAGAGTGGTCAGGTGTATATGTTCTCATTAGATCCAGTAAAATCTCATCCCTAGGTTTGTGGCATGTCAGGTAAAAATTTGTAGCAAATGTACTCGTGACACTAGTTGGCAATCCAAAGGTTGGTTTGAATGCCACATTGTTTTATTAGGCAGTTCCTGTTGCAGATGCCATTCCTTCCTCTTACCATCAAAATGACTTAACCAGCTAGTGGTAAAGTTGCAGGCTATGGATACAGAGGTCTTACCAGACAAGCCACAGACCTAGGGGTGGGATTTTAGTTTATTTATTTATTTTTTTTTTTTAATGAGTACATATATATCTGACCACTCTGAAGGTGTCCTCAGTATAGCTAGTTTTAGTTACCATCATGTAATTATAGCAACAATGATTACCAAAGTACAAGGACAATTAAAACAAGTAGAAAGGTTTATATATACAGCAAACTAGATAGAGATAATAGTGTCATATCTCAATGGTCAGGTCTAGGATTTTCATCCTTTTTTATCACTTAATTTGCCCCAATATCAGCCCTCCTATTATCTCAAAAGCTGTAATTCCCACAACTCTGGGTAAAAGGAAATTCATGACTTAAAAAAAAAAAAAAAAAAATAATAATAATGAGGAGTTATATGAGTTTGCCAGTATTTTCCTTCATAAGATGAAATTCAAGTACTGCCAATACACATGTAAAATTAAAGACAATTATTTCTAACTTTCAGAATTCCTGTGCTTTTGATTAAAACTATTTTATATTGATGGCCGAGTCATGTGGCAGGATTGAATCGTTAGTTAATTCTGTTCTGTATATTTGTGCTGAGCCATGCCAGGTGTGATATACCTTGGTTGGAAGACATGGTAGGAGGAAGGAGAAGGATGAGGGGGAGAATTGACTGACAAAGAAAGATTACTCGTAACTAAAATGAAATTAAACACACTCAGATAAAGTTTGTTCACATAGTCCTTAATTGCATCATCAGTAGTAAACACCACACTTTCAGTTTGATCCATAACAGCCTGACTAGTGGCAATGCCAGGATGTTTACATTATTCATCCCTGTAATCTAAATAATGTCAGTAATTTGTCTTGCTGATGGATGGGTGTGCCCTTTGCTAGGTTATGTTCCAGATGTTGCACCAAATAGCAGTAGAATTGGTTATTTCATTACATGCTTTTTGCTTAATGAGCTTAAAAACTTATACATAATTGTGATACATATCATGACTAAACAGCTATTCCATATGCAAAAGGAGTTGCTGTTCAAAGAATCTGCTACTTTTTTAGAAATTTCTGCTCCAAGCGTAAAGCAATATAATAAGACTCATTATAGTATTTGTAAGTGAAAACTATTCCAGCATCATTATATCAGCAATACTGCTGGATGTCTGTGATTTTCTGACACAATATTTTGGCACAGTCTTCTGGTCATCTTCATCTCTGTTTCTCAGCAATTATCACCTGTAGTTGGCCAGAAGACTCTTCACCATAATATTGTTCTGAAATTTAATAGAACAATCAGTATGCCAGTAAAAATTTAAATTTCACACTTTTCAGGATCGTTCATGACACACACACACACACACACACACACTGTTCTCCTGTTAAGTATATGTAATACTCTAGACAAATGACTGAATCTTATACATGGCTGTGAGCATTTCTTTCTTTAACCCTAGTCATATCTGAATTAATCTTCACAATAAGCATCTTATCCTTGGTACTTTAACATTAACTGATTAGATTTCCAATATTGATTTTCTCGAATTCCTAATATGTGTGATGTTATAAAAAGCATATCACTTATATATTTCTTATTTGACAGATAACCTCACCATCATCTGAAAATGATGTATACGATCGAAAAACGGTGCTGTTTCCACGAATTCCACCAGTCCTGCGCACGCCGGATAGTCGGAGTTCACGTGTAGCAGCTCAAGCACCAGACACACCATCATCAGCAGAGCCGTTCACACATTTTGAAAGTCCAGCTCAGGATACTTCAGCTCTGGAGAGACTGATTCAGGCTAGTGATGGGGATTCAATTCCCGATGGAACTATAGTACTTGATTCACAGAGACTTACAGAATTACATTATTTTGAGCAGAATCGCCCCAACATGAGATTAGAACCAGCTGAGGTTGTGGCTGCAAATGAAGCCACCTCACATTCTCCACCACATTTAACCCCAGAAACTGTTTCAAAAGCACCGGAGCATCAGCCTTCAATCCAGTGTTTAACATCGAAGCAATCTTTGCCTCCAGTGCTGGCACCCACTACAGTTTCAGATTCTACCCCACTACCAACCTCCATTATATGTTCAACTTCAGCCAAAGGAAAGCCAGTTACACCTAAAAAAAAGATTGGTGAATTTGGAATCATTCCCTGTGTATCAGAACATGTAGATTCGAGAATAGTGTGCGATGAAGCTGTAGCCAGTAAATTGTCTCCCTCTGCAGCTCTCTCTTCTACTTCACAACTGGAGAACTCAGGCACAGTACCACCACTTTCTCTGGCAATGGATCTGTGGATTGGCTTAAACAACAATGAAAAGTTACCATCAAAAAAGCCATGTGTCACATTCACACTAGACACCAAAAGTAACTCGTGTTGGTCAAAACCTCTTAGTTTGGATGGGCATGTGGATGTAAGTTCTGTAGAGACACATGGACGTCGTCGAATTTCCATTGCCCTTACCTTGGATTTTGAAGCCTCTGAGGCTCAACAGAGAAGGTAAGCATGGTGAAATATTTTCACTAAAATGAATTAACTTTTAATTCATAATTTATTTGCTTGAAACAAGTATTCACACCTGTAGCATAAGAAATAAACATAAATACAAAAATATATAATAGTACAGAATCTAAAGTTATTTTGTTGAATTACATAATATTTTACTTAGGCTTATGGAGGTAAGCAGTAAGGACATTGCTGAGCCATGATTTTAGTTGGTTTTTTAAATATTTCACTGGTCAATAATTTTAATCCTTATGGAAGTGCATTAAAATATTTTGCACATTTTATATATGGACTTCGATTTTTTTTATTCTTCTGTTTATCATATGGAAAATTAAGCTTTTCATATGGAAATTTTGAGCTTATCTAGTGTTACGTTCATGTATTTCTACATTGTGAGTTGTATATTTCTTATCCACTATAGCTAGTATAATTGTTTTGTACATATATATTGCATAAACAGTCATAATTATCAGGTTTACAAACAAATGCTTGCATGATGTTCTTGCATTAACTTTGCCTCTAATTCTTACTGCTCTTCTCTGCAATTTGAATATCTTTAATTTTATGTTTTCGATTGGGATTGTCTTATTTAAATGTAACGACTGTGTCTAGAAAGGCATCCTATGTGCTATTTATTCATTGAGCTCCAAATAACTTAATACCATGATTCTTGTTAAGACCATTTCAATTTAGCACTGTTGGTAGCTGAGAAAAGTCTTTCATATTCAAAAACAAATTATTATATTTTATACTAGAGCTACCTTTTAAGACTAATAGTTGGCCTAAGTTGTTAGATATGTGGCAATTTACACAATTTACAACAGTTAGTAATTACATGGTCAATAGAGCTTACACTAGTAAAGGTTATTCTAGCTGGTACATGTCCTAAGAGATCTTTTTCCCCATACGAGTCTACAAACTCCTTGAACTGTCTTTCTTGTGTATCTTGTAAAATGTTTATGTTAATGTCCCTTAGTATTACAATATTTACACATTTTTCTTACACACTAATTTACATAACACTGAATTGAGGGAGTTCATAAATGTCTCTGGATCACTATTGAGTGCTCTATATCAGCTACTACATGTTATGTAACAGAAAAAAAAATTACCTTTATAATTACAATTTCACAGTATAAATCGGAGGAGTGCTCTTTAACCTTTGAGATATTTTCAACAGCCTCTATTAAATTATTTTGTCTGATAATTGGCTACTCCACCAGCTATGTGATTAGCTTGACATAAAATTCTGCTAAGTTGTAATTCTGCAGTTTGAACAAATGTATATTGCCTGAAGTTTTTTGAGTTCACTGACTGCAATTATGTGGGGAGAAATTTCTGTTACATATTGTTCAAATATGTCTATCCTGTTACACAGTTACTCTACATATGTCTGTCCTGTTATGCAGTCTCTCTACATTGTAATGAAGAGAGTCTACTTTCTTTTGATGCTTAGTTTAAAGTTTTAATTAAATTGCCTCCAGCTTTGCATAATTCTTTAGCATCGTCATAATTATTTACTTCGGAAATGTTTATGTCTACCTCATTTGTTTTAAGTGCAATGACCACTTTTTCAATCGAATTTACATCGTCTGTTTTAATTTCCATGTCAGTAACTCATTGTTGTCGGGCCACTTTCTGTTGGATTTAGTCCGTTTTTGCAGTTTCCCTGAAATAGAGAACCCAGCTCAATTACAGGCTTATTATGGCGTTTTGTCGTGGAATATTGTTTCTACAGTCTGATTTATATTTGTGGAACATTCCCTATCGCCATGCTGATTGAAACAGCTTCTTTCATATTTATTTATATCTAGTAACTTCACATTTCTGAATTTAGTACAAAAGTATCATAGAGTACCATTAGTTTGCCTGATGTCTTTGTTGATGCATGACCAATCAGGCAGATCATGTCCGACCCCTCAGGGGCTTGACATTAATTTGCTGAGTACGGGTTTAGCGAACCTGGGGTCCTGAGCTGTGGATTACATCGCGCCAACAGTCCACAACACCATAAGCTCTTTGCGTGCTGAAGCAACAATCGTTCGGTGCAACGGTGGAATGTTGTACATTTCAGATCCCAGGGATCTTGGCTTCATCACCCGGGTCGGGAGGACGGTACAAACCTCTAGAAAAAACCTCGATCCCAAGGTGTGCTACATGCCAAGGAGATCCATGGCTTTTGAATTTGAACAGTCACTAGCGAGCAACTTCGGGGGAACCTGCCGCACCTCAGTTGTATAAGGCTTACCCAGGCATGCGGAGCTCTGTCTGGATGGACCTATTTTCTCTAGCTGCTCGTGGGACCAAAATGAAACAAACAATTTGTAATGCCAATGGTGTCTCTAAGTGTGGATGAGTAAGTTTCTATGCTGAGAAATATAACCCTAGAACGTTCCCTTCCCTGGCTACACCATGGGAGGAATGTCAGGCAACAGATAGGGATGAGCCATACTGTCCCAGATTCCTTGTATGCGCCCGAACTGATGATGATTCATTTACTTCAATGTAATCTCAGTTCTTCGTGGACCATCTTAGGATTAAGTTTGGGGAAACTAGCCTGTCCAAAATGCGAAGTGGGTCAGTCCTGATTGAAGTTGCATCTTCAGCCCAGTCATGGGCTCTTCTGCCCATGACAAGCTTGGTGATATTCCTGTTTCCATCACGTCTTATAAGACTCTTAATATGGTACAGGGTGTTATCTTCCACCAAGACCTCCTGCTACAGTATGATGTGGAATGGCGTGACAATCTAGAGCGACGAGGGGTTTACTTTGTTAGACGAGTCTATTGAGGACTAAAAGATTGTAGGGTTGCCACCAGTGCATTCATCTTGGCTTTTGAGGGTGACACATTGCCTGAAAAGGTCAAGGTGATGATTAACTGATGCAATATCAAGCCATCTATTCCTCCACCAATGAGGTGCTTTAAGTGCTGGAAATTTGGTCACATGTCTTCGCAATGTACCTCCAGCCTGATGTGCAGGGACTGTGGGTGCCCATCTCATCCGTTGTGTCAGCTGCGGAGAGCACTATGCACCCTGCTTGTCGAACTGTACTATCCTCCGCAAAGAGCGGAAAATTATGGAAATCAAGACTTTAGACTGACTGACCTACACAGAAGCAAGAAAAAAATGAGCGCCTTCATCATGTAACCATGGTCACTTCCTTTGCTGCATCTGTCACCTTTTCTCCACCCTCTCTGGGGACGATTGTAACAAAGGTTCAACAATCTTCTGTGGGCCTTAAGGGCCGTAACTCTAAGACTGCCCCCGTGAAGGTTGGGGGCCCTGCTTCTGTTGCTTCCACAATACCACCTATTGAAGCAATTTCCCCCAAACCTTCTGGGACATCAGTCCCCAACCCCCAGCCGGAGAAACAACAACCATCTCTGGTTCCTCTCGTTAGGAAGGGGTCCCTTGGGACACTCCCTTCAGAAGTTTCTCACAGTGAGAAAGGGGATCCCAGCCATTGGTGAAGGATCCACAAGTCGCTGGTTGAAGGGCTTCCCAAACATCATCGGTTTCTGAAACTAATTCAGAGAAGCCCTCCCAGCCCATGAAACCGAAGGGTCAGCGAGGGCCTAAGATGACTAAAAAGCAGAAGAAAAAATAATGCACAGTGGCTCATAAGCCACAAGTTCATACAGCTTCTTCCTCTGAAAATGAGGTGGAGATCCTTGCATCTCCTGAGGATCTCGCCCTCACTGACTCCCCAGAACAAATGGTCTTGGATTCTGTAGGTTCTCAATCGTTCGCAGCCGGTGAACCTATGGAATAATCTTCTTTACCCTTTGTATCATGGCCTTTCAAGTCATTAACCATTAAATTCTCCAGTGGAATTGCGGCAGGTTTTTCCCACGATTAGCTAAGTTACGGCAGCTTCTCAGCACTCCACCTGCACTATGCATTGCCCTGCAGGAAACTTGGTTTCCAACGATGCGATACCCTGCCTTACGTGGCTATCAGGGTTATTATAGGGATCACACAGATTATGACAGGGTGTAAGGTGGGGTATGTATCTATGTTGTTACCTCTGTATACAGTGAACCTGTTCCTCTCCAAACACCTACAGAAGCTGTGGCAGTTAGAATAAAGACTACACTGGATATTACCAATTGCAGTGTTTATCTGCCCCTCAATGGATAAGTATCCCAACATGTTTTGGCTGCACTGATCTCTCAGCTCCCCTCACCTTTCCTTCTTTTGGGCGATTTTAATGCCATAACCCCTTGTGGAGTGGTACTACAATCACTGGCCGCGGTAGAGATTTCGAGACTTAACTATCGCAGCTCGACCTCTGCCATTTAAATAATGGTGCCTCCATGCACTTTAGTGTAGCACATGGTATCTACTCGGCCATTGATCTTTCAGTGTGCAGCCCTAGCCTCTTCCCATCTATCCACTGGAAAGTGTATGACAACTTATGTGGTAGTGAACACTTTCCAAATTTCTTGGTGTTACCTCATCATCACTCTCACGGACGTTTACCCAGATGGGCCCTTAATTGGTCATGTTCACTTCTGTTGCAATGGTGGGCGCTCCAACACATGCCGATATAGATGTGGTGGCCAAAAGTTTAACTGCAGCGATTATATTTGCAGCCGAACGTGCGATTCCTAGTTCTTTGGGATACCCCCAGTCGCGAATGGTGCCCTGGTGATCACCAGAGATCGCCGGGGCAATTAGGGACCGCAGACGAGCATTGCAGCGTCACAAGTGGCATCCACCTCTGGAGAACCTTATTACTTATAAGTGGCTCTGCGTTAGAGCCCGTCTGTTTATTAGAAGGCATAAGTAAGAGTGCTGGCAACAGTATGTGGCTACCATTCGCACGCCTCTCCATTCCAGGTGTGGGTGAAAGTCGAGGTCTGTATGGATACCAGAGTGCTCCAGGTGTACCTGTGATCTCTGTGAATGGAGAAATTTGAACAGACCCAGTTGCGAACACCTTGCTGAGTACTATGCTCAGAGTTCTGCATCTGCCAATTACCCACCATTTTTTTGCACCCTGAAAGAATGCGAAGAACAAAAGCAACTATCCTTTTTGACTCACAGTATGGAAACATACAATGCTTCATTCACTGAATGGGAAATCCTTAGTGCCCTTACACACAGCCCTGACATGGCCCCTGGCCCGGACTGCATTCATAATCAAATGTTAAAACACCTGTCGGCAGAGTCTAAGCAATGTCCTTTAGCCATGTACAATCACATCTGGAAGAATGGTGTATTCCTATCGTAGTGGCAGGAAAATATCATCGTTCCTGTGCTTAAGCCTGGAAAAACCCATGTGATTTGGATAGCTACCGACCCATCAGCCTCACAAACATTCTTTGTAAACTGCTTGAACATATGATGAGTCAGCAGCTGTGTTGGCTTCTTGAGTAGAGGCCTACTTGCTTCATGCCAAGGAGGTTTCCGTCAAGGCCGCCACCACAGACAATCTCGTTTACTTGGAGTCCTTTATCCATACAGCTTTTCCCCGACGTCAGTATCTCATTGCAGTGTTTTTTGATTTGCGAATCATATCCTCAGGACATTGCATGAGTGGGGCCTCCGGGGCCCACTTCCAACCTTCATCCAGAACTTCTTGACATTACGTTCTTTTAGAGTTATAGTCGGAACATCACTTAGCTTACCCCATATTCAAGAAAATGGGGCCCCACAGGGCTCAGTATTGAGTGTCCCCCTGTTTTTAGTGGCATTAACAGCCTAGCAGCAGCAGTCAGGTCCTCAGTATTGCCCTCGTTATATGCAGTTGACTTTTGTATTTATTTTAGTTTTTCTAATATTAGTATCACTGAGCGACGGCTACAGGGCACCATTCGCAAGGCTCAGTCTTGGGCGCTAACCCATGGATTCCAGTTTTCAGCCACCAAGACGTGTCGTGCACTTCTGTCGCCGATGCATTGCTCAACCTAATCCAGAACTTTACCTAAATGACGAACTACTGAGTGTAGTGGAAATTTACCACTTTTTAGGTTTGCTTTTTGACGCCCGGCTGACTTGGCTCCCTCACATCTGTCAGCTTAATAAAAAGTGCTGCCAACACCTAAATGCTTTTCGCTGTCAGAGTAGTACCAACAGGGGTGCAGATCACTCCACTTTCCTACAGCTCTATAAAGCCCTAATACAGTCCCGTCTAGACTACGGAAGCATTGTCTATGGTTCTGCAGCACCCTCATCATTGCAGATCCTAGACCCTATACTCCACGTTGGTGTTCGACTCGCTTTAGGAGCTTTCCAGACAAGTACAGTGAGTAGTCTACTTGTTGAGGCTGGGATCCCTCCATCGAGAATTTGGCACTACCAGCTGCTTGCAAATTACATTGCACATATAGCTAGTTCACAGAGGCATCTGAAGTATAATCTCTTTTTCCCAGATACAGAGATCCAACTCTCACCATGACAGCCCAGATCAGGGGAAACGATTGCTGTTCACGCTCATTCCCTTCTATCCTATCTGGAATCCTGGCCTCTCCAATCGTTATTCAGGGCTCATTCACGTACAACTTCACGGTGTATACCGAAACCACAACATTGCTTGAACTTGGCACAAAAACCAAAAGACTCTGTGCACACCGAGACCATATGCTTTCAGTTTCTGTCCATTCTCAATGCTTTCCAGGGCTCTGAAATAGTTTATACTTATGGCTCAAAAGTTGATGGCTATGTTGGCTTCCCATATGCTCATAGAGATCATACTGAACTGCATTCCTTACCAGATGGCTGCAGTGTTTACTTTGCAAAGCTGGTGGCTATCTACTGCGCCCTTGAGCATATCCGTCCTTGCTCTGCTGAGTCATTCCTCCTCTGTACTGACTTCCTGAGCATCTTACAAGCCATAGACAAGTGTTGCCCTTGCCATCCTTTGGTTGTGGCTATCCAAGAGTCGATCTATGCCCTGCACCAGTCTGGAATTCAGCTGACTTTCATTTGGACACCAGGACACATTGGAATTCCAGGAAACGAACTGGTTAATAGGCTTGCTAAGCAGGCTACTAGTATATCACTTCTGGAGATTGGCCTCCCAGTCGCTGTTCTCCGATCAGTTTTACACCCAAATGTGTCTGGGATCTGGAACTCCAAATGGAAACATTTGATTATGCCAAATAAGCTACAGGCCATCAAGGAGAATACGAATATATGGAAGACTTCTATGTGAGCCTGTAGCAGGGAATCTGTTGTCCTTTGCTGGCTCTGCATCGGCCACACCTGGCTTTGCCGAGAGGACCCTCCACTGTGTTGTTGTGGTTCACAATTGACAGTGGCACAATATTACTGAACTGTCAGCCTTGAGATGGAATTTTAACATCCCTGGCACATTGCCTTTGGTGCTGTCTGACGACGCCCCAATGGCTGATAGAGTTTTAAATTTTATTCATGCAAGTGGTTTTTAGCATTCTATTTAAGTTTAGTGCTCGTCCTTCTCATTTTATCTTGCCCGTTACTTTCAGGCAAGAGAACTTCACACATACCTGAGTGGCTAGATTATCCTTTTATTATTGTGATGCTACAACTAAATACTGATAATTCGTTTTTAATCTTCCTCCCCTATCATTTTAGTTATTCCTTTTCTTTTTATCTCTTTGACAATTAACAGGTCTGGTATCATTGTGGTGCCCACATTGTTTCAGAATTTTACACTGTTATTGGTTTTAACTTCTCACTCTACTAATGGAAACAGAAACCGATGACCAGTGTAGTTTGGTCCCTTGAACTCCACACCAATCAATCATGTTCGAGTGGTAAATTTTTTATGACATCATTGGTGAAACATTAGTACTGAAGTACTGCGTTCCATTTCTTTATGAAGCTGTTGGCCTAATTTTTGTGAACGTCGGTTCCACCTCAATTATCTCAAACAGAATGATCTATTGACCCAAGGTCAACATAGATAGAAAATATCGTTCATGCGAAACACAACTAGCTCTTTCTCACATGAAATGATGAGTGCTATCAACAAGGGTTTAAAATCGATTCCGTATTTCTTGATTCCCAGAAGGCTTTTGACACCATAACCCACAAATGGCTTTTAATCAAATTGCGTGGTAATGGTATATTGCCCCAAATTTGTGACTAGATGGGTGATTTCCTGTCAGAGAGGACACAGTTTGTAGTAATTGATGGTAAAGCTTCAACTAAAACAGAGGTGATATCGGACGTTCCACAGGGTAGTGTTATTGGCCCTCTGCTGTTCCTTATTTACATAAACAATTTGGGAGAAAATCTAAGTAGCTCTCTTAGGTTGTTTGCAGATGATGCCGTCATCTACTGTCTAGTATAATCATCTGAAGATAAAAACCAACTGCAGAAAGATCTGAATAAGATATCAGTATGGTGTAAAAATTGGCAGTTGGCTCTAAATAAAGAGAAGTGTGAAGTAGTCCACATGAGTACGAAAAGAAATCTGTACAAAATAAATCAATCAAAAGTGAAGGCCGTAAACTCCACTAAATACCTAGGAATTACTATCTCTTCAGACTTAAACTACTGGATAGAACACGTAGATAATGTCGTGGGAAAGGCGAACCAGAGACTGCACTTCATTGGCAGAACCCTTAAAAGATGCAACAGAACTATTAAAGAAACTGCATGCACTACACTTGTCTGTCCTTTTTGGAATATTGCTGCCCAGTGTGGGATCCTTATTGTGTGGTTTGATGGAGGACATCGAAAGAGTCCAAAGGAGGGCAGCTCGTTTTGTATTGTCACAATACAGGGGAGACAGCATTACGGAAATGTAACATGATCTGGGATGGGAATCATTACAACAATGGCGCTTATTGCTGCGGCATGGGCTACTTACGAAGCTCCAATTGCCAACATTCTCCTCCGAATGCAAAAATATATTGTTGACTCCCACTTACATAGGTAGAAATGATCATCGGAATAAAATACGAAAAATCAGACCTCGAACAGAGAGATTCAGGTGTTCTTTCTTTCCGCACGCTATTCGAGAATGGAATGATTTGCGGAGTATCCCATGTAGATGTAGATGTGTAAATTTGGTGCATTAATTGTATGTATCAGCAGAACAGTGTTGAAATTTGTGACGGTTTTACTTCACTGTAAAAACTTACATTGTTCCTGGTATGCACTTTCATTATTTTTGAAATGTAACGTGCATGGAATTCCCCCTTTTCTTCTTGTTTTTGTAGACTCAGCTGTACTTTTATGTCTGTTTTCTCTGAGAGCAAATAGTTTTGTCACTTTTTTCATGCTGTATTTCATGGCATTCTTTAATGTCAAGTACAGCATTTTTATTTGTCATATTTAATTTGCTTACCCCTTTGTTTTTCTCCAGTACATTACTAGAAAAGACGGTGTTTGATGGTTGGTGCCATGTATTTGATGTGTTTAAGTCACTCCGAATTTGGCATTCTTTTCCATACTGTCACATCAGTTAAAGCTGCTTCAGCTATATGGTATTTATTTATTACACCAACTAGTTTCATAGCATTAGAGATCCACATTATTGGGACAGTCCTGTATACAAACAAGAACAAATGCTAATAACAATTGTGTTTTAGTGGTTTTCAGTCAGGTTAAAGGTAAAAAAAAAAAACACCCATGGGTAAAAATGTACTCACCGATTATTTCATATTTTTTCTCTCAGTATCTGTTAGATGACCCAACATTCTGTCAGTATTCTTTAAAACTATCAACTCCTGAAGGACAATAGTCTAAATTTAAAATTGGTATGTGTGGAATGTTGGGAGGAACAGCAAAATGATTGACAGGTGGACTAAAACTGATTCTAAATCAGACTCTCCATAATTGTACGTACATTACAGTGCAAGTCCTGAGCCATAAAAGTTACTTGAAATGGATTGCTGGAGTTAAAAAAATGTGGAAGTGGTAAATAGATTAAATATTAAGTAGACATCCCCACGGTGTCGTGTTGGGGCCTGCCCTTCAGCAACTGTGTGATGCTCATAACAGTGCTGCTATGCACTTCTACCATACCAGCACTGTTACCAGCACCAGACAGCAGACAGTTGCTGCCTACCAACACGATGCCATAGGTATGTCTACTTAATACTTCCTTTATTTACCATATCCTCAGTTTTTTTATTCCAGCAATCCATTTTAAGTAACATTTTATGGGACACTGTAGCGTGCCATTTTGCTGGGTCTGATTTAGAGTTGGTTTTAGACCACTGATTTTCCTCCATTGGATAAATGTGCTGTTAACAGACATACCCCTTTTCTTACTGCTTTGTCTTTATTATGGATGCCACATACATGAGGTCCTTCCAACATTCCGGCACATGCAGATTTTGAATTTAGACTACCACCATACGGGAGTTGACAGTTTTAAAGCAGACTGACTGAGAGTCTTGGGTTGTCTAACAGATACTGAGAAAGAAATATGAATATAATGTTTGAGTACACTTTTACCTACAGTGTTTTTACCTATAGCCAAACTGTAAGTTATCCCAACCCAATTGTTATTAACATTTGCTCTTGTTTGTGTATTGGAATACCCCGATGATCTACTTCTAATTCCATAAATCAATCAATTTTTTTTACAAAATTTGTTATTTAGGCAGAAATTAATGCTCAATTAATGGGACAGTTTTTATGTACACAGTCATGATTCTTTGTTTCAGACAAAATGTATTTTTCTGAGGGTTTTCCGAAGTGTTTCACTTCTACATTTTAAACTCTAGCAAATTGGTTCAAACTTTGCACAAATTTTGGAGATACGATTGTTTGGAGGTGAGTTAAATTTAGCACACGCTGAGCTTGTTGCACATCCAAACAATGGCTGATACCTTTTTGTCAGCTGATATAATTTTGGTGTTTGTTAATTGCAGGGCTTCTAAGTAAGTACAGTAAAGTCATTGTGTAGATAGCATTTCTTTAATTTTTTGTGAAGAAATTTCAAAGATCTAATTTGCAACCCCTTATGAGTATGATAGCTACTCAACTATGTTGTAATAACATCGGGAAATCAGAATGACAAATGATCCTATCACAGCACTACAAAAGACAATGTCCTGTCCAAAGATGTAAAAGAGGTTAATTAGCATTGAGGGTTATCTGACACCTTCAAAAACATTTAAATTCAAACATCTCAACTTATTATTATTATTTCCTTGTTAGCGTTGTCATCCATACGACATGTTAATTAAATAATTGAAAGTCTAGATTGGAATTAACAATATGGTAATAGGACAGTTTACATTTTTCACCACAAAGATGTGACGACGAGCCGCGACATGCACACAATACAACACTTTTAGCTATCGGCCATGGCCTTCTTCAGAAATAGGAACATTCACACAATCACACAGGCACACAACACAGTAACACAACCTTCATCTCTGGCTGCCACACTTTGAAGTGTGGGAGCTGGAGATGATGGTTGTGTGCCTGTGTGATGGCGTGAATGTTCCTGTTTCTGAAAAAGGCCATGGCCGATGACTGAAATTGTTGTATGTGTGTGTCTTTGTTGTGTGTCTTTCACGGCTCATCATCATGTCTTAGTGGTGAGTTGTAAACTGTCCTATTACTATATTGTTGACGTGTTGATTATTATTATTCACATATCGGCCCAATAAGACCATCCAAAGAACTATTTAGTCAATATTGCTTTTGGTGGTTGGCCTTCTTTTGTGCTCAAATTTGTTTCATCCTTTCAAAATGAAGACTCTTTCATCAGTCCACTATGTTAGAGTCCATTTTCTAATTTTCCTCTGACTAACTTTCCAATCAAATATATTTTGTCTGAATGTTTTTCTATCTATAAACATCTTCAAGGGTTATATTTGCTACTTTAGGATCACACTGAATCATTCAATTGGCTACATTTTGCCCTTACTTCTGTTTCCATAAAAATCTACTATTCATTTCCTCAACCTAGTGGGTGCCATTCTTTTAATGTGCCCATAAAATTTTTAATTCTTCCTTTTCTCATTTCACCATGTATGTATGAGTGTTCTTCAATTTACTTATTACTTGTCAGCCTATAAATTTCTCCATCAGTGTTTTTGCGGTCAAATATTTCCGTACAACTGATCTCTCTCTCTCTCTCTCTCTCTCTCTCTCTTTTTAAAATTTCTTCAGTATCCCTCTTATTATTTAAAATAAATGTTTCTGCTCCATAAAGACATCCAGGTTTGATTACAGTGCTGTAATGCCTAAGTTTACTGAATTTAGAAAGTGATCTTTTATTATTAAAAAAATGTGTTAATCTGGATGAAACTGCCATTTTGACACGGAACTTTGCAGCATTTTCCAGACCATCTTCTTGTTTTAATCGCCCCCAATTATTTAAATTGAGAAACCCATTCCGTTTTTCCACAGTTTCTATTCAAACACTTTCATGTTTGTATGTTGCAAGTCATATATTCATTTTGTATTTTAATGATATTTGTAGTCCTACTTTTACCACATCTTCTTTAAGAATTTCATTTTGATTTTGAGCTATGGTAAAATTCCTAGTTAAAACTTCCAGAGCATTGCGAAGGCAAAGCAATCTGCTTTAAAATTACTTCTTCCTAACTTGATTGATCTATATTACATTAAATTGTACCTTGTATCACATATTTTGTTGTATCCTGCATACAACATTACATCATACATGTGTCATCTGCCATATGTGAAACTCCTTGAAGATTTTGTCATTATGTCCTATAGTATTACATACCATAACAGGCACATATTTTGCATTATATGCTACAATTTGCCACATGGAAAGTTGCATTGAAAGCCTTGGCACATTATGTCCTATTGTGACATGTGAAACATATATCAGGTCATGTGCCATCTCATGTTGTGACATATATCATATCTAGACATACTGTGTATACTCGGTAATCCGCACATATTTTTTCCCGAATTTATGAACAAAAAACTGAGGTGTGCAGATTATTCGAATTAAGGTTGGTATTACTCCATCTACAACAACAAAACACTCTAGGCTGTTATTACTCCACTTTAAAAATCAGTTCCCTTTAGGCCGGTATTACACGATAATATTTTCGATCAAATCTGTGACAAAGAAATATTATCAAATATTCGTAATATTTCTTAGACATTAATCTTCATTGTGGTGTTAAAAAGGGGTATTATGGTCATCATATTTCAATATAGTGGGTAATAATAAGTTTTTATTGTGCACTGCCTTAGCCACTATCAAAACTGCATATAATTTATTTGACAAGGACAGAACATATAGGTAATTTCACTGTAAAGGGTCTCCTCACATCACTAACTGGTGTGGCATAGCAGCATCTCTTTCTACCAGTTTCTTTGCCAGCATGACTAGCATATATGAACAGTTGCTTTGTTGATGTAAGAATGACTAGTTGCATTTGTTTGTGATACCATCTTTCTAAGTAATAAAGTACGAGGCGTGTTTTTTTAAGTAAGGACCATTTTGAAATTTAAAAAAGACGTGCTAAGATATCTCAATAATTTTATTTTTACTTGAAAGCCTGTACCTTAATCTACTTTTCTACATAATTCCCGTCAATATTGAGGCACTTGTCATATAGGCCAGTCGTTGTAGACAAAAAAATGGCCTTAGGTCCAAAAAAATTGCAGGAAGCTGAATTTTTGATATGTTGTTAGGACATATTAGAGTAGTATTAAACCAAGTTTGCAGCTTCGAAATCCTTTAGCTTAACTTTTAAGAGCCAAAAAACCTCGAATTTTTTGGACTTTTTTCTGGTTTTGGCTTATAACTGGTGAAGGGTGGATTTTTTATGAAACGTCACTCACACCTTTCTTAATGTATATAAAATATTCTAAAATTTAAGCCCAACCGCAGCTCTGTAAGTCCAATAGTTCCCGAGATATTGGACTTCAAAAACATTGACTTATTTCTCCAAAAAGTTCAAATTTCCGATTTTAGTCATCTTCCGGCTAGAATATTGGCTCTAATGATGATCATCCTACGGGGAAGGTCGTACAAAATAAAGTTATAGAGCAGTTATTTAGCTTTGATCTAAGTACAGAACGAAGTCCATAGGCCCAATAGATTTCTAGTTATCGTTAAAAAACGAAAAGTTTGAAAAATCGGATTATTCAGTAAACTGACCCAGATGAATTGCAATCCTCTTATCCTATATATGTTAAAGAAAAAGAAGGGATTACTCATTGATGATGATTATTAACGCATTGTATATAAATAGGTGTAATTTATGTGTTAGTGCACACCAATATATTTTTGAAAGTAGGTATTGCTGTAAAAACAATGAAAGCCTCTCCGTTTGTGAGTATTGATCAGTCTTTGAGGGACTGGGACTTTCGTTCGTAGCGAGGCCCTCACTCCGAGTAGCTTTTTACAAATGTCTCTCTAGGTGTGTTTGCGTTTGGATATGTGTGAGTGTTTGTGTATTTGTTAACCTTCCTTTTTGTCCCCTAAGGTAAGTCCTTCCACTCCTGGGATTGGAATGACTCCTTTTCCACTTCCTTAAAACCCATATCCTTCCCTTTCTTGTCCCCTTTTTTCCTCTTTTTCCTGAAGAAGCTGTCAGTGCTGGCGAAAGCTTGTATGTGTGTTTGTCTGTGATTATTTGTGCCTATCGACGAGCCGGTCCTTTTGGTAAGTCATAGACGAAAAATTCCTAGCAGGAAAAATTATATATAAAAAAATAGACGAAGATTACTCACCAGGCGAAGGAGCACAGGTGTGACTGCATCACAAATAAATAAATGAGCACACACACACACACACACACACACACACACACACACACACAAACGCAAGCTTTCGCAACCCAGTTGCTTCTTCAGGCAGAAGGGAAGGAGAGGGAAAAGGAAATGATGAGGGTTTTAAGGAAGTGGGTAAGGAGCCATTCCAATCCGGGGAGGGGAAAGACTTACCTTGGGGGAAGAAAAGGAAGGTGAACAAATACACACACACACACACACACACATACATTTACACAGACGCAAACACACCTAGGCAGACATACTATAGAAACCAAAGAAGTATAGTATGTCTGCCTAGGTGTGTTTGAGTCTGTGTAAATGTATGGGTGTGTGTGTAATTGTTCACCTTCCTTTTCTTCCCCCCAAGGTAAGTCTTTCCTGTCCCGGGATTGGAATGGCTCCTTACACCCTTCCTTAAAACCCTCATCATTTCCTTTTCCCTCTCCTTCCCTTCTGCCTGAAGAAGCAACTGGGTTGCGAAAGCTTGCGTTTGTGTGTGTGTGTGTGTGTGTGTGTGTGTGTGTGTGTGTGTTTATTTATTTGTGATGCTGTCACATCTGTGCTCCTGGTGAGTAATCTTCGTCTATTTTTTATATATAATTTTTCCTGCTAGGAATTTTTCGTCTATATATAAAAAACATTTACAGTGTTTCAAAACCCTGGTACTTTAACTACAGAATGATTTATCTTTTCAGCCAAGAAGCCTTCTCTGAGGAAATTTCTGCTGATGTTCCTATGAGGTTGGAACCCACGCCTGTACAAGAAGGTACATATTGTTACACCTTTTTCACATAACAAACTCAATGTTTTTAACTTTTGTCAGATTTCTCCTATTCTGCACAGTAATTGTCTTGATTGTGGTTATTGTTTCATGCTTCTCTCTGTCTGTCTGGCTGTTTGGAGGTATGTATAAGCAGAGTCCTTTAAAAGCTGATTATTTTGAATAATTTATCCTCATATTACAGGTAACTAACCAAATTGTTATCTGTGACTTTTAGTTGGCTCAGCTGATGATCTTATTCAAGTGTGAAAGAGGCCTTCATCTTTTCTAATTGGATAAATGGCACCATACACAATCATTAGCCTGGCTCTAGGGAGGTAGGGTCCCCTTCCTTATTCCTCCACTGGGGTAATTCCTGTCTGGCACATCCGAGTCGCAGGGGTGAGCATCCTACACCTCAGTAGGCTGCTGTGATGGGTTGGCAGAGTTCTGGCAGGGACCCATGGGGTATAACATGGAACCCGTGCCCAGGGTTACAGGTGAAGACTTTATTGGCATCGATGGCAGAGAGGAAAGACTTTGGAACGGTGGAGGTGGAAGATGAGTCAATCCTCCTTTTTGGGGATCAAATGAGAAGGGGACCACTGCCTTGTGGTGGAGGAGCAACTCCAAAGGCTAAGACAGAAAAACCCTGACAGAAAACCCATTCTTGCATTAGGCCTAGCAAGCCAGTTGGGAAGTATTCATATATTGCTTTCAAAACACAGATGAGCCTCAGAACAAACCACACTGGATGTGACCCCACCTCTTCAAGTACTGGTGTGAATGATGGAAGATCTGATGATATGCATCAGTATAAGACGATGAAACCAAATCGACTGAACATAGAGAAAGATAGATATTTTGGGAATAAGTAACAAAGTGGAAGGGAAAAGGTGAGAAGAATTTGAGGGGAGGAGGTAATCTGTACTGGAGTGGAAACAACAGGTTTTGAAGAAATGTTCTGGCAGTGTTGGTGAATAAGAATGTAGAAAGCTGTATTGAAAGTGTAAGATATATATCAGACAGGATCATAATCTTAAACCTTAGATTCCAAAATGAAAAACTAAAAGTTATCCAGATTTATGCACCTCAAGTGGGATATAGCAAACAAGAGAAGATATACTTTGAAAATGAGTTGGAGGAAAATATGGAGTGTGTTGATATAGTGATGGGAGATTTTAATGCACAGGTAGGCAAAAACGGAAAGGGATTTGAACAATTGTTATGATGTTTTGGATATGGTGGTAGAAATGAAGAAGGGGAGAGACTCCTGGATTTGTGCCAGTGGAATGGAATGAAAATAGCAAACAGTTGGTTTATGAAGAAATAAACTCATGTAATCACCAGTTACAGCTGGGATGGAAGAACCAAGAGTGTAATTGATTATATTCTTGTAGATAGGGAATGGGAGAAACACCAACAAATGTGAAAGTAATTCCAAGTGTGAGTGCACATGGAAACCATAGATTACTGGTGGAGCAATGCAAAATGAAACAGTATGTGAAAAATGGGAAACAGAAGAAAGCAATGTGGGTAAGAGATTGGAAACAGAATTTTATGAACACTCATAGAATATGTTTAAAGAATCTTGTATTTCATAACTGAACATTTACATGGTAAGGTACACACACGTGACATAAGTCACCGATAACAAAAGACACTGTTCGCGTAATGCAATTGAAGCGCCGAGGCGCACCTTATGAAATGCAAACAAACTCTGACATACGGGTGAGATGTGACCACGTTTTTTGCACTTGTGGCGTTGTGCCCATCTTTGAGGGCAGTCGTGACACGAGTGCTGCGTGAAACATTTCAGACAAGAGGGCAGAGCATTTGGTGACGGTTTTCTCTGAAAAACCATCTTGCTTTTGTTTTGTTTCTGCTGAGAGGGACGGTATATAGCAGCTGTGAGCGGCGGCAGCAACGGCCCTATCTAACGCAACCTCTCCTACATCACCTCACGAATCTAGCTGAGTACCTGCAGCGCGAGTAATTTCAAATGATTCTGCGATTGACAACATCTCTGCCAGGGTAGGGTAATTTAATTGAAGTGCTTTTTGTCGAACCTCTTTGTCAGGGGCCGAGCGGAGAATAGCGTCACGTAGCATTTGATCGGCGTACGATTCGTGATGGATTTTCATCACAAAATTACACTTTCTGCTGAGCCCTTGCAGCTGTGTGGCCCAAGCTCAATATGACTGATTTGAAAGTTTTTTGCACTGGTAGAAGGCTACCCTAGAGGCAACGACGTGCATTTGTTTTTTATAAAAAGAATTTAGAAGTGTACACATTTCGTCTAATGACAACAATGCCGCTTCCTGAAGTGGGGCCAGTTGTGAAAGCAACTGATAAAGATGGGGAGAAAGCCAAGATAGAAAAAGAGACTTACATAGGTTGGTGTCAACAACGCCGAATGCGGTGAAGTGTTGATGTAGTCATTTCTTGTAGTCGGCCCAGTCTTCTGCGGCATATGGCTGGAAACTCTGAATTGAAAGCTGTTGCCTCGTATGGAACTGTGGTGCGTTGAAGATCGCCTTGATGGTGTTTGTAAAGAGCTCTGGAAGTAGCAGGAGATGATCGGCGAGTACTTTTTGTTCTTGCAGAAATGCTTGTAGAAGTTCTTCGACAGTGACAGGCATGATTGAACACGTTTTGATATATCCCCTTCTCGTCGCCAATTTTATGAACACTCGTAGAATGTGCTTAAAGAATCTTGTACTTCGTAATTGAACATTTACATGGTAAGGTCCACACATGTGACATAAGTCACCAATAACAATAGACACTGTTCGTATAATGCAATTGAAGCGCTGAGTTGCACCTTATGAAAAGCAAACAAACTCTGGCAGCCGGCGTGCTGCCGCACACTGCCACAGCACCACGGCAGGTGGCGCTGGCGAGATCACCTGATCTTCGACAGCGCCAACTGTCGTAGTGGACAATACGAATTTATTATTTACTACACTGAAGGAGAGTGAAAGTGCTGAGAAGTATAGAGAATTAATCATAGAAAAATTTCCGAAAGAAGTTGTCTGTGATGTAGAAAAAGAATGGAGTTTATTGAAAGACACCTTAGTTGAAGCAGCACAAAAGGTATGTGGCAGAACATCTGGAAAGGAAAAAAGTAACACAAACAAGTTGGTGGGATGATACCACAAGCCAAGCAGTTGGAAGACAAAATGGAGCATGGAGAAAGTGGTGGAAAACTAAAAAGGAAGAGAGGGATTGTATTCACTGCAGATGTGCTGACCACGGGTGGCTATGCTGTAATGAAAGGACTTTTTTGTGTGGAATGGGTGGCAGCTGTCGAAATGGAGGTATTGCAATGTTTGGTAGGTTTGATGTGGACGGAGGTACAGATAAGGCCATCTTTGAAATGAAGTTCAACATCGAGGAAGGTGGCTCATTGGGTTGAGTAGGACCATGTGAAGTGAATGGAAGAGAAGGTGTTGAGGTTTTGAAGGAATGTGGATAGTGTGCCCTCACCTTCAGTCCAGATTGTGAAGATATCATCAATAAATCTGAACCAGATGAGGGGTTTGGGATTCTGGGTTGTCAGGAAGGATTCCTGGTAGATGGCCCACGTACAGGTTGGCATAGGAAGGTGCCATATAGTTGCCCATGGCTCTGCTGCGAATTTGCTTGTAGTGATGCCTTCAAAGGAGAAGTAATTGTGGGTGAGAATGTAGTCGGTGAAGGTAATGAGGAAGGAGGTTGTAGGTTTGGAGCAAGTAGGGTGTTGTGAAAGGTAGTGTTCAACAGCAGCAAGGCCATGAATATTGGGATGTTGGTGTAGAGGGAAGTGGGATCAACCATGAGGAGCATGGGTCCAGGTGGTAAAGGAATAGGAACAGTGGAGAGTAGGTTGGTGTCTTTTATATAGGAAGGAAGGTTTTGGGTAATAAGTTGAAGGTGTTGTTCTACGAGAGCAGAGATTCTCACAGTGGAGGCACAATAACCAGCCACAATGGGACACCAAGGGTGGTAGGGTTTGTGAACTTCAGGGAGCATGTAGAAGATAGGAGTATGGTGTGCAGGAGGGGTGAGGAGAGAGGTAGACTCTGAGGAATGGTCCTGGCATGGGCCTAAGGATTTAAGGACGAACTGGAGATCCTATTGGATTTTTGGGATAGGATCATTGTGGCAGGTGTGTATGTGGAAGAATCTGGAAGTTAGCGGGACCCTTTGTCACATAGTTCTTGCGGTCTAAAACCACAGTGGTAGAGCCTTTATCAGCAGGAAGGATCCTAAGATTAGGATTGGTTTTTAGGTGGTGGTTGGCACTAATTTCTACAGGGGTGAGGTTAGTATTCACCTTGAGGGATTTGGGAAATGATGGTGAGACCAGGTTGGAAGTTAGGAAATTCTGGAAAGTTAAAAGGGGATGATCTAGACTGGAGGGGGGAGTGAACTGGGTCAGGCAGGTTGCAATATTGGTATTGGGATGCGTTTGAACAGTGGGGTTGGTAGCAAAATGATGTTCCCATTGTAAGGAGTGGAAGAAGGAGAGAAGATCCTTAACAAGTCCAGCATGGTTGAATTTGGGAGTGGGGCAAAAGATAAGGCTTTTCGAAAGGACTGGCGCTTCTATGGGACTGAGGCTTTTGGAGGAAAGGTTCATAGCTGTGTGTGTGGTCTGTTTAGTTTGTAGATTGTGTGTGGTGGTATGGGGGAGTTTGAGGGTGTGGTAAATGTAAAAGGTCTGCAAAGCAGGGTTTATCGGCTATGAAGGGTTATGAGGTATTTTTGGAGGTTCTTTTTGATGGAGTGGATAATGATAAGCCAAGGCGGGAGTAAGAGGTGAATAGGTTAGAGAATTTTATGAGGTGGCATTGTGAATGCTGCTCTAGTACTTGGAGGGCAAGGGTATCAGTCTGGGATATAGGATGCAGGTAATTGGGTATGAAGAGCAAGAGAATTTTTCACATGGAGGTTAGGTTCTGCAAGGCTGTTTGGGCCTAGTTTTCATGGTTTGTAGGATTAGGTTGGTGAGGGCCATCGACTGATGGAATCTAAAGAGGTGGAGGGAGGGATTACAGCCAGAAATGGGTAATGTAGCGGTTAAGCCATTTGGGGGATACTATGAGCTGGGAAGCAACGTAGGAATAGGACATTGGACTGGGTTCTGGCTAAGGACAAGGAAACTTTTCTGTATTGGCACAGATAGAAAGGGGATCGATCCATGGTGGGGTATTCAAACAGATAAAATTCACGTTCAGAAATTCAAGATCATGAATAAGCAGCCAGCGGGTTTAGAGCCAGAGATGGGTAATTTGATGCCTAAGCCATTTCAGGGGATACCATGAGCTAGGCAGCTCATGGTATTCCCGAAATACTTAAAAATAGTATGTGGGACTGGATTCTGGCTAAGGATAGGGAAACATTCCTGTATTGGCGCAGATAGGAGAGGCAATGATCCATGGTAAGGAATTGAAAACGGATAAAAATGGATAAAAATCACACTCAGAAATGTAAGACCTAATATAAGTCTCTACATTGGTATGGAGGTATGTAAATAACACTCAAAAACTGTGAAAATCATTTAAGAAACTTGCACAAAAACTGCGGGAAAAAACACGTAATAAATGTGTGTTAACACATATGAACATCAGAGAACCTGGTGAAAAGCATAAAAACAGGAGGGAATGCTTGGAAAATGTGGAGGAAGCTCTTGGGAATCTTGAAAATTCAAGAATGTGCAAAAATTGTGTTGAACTACATGCAGGGAGAATGACACTCAGGATTAAATGGATTAAAACTAGGAAGTGAGGCTTAACAGAACTAGTAAAGTGAAATATGTGGGTGGGAGGAAATTTGGAAATGAAATGCAGTACTGATAATGGGAATGGTCATGGGTATTTATTGATAGTGGACAGGATTGTTGATAAACACTACTTGGATGTCAGAGTGTATGCGTTTTAAGTTATTAAATAGTTGTATAAAACACAGGACAGAAAAGGATGGGCAGTGAGTAAAGAAATGTGTTAGAGAATAGTAACAAAGGAAAACAGCACTGGGTTGTGGGATAGTGGCCGTTAGGCAAAAGCAAACAGTTGAAGTACCTTAAAGCAGGGGTAGGCAACATGCCTTCACAATCTACTCCTTGTTACCACCGTATGAAAGTGATCTACGCTATTGAGAAACACAGGAATTAGAACATTTAAAATTTTGAAATACTGTAACACAACAATAATACTTTTACATTTTTACTATTTATTCAAAAAAAAAAAAAAAAAAAAATTATAACTTAGTGTAATACGAAAGTCCAAGTGTTCACCAGTCAACCCTTTTCTGTGCTTATTTTTAATAAAATTCATATTTTAAAATACGATTAGCAAAAGAAAATAGACGTAGTGAAAGCCTTCATTCTAAATGTAACATTAACTGATACAGGGTATTTCTCTTGACAAAATGGTTGCCAGTAGTATTTTGATTCTGCAATACTTTTGAGATACAAACCACTTTGTAAATATTATTTCAACTTCAAGAGCTGCCCTATGTAAGTAATTTTCAGTGGATATTATAGAAGGAGACTTTCCTGGTGAGAAAAATATGTATAAAAATAAAGATTGTTTGACTTACCCAAAGTGCAGGCTTGCTGATAGAAACAAAAAACCACAAATAAAAACACAGACAAACATTCAAGCTTTTGCCACCACTGGCAGCTTCTTCAGGAAAATAGGAAGGAAGGAGAGGAGAAAGGAAAGGATATGGGTTTTAAGGAAGTGGAAAAAGAGTCATTCCAATCCTAGGAGTGTAAGGACTTACCTCAGGGAAAAAAAAAGCAAGGTAAACAAATACACACACACACTCACACATATGCACACACAAACACACCTAGGCAGACATTTGTAAAAAGCAAAGAAGTTGGACAGAGATACCACTTGAGGCAGAGGCTCTGTCCACAGAATCGAGACAAAGATGTTACAGATGGTGGGCGTGGAATTTGAATTTAGCGGAGGTTGAGACCAGGTGGGCAACGGGAGGAGAGAATATGTTGAAGGGCAAGTTCCCATCTCCGGAGTTCTGAAAGATTGGTGTTGGTGGGAAGTATCCAGATAACCCGAAAGGTATAACACTGTGCCAAGATGTGCTGGCCGTGCACCAAGGCATGTTCAGCCACAGGGTGATCCTCCTTACCAACAAATACTGTCTGCCTGTGACCGTTCATGTGAATGGACAGTTTGTTGCTGGTCATTCCCACATAGAATGCTTCACAGTGCAGGCATGTCAGTTGGTAAATCACGTGGATGCTATCGCAAGTGGCTCTGCCCTTGATTGTGTACACCTTCCGGTTTACAGGACTGGAGTAAGTGGTGGTGGAAGGGTGCATAGGGCAGGTTTTACAACGGGGGCAGTTACATGGGTAGGAGCCAGAGGGTAGGGAAGGTGGTTTGGGGATTTCATAGAGATGGACTAGGAGGTTACGGAGGTTAGGTGGGCGGCGGAAAGTCACTCTTGGTGGAGTGCACATGATGACATGAAGGATGGATCTCATTTTGGGGCAGGGTTTAAGGAAGTCATATCCTAGCTGGAGAGCCACATTCAGAGTCCATTCCAGTCCCAGAAAGTATCCCGTGACAAAGAGGTGCACTTCTGGGCTGCTTCTTTGGAAGGTTCTGAATTTGAAGGGATGAGGAAGTGGCTCTGGCAATTTGCTTCTGTACCAGATCAGGTGGATAGCTGCCGGATGTGAAAGCTGTTATTAGGTTATTTGTGTACTGGTTCAGGAATTCGGGCTGGAGAAGACTCGTTTGCCACAAAGACCTAAGCTGTAGGAAAGGGAACGTTTGATGTGGAATGGAGGGCATCTGTCTGTCATAATGAAGGTATTGTTGTTTAGTTGTTGGTTAGATGTGGACCGTTGGACAGATGGAGGTCGACATAGCATCTACGTGATTTACCAACTGACCAGCAACAAACTGTCCACTCGCATGAACGGTCAAGGGCAGACAGTGTTTGTTTGTAATGAGGATCACCCTGTGGCTGAACATGCCTTGGTGCACGGCCAGCACATCTTGGCACAGTGTTACACCATCCGGGTTATGTGGATACTTCCCACCAACACCAATCTTTCAGAACTCCGGAGATGGGAACTTGCCCTTCAACATATTCTCTCCTCCTGTTGCCCACCTGGTCTCAACCTCCACTAAATTCAAATTCCCGCCCACCATCTTTAACATCTTTGTCTCAATTCTGTGGACAGAGCCTCTGCCTCAAGTGGTATCTCTGCCCAACTTCTTTGCTTTTTACAAATGTGTGCCTAGGTGTGTTTGTGTGTGGATATGTGTGAGTGTATGTGTATTTGTTTACCTTCCTTTTTTTCACATGAGGTAAGTCCTTCCACTCCTGGGATTGGAATGACTCCTTTTCCACTTCCTTAAAACCCGTATCCTTTCCTTTCTCCTCTCCTTCCTTCCTCTTTTCCTGAAGAAGCTGCCAGTGGTGACGAAAGCTTGAATGTTTGTGTGTTTTTTGTTACTATCGGCGAGCCTGTACTTTGGGTAAGTCAAACAATCTTTATTTTTATACATAATTTTCAGTGGAAGAAGATATATTCAATAATTCAAGATTGGCTAGGAAAGGATAAAAAACAGGGTTACCACAGATTTTTTTTTTTTTTAATCTGAAAACCAGTGATTGATATAATGCCTCAAAGTAGGGATATCTGCATAACATTCACTATTATTCAACTGATTGTTAATTTTTATATATAAATATATAATTTTTCCTGTTCACGGTATAAAGGAAACTTGTTATTCACACATAGGGTTCACAATTTTGCAACGTCTCTTGATGTTTGTCTTTTTCACAGACCTAATCATAGCTTCATACAATAAAGAAATGCATCTGCCATTTCTTTTGGTTACGAAAAACTCGGGTTCACACTTAAAATTTTTTTTGATACCCTGCTGATTATGTGTGAAGTCATTACACTAGGTACACTACTTTTCTCTTGGCACAAGATCATGCGTAATTATGTAATCCCGTCCACTCACTATATAAACGCAGACGATCGTAATTCATCCCTATTGTCAATGAATAAAACAAACTTGTGTTGAATGAACGTGCATTTTTGATGCTATGAAAATAAATTGATCCAGCTATTTTTCTTCTGCACTCTCAGTACTCACGTGATCTACCAAATAAGGACTTGAGATCTACCAGTAGATCGCAATCGACGAGTTACCGACCCCTGCCATAAAGGATTCACCAACATTTTGAAAAGGATAGAGTGCTACTCACCGCAGTCATACCCGATGAGCCATAGAAAGGCACACATAACAGAAAAAAAGAAAAAAAATGACGCTTTCGGCCGTGAAGCAAGGCGAAAGTAGACAGTGGTGGGGTGAGAAAGTGGCATGGAGAGGGAAGCAGGAAGGGAGGGAAGGAATGCCAGTGGGGATGGAGCAATATGTCAGTGCTGTCTTACAGATAGGAAGGGTCTGGAGTATGTGGTGGAAATGGAGATGTAAGCTGGATTGCGGGTAGGGAAAGGAAGGGGAGAGGATAGTGGTGGGGGTAGGAACTAGTGAAGGTTTAGGCCAGGGGGATTTCCGGGATGTAGGATATATTGTAGGGATAGATCCTGTCTGCCCAATTCAGACAAAAAAAACTGGTGTTTTTGGGGAAGATCCATATGGCACCGGCTGTGTAGCAGTCATTGAAGTGAGCCACATAATGTAGCGCAGCATGCTCTGCAACAGGATGGTCCAGCATGCTCCTTGCCGCAGTAGGATGATGGCCAGACAAACAGCTTGTTGCTGGTCATGCCCACATAGAAAGCTGCACAGTGTTTGTAGCTCAGTTTGTATACAGCATAACTACTAGAGCGCGCGCCACGTAACTTGGCGGGTGAGGTCTGGATGCGCAGAAGCACGTGTAGGCCTACGTCACGCCACGTGACCTGCTGGCCAATAGCCGTCAGTCAGCCGGTGCGCGCGCTCGAGTTCTTATCGTACTGTGCGGAGCGACAACTGGTTTTGGCAGAAGTATTTTAATAACTGCTTCGAAAAATCTAGATTTCAAGATATAATTAAGGGAAAAATCTAAAATTTGTCAATTTCTAATTTATCACTTTTTTATCTTCACAATTAATTTACTTTGGCCGGCCGCGGTGGCCGAGGGGACTGAGGCGCTTCAGTCGCGGTCTGCACGGCCACTCCGGTCGGGGGTTCGAATCCCCCCTCGGGCATGGATATTTTTGCCGTCCTTAGTTGTAGGTAGTTCATAAGTAGTTTGTAAGTTTAGGGACTGATGACCCCGTAGTTAAGTCCCTTAAGCTTAACAAACATTTGACTTGAATTTACTTTGAATTCGTAATCTGTCGTGAACGTCTAACGTGGTTTTTCACTAATAATGGATAGATTGATGTCCCTAGAAGAACTGTGTACATAATTTACAAATATTTCGTGTTAATTGACTGAGCTACGAAATGAATTTCTGTGCCACTCAGAAAATTATGCCCTGCCATGTAAACATGATAGGTACAAGAGAAAGAGACTCATAAATACTCGTGAATGCCCCACAGTTTTCCCAACAATCAAACGAGCGTTGTTTTTCAGCATTACACTTTTTATACAGCTGTGTGTGTTCAAAACTCGCATCTTGACATTTCCTTGCGCTTATATGCGGCCGTAACTTTAAAGCTAAGCGGCAGTCAGCAGCTGACTGCTTAATGGAACGGAGCGCAGCTAACGCACAGTCCGGCTACGCTGCAACAGCAGCTTCCCCCACCACTACACAGCTACCTGCGCAGAAGAGCCAGTCCACCCGCCAAGTTATGTGGCGCGCGCTATATCACAGGTTGGCCTGCCTTTTATGGGATAGGAAGTGCCTGTGACCATCTGGAGTAGGTGGTGGTGGGATGGTGTATAGGACAGGTAGGTGCCCCCCACTGAGAGGATCTCCACTCTGTAGACCAACACCTTCAAACTATAACCCAGAACCTACATTCCTATATAAAAGGCACCAACCATTTCCTCCACCGACTCGTCACTGATCCTATTCCTTTACCACCTGGAACCATGCTTGGCATGGTTGATGCCACCTTCCTCTACACTAACATACCCAATGCTCATGGCCTTGCCACTGTTGAACACTACCTTTCACAACGCCCTACTGACTCCAACTACAATCCCCTTGCTTGTTACCTTGACCAACTACATCCTCACCCATAATTACTTCTCCTTTGAAGACATCAACTACAAACAAATTCACGGCACAGCTGCGGCTCCCATTTGGCACCTTCCTATGCCAGCCTATTCAAGGGCGATATAGAGGAATCCTTTCTGACTACCCAGAATCCCAAACCTCTCATCTGGTTCAGATTTATTGATATCTTCATAATGTGGATTGAAGGTGGGGGCACACTATCCTTATTTCTTCAACACCTCAACATGTTATCTTATATTCACTTCATGTGGTCCTACTCTATACAATGAGCCACCTTCCTCGATGTTGACCTCCACCTCAGAGATGGCCTTATCAGTACCTCCATCCACATCTAACCTACCAACCATCAGCAATACCTCCATTTCGGCAGCTGCCACTCACCCCACACCAAAAAGTCCCATCCATACTACCTAGTCACCCGTGGTTGTTGCATCTGCTGTGACATGCAGCCACCCCCCCCCCCCTCCCAGATATGCCAAACGTCTCATCGAGGCATTCACTGACCACAATTACCCACCATACCTTGTCCAGAAACACATATCATGGGCCCTGTCTGTCCAGTCACACAGCACCTCCCCAACACACACTGTCCGGCCACAATGGAGCATCCCTCTCGTCACCCAATACCACCAAGGACTGGTACAGTTAAACCACACTCTCCACCAGGGTTTCGATTGACTTTCATCGTGCCCTGAAATGAGAAATACCGTACCCAAAATCCTCCCCATATTGTCTGGCTTGGTGCATGTGCATGTATATGTGTGTGGGCACGTGTGTTTACCTGTCCCTTTTCCCGTAGGGCAAGTTGTGGGTTAGGAGGAAGCTGGCTAGGGTAATTAGGAAAGGGGTTTTAGGTAGGGTTGAGGGTGGTTGGCGTGAAAGGAAATACTCCATTGCAGTGAGTCCATGGGCATGCGGAATATTTGTGTATAAGGAAGTGTCAACAATGGTTACAAGGATGGTTGCCGAATGTAACAGATTGGGTAAGGATTTCAGGCGTTTGAGAAAGTGGTTGGTGTCTCTGATGAAAGATAGGGGACTGCACATAATGGGTTGAAGGTGATGGTCTGTGTAGCCAGACCTTCATTCTGTGGGGGCTTGATAACCAGCCACATTGGAGAGGTCTGGATCTTTAAGTTTGTAAATTTTAGGAAGTAGGAGAAGGGGGAAGGTGCGGGGTGTCGGTGGAGTCAGGTGTAAGGCTTTGTAGGGAGCCTAAAGCACTGAGAAATCCTTGAAGCTCAGCCTGGACATCAAGAATGGGATTGCCTTGACAAACTTTGTATGTAGCATTGTCTGGAAGCTGACATGTCCCTCAGCCACATACTCCCACTGATCTAGTACCATGGTTGTGGATCCCTTGTTGGCCAGGAGAATGCCAATGGAATGGTCGCTTTCTGGTAACGGATAGCCTGGGCTTCAGTTGTGGTGATGTTGTGAGTTGGATTAAGGTTTTTCAGGAAAGATTGAGGGGCAAAATCACCCTCTTCAAACCTTCCAGGAATTTCTCACTTATATATAGTTAGTTCATTCTCCTTTTTTGCTGAAAGTTGCATTTTGTCACTTTTACACCCAATTAAAAACCACCAACAACAACAACAACTTGTACAACACACTGTTTATGATGGTATGGTCTAGGTAGTTCTTAAGTCTGAAACGTTTTCAGAGTTTGTTTTGTGTGGATTAGAAGCCAGCTCTCCTATTAATTTTACTGTTTGATCTAGTGTGTGACCTTTCTTTTTGTTTTGCTTGCCCGATTAAAAGTGACTGAATAATGGAACTACTGTTCAACTTTAAATATCAGGGACCAGCAAATTTTAACTATATGGTTCATAACATGATATGATCCCTGTGGCAGGGTGCTGGGGTTGGGAGTGGCTGAGTGCTGCATTAGTATGTTAGGAAGTTGTGTAGCCAATGGAACACCACTTTAGTAGGTGTAGGGAGTATCATGGGCAGGATGTGTCTCATTTCTGGGCATGATGACAGTAAATCAAAACCTTGGGTGCAAGATATAATTTAGTTGTTACAGTGGGTAGTATTGGGTGACAGGGAAGTGTTCTTTTGTGGCTGGTTACTGGAGCTGGAGGGAGGATTTGGGGTGTGTAGGGATATAGCATGGGAAATTATTTTGTGGATAACATCTGGGGGATACTTTCTGTGTGTGATATGCAGATATGGTGTATCTGCAGTTATGAAAACTCCCTTTTTCAATATGCTGAAGGTCTCACAAACACCTTCAATGTCAGAAACACCTCCCCGCCCCTCCACCTCCAAGAACTGATTTCCTGTGCTGTATAACCACACTCACCAAATCCTCCTTCCCCCATCAGTAACCAGCCACAAAGGGTTCTCCACTTCTTACACAATACTGCTCTGGACTGGAACAACTAACTGCATCGTTCCCTGTGGTTTTGATTCTCTACTGGCCAGCCCAGAAATGAGAGACATCCTACCATGGATATTCCCCACCTCTTGTAAACTGGTGCTCTGTTGCTCACCCACCCTCCATAACATCTTAGCCCATCCCTAAGTCACCCACAACCCAGCCCTGTGCCACAGGGATCATCCTTGGCTGATTGGGCATCGACCATCATACCCTGTTTGAATGGCGTCTGCTCACATTGTGTTGCAGTTTACACAAATCACTTGCACAACCTAATCTCAGAAGGTCTTCTACACAACATCAAGGGAAGTGTGGCTTGTAAACATACCTCTGTCAGCTGTGTCCTACTATCCCATGATATTTGCTAAGTCATTGTATATTGGGGAGTCATAGTTCTGCTTCAAAAGTGTTTGGATTATGCTGTTCCCTCACTGCCCTGTAGGGTGCAGGCACTGGCAAGCACTACTCAGCTTGCCCATGAGTAGTGCACCTAGTGTAAGGCTGTGTGTCAGGTGGCTCTATTACACACATTCTGCATTTACACTATCACATGGACAGTCCTGCCATACACTCAATTATGCAGGATTGTCACATAGGCTCCACTATGGCTGGTATTTCATGACATTGTATAGAAAACAGAAACTTTTACAAGAACAGTTGAAGAGAGCACTAAGTTTAGTTGCAAACTTTATTGGAAATTTCTAGTGACGTAACAGTAACTAGATTATTATAAAATTAGTTCTGTCTGTTCCTATGGCATCAAGCTCTGATGGTAATAGGAGAGATGTTTGGTAGTAGACGAGTGGGAAAAAAGATGTATATGCTCAGTTGCATGTTGTGTTGCAGGGTGGTCTACCATTTTTTGAACACAGTTGGTGGTGCCTATTCATCCCAATGAACAGCTGGTTGCTAGTCATGCCATGAATGGCCACTGGCAAACTGTGGCCAAAACCGAGATAGGACACTCTGTGGTGCAATATACAGCTGAGCATATGCTTGATTTCAACAACTGCTTCACAACCTGGACTTTCTGGATCCCCCATCCCCCACTGCCACCAGCTTTTGTGAACTGCGCAGATTAGTTATCATTACAATACATTCTCCAGTCCTGAAATTATCCAGATCTATGCTGACCTATTTTCCCCACACAAAGTTTTAACACCCTCCCCTTTCCATCTTACCCTACATCTCTCTTGTATATTGTATGTGTTAAGTGATTTTCATGTAAACATTAAATTATTTATTTATGTTTGCTTCCGTCCTCTCCCCCACCTACTGCTGCTTTCCAAAGCTGCATATCTTTTCACCCATCTAGCACCTACTTGCTCCGTAAAGCTGTGCTGTATCTATCTCCACCACCATTACATCCTTCATACACAGTGGTGGGAGATGATGATTAAGTGTCTGTGAAGTGTTCTTGTGTGTTTGTAAGAATGGTAGTTCATGTTTTTGGGATGAAGGTTAGTGGCCAAAAGCGAAGTTATGTAAGTAGTGTCTTTTTTAAGTGCCTGTTGTGGCTCAACATGTCTTTGGAGTGAGTTATATTATTGAATTCCAGCTTCATCTTAAAATCCACTTGGAACAAGGAAGGCATATGTCTTCCTCCTGTTCACACAGTGATATGAATACGGTAGATTGTCTTTTACATCATTGCTATATTGTATATCAGATCATTGTTACATTAAGTAATAATAGCAGTTTCTATTTCTGTAATTAGTTTTGTCACTTTGTCAAAATCATTACTTTAATCAGAAGAATGATTTGGGTGGCATTAGCTTATTAGTAACTGAGAATAATGTTTTCATGTATTTAAACATCCTGAAACAGAAATTTTTGTTGCAGTGTCATCTGCCCGTGAGGAGAAGACCAGCAAGGTTACTTCTCAGAAAATACAGAGTTTGAGTCAACAAAGTCAATGTTCGAGTCATGCACCCACTGAAATAAAAGATGCCACAGTTACCAAGCCAGCTGTCAAAAATGATCCTGTTGATAACTCGAAGGTATCAGCTGCACTGGACAGAACCCCAATACTAATGCAAAGCCAGAGAAATACTCCATCTCTACCAGCTGCCTCGAACAGACCACTCACCCAGATACAAAATGCTTCATCTCAGTTTAATTTTTCCAATAAGAGCAGTCAGGGAAAATCTGTTAGTCAGACAAAAACTTTGCAAGGTAACTCACCTTCTGCTGAAACATCTACCAAGGATAACAATACTGCTCACAGTAATTTGTCCAGGACCCCACAAATTGTTGATCATGGCAAAGTTGGCTCACAGAGCCAGCAAAGTGATTCAGTAGAAAGAAATGATTTTCCAGTCAGTGGGTCCCAAACACAAAAATCATGTGAGATAGCATTGATAGCATCTGGGTGTCGGCAAAAACTGTCAACATCTCCTGCAGTACATGACACAGGGCACTCTGCCAGTAGAACTAGCTCTCAAAAATCATGTACAGTGGTACTGCCAGCATCTGGTAATACACAACAACTCTCAGCATCACCTGCAGTCCGTGACACTGTTGGCACACCTGTAACTAAAGAATTAATGGCTGCAGGCAATGGGAATGGTGTTCTGCCTTCTCTTCCTGAAGGTGACATTGGTAGTCGTGGACCATTACATGAAGATAGTGCAGTAGGTGAGTGATCAGTAATTGAATTATTTAACAATGGAAAGTCTTGACATTAAATCAAGTTGTCATATGTTAAACAAATTATTTAATTTTGGTGTGTAAAACCGTATAATTTTTACATATGCTCTTAAATTTGTAACAAAGTTTTTGTATTACATACTGAGATTAATGCTCATGCCTTTAGAAATGTCTATTCTGTATTACATTTAGTAATAATCTACACTATCCGGTCACATTAATGTGTCCATCTGTTAAAAGCCTAAAGAAACACCCTTTGCAGTGTGGACTGCTGCAAAATGTGCAATAATTTTTTCAGCCAGGTCCTGGAATAAATCGAAATGGTTATGGAGTCATACAAACTCATGTGGCGTGTCCAGCTGCACTAGGTTTCTTGGTTGAGGATCCATGGTGCGAACAACCCTATTAAGGTGGTCTTTTTAGACTTTTTTATTACGTTTGAAGGTTAGGAGTTTGATTGCTAGGAAAGTACAGTAAATTCATCCTAAAGAAAAATCAAACTGTTTGTAGGGACAGACTTTTTCTCCAAGAAAACAAGAATACTTGCATTGCCACATTATGTCTTCAAAATAATGTGATCACACAGGGCATGCCATGATAACATTCTCCTTACCATAATGCTCCCTCTTTGTTGCAAGGTGTCAGCTTTTAGATGTTACACTCTGCAGACACCAACAACCATCTGTCCAATGTTGATTCATTCGGGATTGCCACCTGCTACTACTCATTGGTCATGCAGATACCAGCTTCCCATGTGGGTTTCGGGGTAAGAATAGGCTTGAGGAATTCCTGCCTGTCGTAAGAGGCGACTAAAGGGAGTGGTTGTCACGTTTTGAACATAAATGTTCAGTCTGCTATGAGGGTTTGACCTCCCATTTTCAAAATTCTCCTGAAGTGCGAGCCATTTGGAGAATGGCACCTTATGTGGTGCTTCATGGATTTCATGTGAAAAAACAACTTAGGCACCCATTATGGAATGGACTACTGATTGCAGCTTCCATCCAGCCATTGGGCAGGACATTTTCTTATATGCATTGTCGCCCTAGGCACCCTCCCTCGTAATGGTCCTCATAGCACCCAAACATCAGCATGGTAGCCAATCTATTGTGGTGTGGTCATATGTACACTCTTGGTTGTAGCCCCCTGATAACACAGGGATTGCACTACCGATGCCAGAACTGAGAACTCGTCATGCATGCCAAGGAGTAGATGTCAATCTCCATGGGGCATCAGGACTCCCGGCAATGGTTGTCCCCCGAGGTGACATTTGCTGTGGCTGGGAAGCGCCTGTAAGGAGAGCCCCTGGTCAGAGTGGGTGGCATCGAGCTGGATGATCCTCAATGATGAGATCAAAATTGGGTCACACTGGTGAAGGAAAGATGGTGTTTAACGTGGCGACATACAACCCTAAGTTGTTCCCTTCCCTACCTACACCATGGGAGGAAAGTTGAGCTCTCAGCCGTTCAGAGCATTGCCTGTGACATGCTGGGTGATGTTTCCATGAGGATTACACCCCACAAGACACTAAAGATGGTTCAGGGTCTAATATACTACCGTGATCTCCGGTCACAGTCCGACGAAGAGTTGCTTGCCATCTTATAGTGACAACACCAATAGATATAATTATAAAGGCAGTATACGATGCCATTGTCAGTAAAGTCATCTCAAAGAAAAATAATAGTTAATAATGGAAAGCCCAGGTTGGAATTAAACAATATATTAAGGACAGTTTACAACTCACCCCAAAGATGTGACTACGAGCTGCAATAGGCACATAAAAAGGACACAAACATACAACACTTAAACTATCAGCCATGGCCATGGCCTTCTTCAGAAAATAGAACATTCACAGAGGTACATAATACAGACACACAATCATCTCTGGCTGCTGCACTACAAATTGAGTGTCCTTTTTATGTGCCTGCTGCAGCTCGTCGTCAGGTCTTTGCGGTGAGTTGTAAACCGCCCATAAAAATAAGAGTTTTTTTACTTTCTATCTGGCCCTTGTATGTAGTATTCCCATAATTTTTCACACTGATGTACTGTTCTTTAATTTTGCAACAATGACTCAAGGCTTAGCCACAGCCTAAGGGATGTTTCTAGAATGAAACTTTCACTCTACAGCGGAGTTGGCGCTGATATGAAACTTCCTGGCAGATTAAAATTGTGTGACAGAACCGTGACTCGAATCTGGGACCTTTACCTTTCGCGGGCAAGCGCTCTACCGACTGAGCTATCCCGACACGACTCACGATGCCGCCTCACAACTTTACTTCCACCAGTACCTCGCCTCCTTCTTTCCAAACTTCACAGAAGCTCTCCTGCAAAATTTGCAAGACTAGCAAGGCTGTGGCTTAGCAAGGCTGTGGCTAAGCCATGTCTCCACCATATCCTTTCTTCCAGGAATGCTTGTCTAGGAAGTTTTGCAGGAGAGCTGTGAAGTTTGGAAAGTATGAGGCAAGGTACTGGCGGAAGTAAAGTTGTGAGGCTGCATCGTGAGTCGTGTCAGGATAGCTCAGTCGGTAGAGCGCTTGCCTGCGAAAGGCAAAGGTCCCAGGTTCGAGTTCCGGTTCCGGCATACAATTTTAATCTGTCAGGAAGTTTCATATTAGCGCACACTCCGCTGCAGAGTGAAAGTTTCATTCTGGAATGACTCATTGCTTGCTTACTGCTCACATATCACTTCAACATCCTTAGATGTGAGTACAGGGATGGGGCTTGTTGTCTAGTACACTGCACATTTTGTGTGGGACATGTAACAGTCCACAGTGCTCCTTATCTCTATTTGTGAACAATGGATTCCCCCTTTCCTGCTTTTCTTTGTATCACATTATGCCACAAAAGTAGAAGCAAGCTCTAGCTACTCCATTGATTAAACGAAAGTAGCAAAATTCTACGTTCTATCAGACCCAAAGTTAATTCCGTCATCAATAATAATTTGAAGATAAAAAAGAATTATGAACCAGTCTGGCAAGCTTTAGTGACATTTTCCTTATATCAGGAGACAAAATGCCTTTGCGTATTTAATAAAGTCATTTTTGACTGCAGAATTCTATTGTATCGGGGTATATTTAATAAGTAGATAAAATTAACATAATCACTTAAATGTGCCCAAGGAAACTAAAAATCTGATTCCATGATCAGTACACTATCAAAAAGTAATTTTAATTAAACCAAACCCAGACATCATACAACAATAAATGGCCAATACCTAGTGAGTCTCACTTACACTCGATTGTTTACAAGTCTCACTTACACTCGATTGTTTACATCAATTGTATGCGACCTGGGGTGACCAAACAAGTACTAGCATAAGTGATACGAATTTGTCAGAACATGATTTTCGTAGTCATTGTGGCATAACTTTTGACATAAGTAGTACCTAGTTAATGATTAACAGACTAAAAAAAAAGTTAAAATGTCTGTCAGTTTTTAATTAATTAATTTGAGAGCTATTCTGTTATTCAAAAAGTTAACTTAGTTAATTACTGATTAATGGTCTTATTCTATATAACGGTTCCCAAACACACGCACTTTATAGCAGAGTAGTCAAGAAAAACTGAGTGTCTGGTTTTGTGTGTTTTCAGAAAGAAGTGTAAAATCGATGCTGTCAGTAACTGCCAGGAGACAGTAAATGAGGAATGCCAATGAGTGGGTGTAGGAATTACAGTCCAAGCTCTCTCTGTTTGTACCTGTCAAAAGATGTGTTTATTACCTAAGAAACTCAAATTTTCTAAAACTCTATACCTGAAGAAAAAGAAGAAGAGGAAAAAGAAAAAAAAATCACTACATATTGAGGGTTGTTATGCAAAAATTGATTCTATGCCACCAGCTCTTTCTTCAGTCAACTTCAGAAGCTGCTCCTTTAAATTTCCTCAATGCTTCTTCCCAAAATGACATCTTTCCTCCAGGGATTCACATTAGAGTTTCCGAACCACCCCTTTAACATTCACATGTTGATTGAGCCTACAGGGAACAAATCTAGCAGCACCTCTGAATTGCTTCTATGTTTTCCTTTAAACCACAGTTGGGGATCCCAAATACTGGAACAACACTCCAGAATTGTTCACATTAGTGTTCTGTATGCTGTCTCCTTTACAGGTAAACCACATCTTCCCAAAATTCTCCCAAAAAATGAAGTTTACCATTCACCTTCCCCACAATTGTCCTTACAAGCTCATTTCACATCACATGACTGTTTTATGCAGTACACTACTCATCTACATTGTTTTACATTTTTCTACATTTAGAGCTAGCTGCCAACTAGAAATTTTGACTAAGTTGTCTTATATACTACTACACTTACTCAATTATGAGACCACCTCATATACCACAGCAACGTCAGTAAACAGCCAGAGATTGCTACCTACCCTGTCTGTGAGATCATTTAGATTAAATTAATACTTGTTCCATAGGTCATGAAAATGATATATCATAATGATAGAAAACAACAGGTGCCTTATAACTACTCTGTTTATACTACTGCTATTATTATTATTGTTGTTACAAATAAATGATACATAAATAAATATTATTGAATATGATTAAATGAAAGTCTGTTATCAATAAAATAGATGGAAGATTACTCACCAGGCGAAGGAGCACAGGTGTGATTAGTAGCACAAATAAATAAAACATACGCATATCTGTCTAACTTCTTAACTTCTTTGCTTTCTACAGCATGTCTGCCTAGGTGTGTTCGCGTCTGCGTAAATATATGTGTGTGTGTGTGTGTGTGTGTGTGTGTGTGTGTGTGTGTGTGTGTGTGTGTGTGTGTGTTGTGTATTTGCTTACCTTCCTTTTCTCCCCCCAAGGTAAGTCTTTCCTCTCCCGGTATTGGAATGGCTCCTTACCCCCTCCCTTAAAACCCTCATCATTTCCTTTTCCCTCTCCTTCCCTTCTGCCTGAAGAAGCAACTGGGTTGCGAAAGCTTGTGTGTGTGTGTGTGTGTGTGTGTGTGTGTGTGTTTTATTATTTATTTATTTGTGCTACTATCACACCTGTGCTTCTTCAGACATTTGTGAAAATGTATGTCGAGGTGTGTTTGCGTTTCGATATGTCTGAGTGTGTGTGTATTTGTTTACCTTCCTTTTTTTCCCCTAAGGTATGTCCTTCTACTCCTGGGATTGGAATGACTCCTTTTCCACTTTCTTAAAACCCATATCCTTCCCTTTTCCTTCCCTTTTTTCCTCTTTTTCCTGAAGAAGCTGCCATTGGTGGCGAAAGCTTGTATGTGTGTTTGTGTGTGATTTTATTTGTTTCTCTCGACGAGCCGGTCCTTTTGGTAAGTCATCTCTTTTCTATTTTATATATATATATATATATATATATATATATATATATATATATATATATATACGTAAAAATTAGATAAGTACACTTACCAGGCGAAGGGGCACAGGCAGTAATAGCAACAAATAAACACACAGACACACACACACACACACACACACACACACAAACAAAAATGCTAGCTTTCGCAGCCTAGCTGCTTCATCAGGCAGAAGGGAAGGAGAGGGAAAAGGAAATGATGAGGGTTTTAAGGAAGGGGGTAAGGAGCCATTCCAATCCCGGGACAGGAAAGACTTACCTTTGGGGAAAAAATGGAATGTAAATAAATGCACATACACCCACACATTTACACAGACACACACATATATATATATATATATAATGTAAAAAATAGACGAATCTTCGTCTATTTTTTACATTTTACTTTTTACATTTTATTTTTCCTGCTAGGAATTTTTCGTCTTAATATTTACCAGCTAGGAATTTTTCGTCTATAATATTCGTATCATAAATATTGTAATATCTACAGTTAAATGAAATTAATATTATTATTGAGGTAATTCTTTAGGTCAGATTGGTATTTCAGTCACTTTTATATATTTTACATTTGGCATGACTCAGTACTATTACACAGTATCTCTGACTTCCACAGTCCTAACACCTTCCTCATGACCTAGGTTGTGAATTACCTTTCCCTTTGTTTCCCATTCCTTTTTTCTTTTTTCTCCCTTCTCACCACCTGATGAAGAAACACAATTTCAAAAGCTCATTATTTTCCTCCTTTTTCTGAGTGTAACTACAGCAAAAAGTAGGTACTGGCCAGCCAATCTATCTCTTTCAAATAATAATTTATCATCTCTGTGGAGAATTTCCATATTAATCGATCATTTATATGTAGGTCACTAATCTTCACGTGTATATCCCTCTCAGGGTGCGGCAATCAGTGACTTTAATACCGGTATTGCATAATACTTCGCGAATAAAAATTCTTACACTGATTAAAGTTTTAAAGAACTGTATTTGCTGCACTTTTAAGATTTAGGAGTATCAGATCACAAAGCACTATTAATATCACTCCCGAAACATAATTCAACCTCCACAACGAAAAGATTTAGGAATTTCAGTCAAGAAAATGTGGATGTATTTTGTAAAAAAACTATGCCAAACCAAGTGGTCAGTCAACAAACACACTTCCACAGATGAAAATTACAATAACTTTTTAACTGAATTCCTAGGGATATTTAATGAATGCTTCCCTTTTGTAACAATGAGGCCAAGGTCCCAAAAGTGTAGATCATGGGTAACAAAAGGAATTAGAGTGTCTAGCATAACTAAGAGGAAACTGCATATGGAGACAAAAGTAAATCAAAACCCTGAATTTCTTAAGTATGTAAGCACATACAAAAAACATTCAATAAAGTAGTTAAAGTAGCAAAACGTATGGCAAATAATAACTTCATCTCAA
This sequence comes from Locusta migratoria, assembly GCA_026315105.1. Lineage (NCBI taxonomy): Eukaryota > Metazoa > Arthropoda > Insecta > Orthoptera > Acrididae > Locusta > Locusta migratoria. The sequence goes on along the minus strand of CM048746.1, from coordinate 249,221,641 downwards.
ATGCAAAAAAAAAAAAAAAAAAAAAAAAAAAATATCAAAAGCTGTTTGGTCAGTTATAAGAAGCGAAACTGGATGTGAGGCAGAGGGAAAATGTCCCTCTAAAATAGTGGTAAATGATAGAATTGTTACAGACCCCAGTGCCATTTGTGAATCTTTTAATGACTTTTACATAAACTGTAACAAAATTGGTGAATGCTCACCACCGAAATCAAAGTCTATTGTGATGGACAAAAAGGGCCCAGGTTTTAAGTTTGCTCATGTTTCTATCTCAGATGTCACAAGAATCATAATGTCCCTAAAAAATTCAAAATCCGTGGGGTGGGATGAGATCCCCACTGGAATAATAAAAACAGTTCGGCACATTATTGCACATCCACTCTCCCTCATAATCAACCAATCATTAGATGAGGGATCTTTCCCAGATCGATTAAAATATGCAGAAGTTCTGCCAGTTCATAAAAAGGGCAAACAAGATGAATTGGGTAATTATAGGCCAATCTCACTGTTATCAGTTCTCTCAAAAATATTTGAAAGAGCTGCATGTGATCAGATCAAAAATTACAATTCCTCTAAGAACATAATATTATGCAATCAGTATGGTTTCAGAAAAGGCGGCAGCACAATCCATGCAATTAATGAATTGGTCACAACAGTTAGCAGATGTTATGATGATAGAATGTGTGTGTCAGGTACCTTTTGTGACCTGTCCAAAGCCTTTGACACAGTAAATCATGACCTCCTCCTGCAAAAACTGGCACTCTATGGTTTTCAAGGCAAATTTCTTAGCTGGATGTCATCATACTTGGCAAACAGAAAGGAAAGAGTCACTGTTAACAGCAATGACAAGAAATTTGTCTCTGGCTGGAAACACACTTAATTAGGCATTCCACAAGGTTCGGTATTAGGGCCACTTCTGTTCCTGTATTACATAATGCTATGCCAAGCCAGGTCCAGTCTGATACCATCATCTATGCAGATGACTCAACAGCTATAGTCTGTTGTAAAAATGAGGTGGACCTAATTCGTCATATTGAAAAAAACACTTCGGGAAGTAGAGGAGTAGAGGGATGGGTCAAAAATAATAATCTGAAATTAAACCCTACTAAAACAGAAATCGTTCATTTCACCACAAAACAATCTATACAGTCTATAAGTGAAATAAGATATATGGACAAAAAAATATACACTGCAGACAGTGTCAAATTCCTCGGCATATTAGTAAACAAAAACATGTTCTGGAGTCACCATGTGGACAGCATACTAAGTTGACTGAATAGTCTTGTATATATTATGAATACTTTGTATAGTGTCACTGAGGAAAACTGTATTTTGTTTCAGTTATTAGGTATAGTATAATTTTCTGGGGGTCTGAAAAAACAAATTTACTTAGAGCTTTCAGACTACAAAAAAATATTATTCGAACAATGGTGGGAGCTAAACCAAAGCAACACTGTAAACCTTTATTTGCAAAACTAGATCTAATGACCATTCCAAGCATGTATATCTATGAAACTTTCACAAAAAGAAACCCACAACTTTTTGAGGACAACTGTTTCTCACACCAATATCAAACTAGGCATAGAGCAAACTACATGTTACCAACCCATAGATTAAAATTGTATGAAAAACCCCCATACTATATGGTCATTAAATTTGTAAATAAAATATGTAAAGGTATGGATGAATCAGATGTCAAAAGTACCAAAAGAGACCTGGGAAAAATTCTGAAAGATAAATGTTACTACAGTGTAGACAATTTCTTGAATGACAACAGTTCATTTTAATTGTAGGTCCTCTAAAATACCTCCTTGTGATGTAGCACCACATGTGTTGTTACTTTATTGCCTGTATGTAATAGTATAGTATATAGTGTAACTTTGACAAGTAACCTATGTCACAATCTTTGATTGTATAAGACGTGTAATGTGATAATAAAAATTGAATTGAATTGAATACTCTTATACACACTTCTTACAAACTGAGCATCTTGTTCAAACAGTAAAAGACAACTAACACAATTTAATTATACATATGAATGTAACATGTCAAAGTTATTTGGGTTAGAACTTATGCAAGTAATCTATATTTAAGTTCTTAATGCCCATGCACTAGAATTAAGAAATCAAACTGAGATATAGTATGATTTATGACAATATAAAAAAATTATTCTGCAAAAATTTAGAGAAAGGATTTTAAAGCCCCTACACTACTTATTATTCCCTGTTTTCTACCCCATGTAACATCACATGTGGCATTCTTGATGACATTGTGTTCTCTGATGAACACTTGCCATCAAGGACAACATTCTGGGTTCTATTACTTAGTGCCTTGCAGAGGATCCGTCGAACCACTTTCAGACCACTTATCTACTGTTCCATTTTCAAATAGAACTTCAAGCTCTGATCTCTCTTATTTTGAGAATTGTTTCTTCCTATGTAGATGGGATTTAACAATATATTTTCGCATGAGGAGGAGAAAGTTGGTGATCCAAATGTTTGCCAAGTAATCTTGTATCCTCATACATTTACTCAATGGTGAAACCTCCCTGTATACTACTGCTTTATCATCAAACAGCGGATTGCTGCTTACCTGGTCCATCAAATAATTTATGTAATATTGAATAGCAACATTTTTTATCACACTTCCTTGGAGCACAGCCTCTCACAACACTCACCCTTAAGGAGAATGAAATGGGTTCTGTTATTTAAGAAGTCATTGAACCATTTACAAACTGGACACCTATTGTGTATGTTCATATCTTTCTTAGTTGTCCGCAGTTGGCCACCATGACAGACGATTTAAAAAAAAATCTAGTAGTATTGAATCTGCATGTTTCCCTTAATTCATAGTATTTAGGATATCATGTGAGAAAATGGAAAACTTAAGTTTCACATGAGATATGCTTCTTAACTCATTTTTGTAGACAGGAACAGAAGGTTGATCTGTTTATTATATTTGAACTTTAAATGTGTTCAAGAATTCCACTACGCTGATGCTTAGGAGATTAATGTGCAATTTTATGTGTTAGTTATTGTACTCTTTTTGTATAGAGGAGTCATGTACACTTTTCTTTTAAATGCTTGGGATTTTGCACTAGATGAGATATTCACAATGAATGCCAATGCTGTACTATGTTTGGGTGACTGGATAGAAGCCTTTGACATGCTTAGCGATTTCAGTGTATCTAGTGCTCCAAGAGGTGAAAAAGTTTGAAATAATTTGTTGCTCCAAGTGAAACATTCCTTGTTGATTTCCAACATTGATGCAATGTTGAAAGATCAGTTGAAGTTTCTTTTGTTTTACAAGTCTAATTAATGAAAGAGTATGGGAACCAATATGGAGTGTCAAAATGAATGAATGCAAAACGTCAAGTGTACTAAATACCAAATTTGCCACTGACATTTCATTTGGATGCTTTTGACCAATATCAGTTGTTTAAGTGACATTTCCATACAAAAAGAAAGTGAATGATATGGTACAGCATTCTACATATATGAGCTTTATTGGTTATTTGCTGCCCGAACGTTAGTATCTACATGCTGAACATCAGTAATATTTTCTCATTATTTCTATAGGAACCCAAAACGGAATCAGTGCAGATGACAAGTATGCACCGAGTGCCACACTGTTCAGTTCTGATGAAGCTGCAGAGGAAGATTATGGTCCTGGCAACAGTCAGTCACAACGCAGAAAGAGAAAAGCACCTGAAAGTACACCACCAACAAGTAACAAGAGAACTAAAAAAAGAAATAATACTGAGTTGGACTCTGAACCTATTGATTCAGAAGAGCTTATGTGTCGAGTAATGGATGCAGTTGACCGAGAACTTGGACTCCCTCCAAGAAAAGGGGAACCTAAGCAGCAGACACAACAATCTCTGAAACCCTCTATACTGGAAATAACTCCTGGAACACAGCTGTGCTCTCAGGAAAGATTAAATATGCAGGTAATATTTATTTATGTTTTATCAATATTTATTCTGACATAAGTCTTTAGTATAGAAAAGTATTTGTTAATTTTAATTCCACCTACACATTAACCTGTCTCCATGTATTTTAAAATTTTTCATCCATGTTCAATACTTTTTAAGATTTAATCAGAATTCTTATACAATGTTATGTGTACAATTTAAGAGTAAGGTCATCAATGATTTACACCTTCAGTGACATAATGCAATTGTTTAATTTTTATAACTTATATTTTATGCCTTCTGCAGACTGGCTAATCTTTATTCTGCACTTTCATATTTTACAGAACCAAGTTTTTACAAAATTGACATTTTCCTAGTTCAGTATAAGACCATCTTTTATTAAAACTCATGACATCTCCATAACTGATCTCTCCCCTTTCCCCTCCCTGCTTCCTCTACCTCTCCTAATCATATTCACACCAGTTCTCCCCATGCCCCATCTGTCCCCTATCCAAAATGCAAGTGATACAGCTTGTGGATGCAATCAATGGTAAACCTCTTCATTTAAGTACAATTTTCTAATTGTAAATTTTATTCATTCTAAAATCTACTTTTTGTAAAATGTCAGGTAGTGAATTTATAGTTTTTATTTTGTTATGGATCTGAAAATGATTCAACAGATCAAAATGTGTTGCTGAATTGAAAATATTTGCAACTAAGATTGACAGTAAATGGGAATTATTTTTGTAACATATTGTTGCTGTGAACTGTGATGTATGAACCATTATCCAACAATGGAATGTCCAGGTTCGAATGTCAATAATATGAGGATAGGTAGCAACTCACCATAAAACAATCTGAGTCACAGAGAGACCTGTAGGAGAAACATTCACATTCACACAAACACTCAGGCATAACTCATGCAGATGTCATCATTACCTACAGTCACTATGGCTAGTCTTTAAAAATTGAGTGAGGAGGGTATGGGGACTTGTTGGGATAGAATGCTCCACACTCCCTGGTGGAACATCGACATACTGTGCTTTGGTGGGGGGGGGGGGGGGGGGATGTGAGGTGCAGCTTCGCAAAGCAGCATGGAACACATTGTCCCAGCCTTGCTCTGCTTCTTCCCCCTCTCTTCCTCTACTCACTCACTGTTATAGACTAATCAGGCAATAGTGGCAGTCATTGTTGCATGAATTATGGCTGAATGATTATGTGATCCTTTTGTGATGGAGGCTGTGGCCTAAGATTTAAATTTTGTGAATGTGATTGTCTTTTTTTTAAGTGTCTGTCTGTCTTCCTCTGTTTTTAAAATAACATTTTGGGCTCTATTTTTACAATGAGTTACTATACCCTCATATCATAGACATGCCACTGGAAATGTATTTTTTCAGTAGCTCATTGTTGAAGATGATTAACTGAAACTTGATTGAGGTTTTTTTAATTTCAAACCATGAGAGAGTATCACCTGTTGAAATTCAAAATTTAACTTTAGTGCATCTTACGAATACAGTGTACTCCCGATAATTCACAGTAATTAATGCTTCAGCTTCTGCAAATTATTAGAAACCGTGAATTTTTCGAAGTGTAGATAGTGCTGTAACATCAGTTGACTTTCCTGCACTCCAATTTGTAAGTGGTTGGAATCATTAAAAGTTGACATAATTCGCTCATTTTGCTCTAAAGCTTATTTGTCTTTTATCCTATGCATATTGAATTGTATGAAAATACAAAAAGGTTTATTTTAAGTTATAATTTATTGACATATTAAAGCAGGTATAAAAATATTTGAAATCGGGTGAAGGATTGTTTCTCCTTGGCAGAAGTTGGTGTATTTAGTGTTTGTAGGAATCACTGACGAAAATGTTTAGAATTGCAGCAGAGTTAATGTCATATTAATTTCTGTGAAAATAAGTTTGCTACCTCATTAACAAAAATAGTCTGTTATCACTTTTTGCTTTTTAGATGACAGTTTGTTATTTTTAATTTTCATCCTCTAATTTTTGAGAAAAATAAGATCAGAAAACAAAAAGTCATCTCGGCTTTCTACATAACACTTTAACGTGTCTGTAGAAGCACTTGCTTGGCTGCGTGATACTTTTTGTGCTTCCATCGAATCACTTTCACATTCAGATTCAGCCTTTTCTTCCCTATCATCAGTCAAATTTTGTATAATGTTCTCATTAGTTTCATGACTTCATTTGGGTTTGTTTAAAGATTGTTTTTTACACACAATCTTTGAGGCAGGCCGCCTACATGTCGTGCTCATAGGATTTACCTTCTATACGTAAATGTAATTGAAGACTAATAATATGATGAGGATAGGTTGCAACTCACTGTAAAGACAATCACTGACCCACAGACAGGTACGTAGAAAAGACATAATGCAACTTAAATTTTGGTTGTATGAATGTGATTGTCTTTTCTGTGAACCTGTCAGTGGTTCAGTAATCATCTTTCAGCGAGTTGCAATTTGTCCTCATTATATTATTGACATTCCAACCTGGCATTTCCATTGTTAGAATTTTAAGGCTAGATTGTTTTTACAAAAATAATACTGTGTGGATAAGTGCAACTAATATTACTGTATTTGAAGTGGGGCAGCCAGAGGTGATGGTTGTTTGACTGTGTTGTGTGACTGTGTGATTGCGTGAATGTTCTATTTTCTGAAGACGGCCATGACTGATAGCTGAAAGTGTTGTATGTGCCTGTCGCAGCTTGTCTCCACGTCTTTGCGGTGAGTTGTAAACTGTCCTTACTATATTATTAATTCCACAATGGACTTTCCATTATTATAATATTACAGTATGTTACTTTCACAGTACAAATTTGATGCTGATAAATGTGGTCCACCATCATATCAGCAGACTCCACCACCTCCACCATTGAGTGTTGCAGTGATGGAAAGTGATGACGATGATGATGTAGTAGAGGCTACTCCAAGAGATGTTTCTGCACACAGGTATTACAAAGAAAATTAATTAGTTATAGATAATATGATGTAATTTACATCTGAATTTACACTGTTATGTCTGGATGGTCTATATCTGCATTAGAATGTGAGTGGTCCATTGCCAGTCCTATAATAAATCAACACTAGCTTTCAGATGATACTTCCTTTTGTAGGTAGGAGGGAGAATAGTGGAGAAAAGGCATAAAAGGGTAGGATTACTCGCAACTTAGGCCACAAGATAAGGATGAAGTGAAGGGTGATATGTGGAAGTTAGAGATATTGCATGATGATTACTGAGCCATGCCAGCAGCAAAACGAAGTGGATAGATCAAGAAGTGAATGATGCTGAATGTGTGGGGAGGGGTGTTAAAAATAACTAATTATTTTAAATTGAGAAGTGACACACACAAATATAGGAATAGTGATTAACCCTAGAGCAGTCATGCTTTTTCATGGTGCGAGAGCAGTAGCGCGGCGCACTGAGTGCACCACGTACATTGACTCAGTTCTATTATACTTTTCACATGAACTCATGTCAGTACTGATTTTCTAAAAGGTAGATGTATTATCACTCACTCAGGTATTCATAGTGTCGAAATATTACACATTCTTGGCTAATTAATACTAATTTATTTCGACACCACAATTCCAAATTCTACATTCTAATCAAGAAATATGTATACAATATTTATCACTTTCATTGCAAAAAAAAAAAAAATAAATAAATAAATAAATAAATAAATAAAATAAATAAATAAATAAATAAATAAATAAAAATAAAAAAAATGATTCATTATTTAATGTGACATTTAATGGCACTTCTTATTATAAACGTAGATGTAAATCCAAGACTTTAAATCATACAATTTAACTGACAAAAGATTATGTTTTACTATCAACTTTGAAAACAAATATATTCATACTGAATGTCTAATGAACTGTTGTTACAGCTTACAGACAGCCCAACTCAGTAATTACAGAGAGGTCAAGGATCATATCTCTAGTCTTCTGAGTCTGTAGTTGCAACATGACACTTTTCACATGAGTAACTAATAATCACATGCTTCCTGCAAACAAAACTGTTACTTGAATCACACTTTATTGTTGTGTTCACATTCTTGGCTCTTCCACAAATAATACACCGTGCTCATTTGTTAGAACAAGGCTGCAAAAGTTGCTCAGACGTTGTCTGGTACCTTTGAAGGAACAGCGAAATATCCTTAGGAAAGCTTGGGATTTTGGCCCTTTCTACTAGATGTGCTTTCATGAGATCATAAGCCAAGTTCTTTAAAAAATTTTGTCCATTTGAATAAAATAGGATCTGGTCGTTGATGCCCGCAATTTCCATTAGAGCAAAAAAGATTACCAAGGGCCATCTTCTCACAATACAAGCCACAAAATATGTGCCGCACATCTGGTCGACTGTATCAGTGCCCCCCTTCTAATGCAATATCAGACTTACATGAATCTTCATCGATAGTACCTGAATCATGCTTAGTTGACAGCAACAGAACCGCCTTGTTCTTCTTTGGCACATACGAAACTGATGTCGTATCTTTGTTATACCTGAAGAGGGACGAACCTGGTGCTCGATCTTTCTTAGGCAAAAATTTCAAAGGAATTTCTCGTTTATTTTTTCTCAGTGTCCCAATACATGTAAGCTTTTTCTGTAATAGTGATATGGCCAAGGTACAACTTGTGTACCAATTATCCATTGTTATATTTCCTTGGATCCCTCTATATGACTCACTAGCCTGTGAACTATTTCTGAAGCTGAATTGGAGACTGCGTAAGGTCCTTCAGGTTGCTCATAAAGAATGTTTTCGCATCACTAAGTGCAACTATCTTGATGCCATATTTGGCTGGTTTGTTGGGAATGTATTGTACAAATCCACAACATCTCCGAAAAGCTTGAAGTTTTACATCAATGGTTACAAACTCGCTGAGATTGTACGTACTTTTACAATTGGTGACAAACTCTTCCAAAATGAAGCGTACTGCAGCCAACTTATCAAATTTTCTTCTCTCTGCTCTAGTTGTTTTATCATAAAATGAATACAATGTAGCAAGAACAGGAATCACCTGTAGCTCATCACAGCTCTTGCAATTTTGATTCCTGATCCATCGGTATTCCACATCTCCATTACATTCGTATGATGAGCTTTCTTTATTCCGAAAAGATGAAGTAAACCAAGTAGTGCCAGTATTTCAGTTCTCATCGTTTCTTTTGTATCTCTTTCTCTTTGATAATCAGGCATGAGCTGAATGTATTTGTTTGTGTAATGTACAATTATATCAATCATTTCCATACTAATTATCTTACTGAATCCAGAATTCTCAGTTGTAACATATCTAGCAATAGTCTTTGGTCCTCGAAATGTTTTTACAATATTTTTACTTCTGGCATTGCTTGTGGCTGTGCTAACTACCTTCATCCACATAGTTGTTTTGTCTCTTCCCACGAACCAATCACCAGTACAACCTGACTGACAGTTACTATCTTCATTTTCATCACTCATACTCTTGTTCACTTTTAGTGTTATATACACTTTGAGTAATTACCTCTTTTTCATCATCAGTGTCATCATCCGATATACTGCCTACATCTTTCAAAAAATGTGGATGTTCATTCAAGAACCACTTGAGTTTTTCACTGGTTAAACGCTTCCTTGCCCTAAAATAAAGTATTATCACGAACAAGGACCATAGGAATAACTTAACTGAAACACAGCACTATGTTTGAGAAAGTAAAAGAAATACTTACATGACCAGTTCCACTGCACACTGAGTGCGCCAGTTATGACAACGCTTCACAAATTCTCCTGTTAAGAATATTCTTGAGCACCGACAATTACCAGACTGCACACAACAATAGTGAGGATAACAGTGGAGGAATAGCTAGAGTTTCAAACGTCTCCATTGTTACCAACATAACGAAAACCATGTTTATTCAACTATGGCGCACTCAGTGCTCCAGCACGACCGCTCGAGGGTTAAGTGAGTTGAAGATAGGTGAAAGGGAAGGATAAAGGTGCGAGTCCAAACACGGCGACAGCGACCCGCCGCAACGGCCGACAACAACAGCGCCGCCTCTGCCTACTGTTGACCGGTTTCGGAACACAGCGGCAGACAGGCAGCGCTGTGTCTGGTGAGAGGCGAGGTGTCTGCCGACTGCCGCAGTTGTTGCGCTGTCGTTGGAGGGGGAGGACGATGACGTTGCTTTGTTCCATACTAAGAAAACACGAAAGCTGCTAATGCCTTTATGTAAAAGTACAGCTGCTGATGGAAGTTACAGGCCGTTGATTTAAAAAATAAATAAAAGTAAGTTTAGTGACGAAATTATTCAGGAGCTTAAATAAAAGACAGTTCTATTTCGGATGACATAAAACCACAGAAATGCAATAACTGAAGAAGAAAAATTACATTTTACACTAAGAAGTAAGCAAAAACTCGTGCATTATTTACAATCTGCTCAACAACTGGTACGGAATACGGTACCAGCGATGTGGATGTTGAAGGTATGTTATTATCTCTTGATCGCTAATTTCTGTTGCACTGTGGACCAATCATTTCGTAATCAGAAATAATGCGACTATTATTTTTCTTTCGATTCTCCTTTATATATTGGAAATGAACTCCGAAACTGCACTGATATGTCCAGAAAATAATTCAATATCATCATATTTGCGTCGCATAAAGGCCGTTAGTAACTTTTGACTCTTTTCATCCCTTTCCCTTTAATCTTGTACCATTGTTTTATTCCCGTTTCTTTTCTGTCTTGGTACATAAAATTAATAGATTGTCACCTCTCGTGTAACATGAAGTAAATAAACCTGCCCTGGCCGTATTTTACACAGAAGGCTTTATTACTGTAGATAATCATTTTTAAGAACACCATTTATGTAATTACCGATGGTTAACAATTTCTTAATTCTTTTGAACACAAACCACCCTTTATGTTTAGTTTTTACTTTAATAGTTAAATATTGGGGAAACTTCACTAAGTTGCAACAAAAATGAAGCAAAACGTGTTACAAGATATTAATGAGTGTAGCTTCCTCTGAGTCTTCATCGATATGCCATGTCAAAAATTTACAGGCATAAAATGTTCAAATATTTGTAGAGCTTATGGGACTTAACAAGGTGGTCATCAGTCCCTAAACTTAACAAACTACTCATGAATTAGCGTATACTAAAGATGGCACAAACATCCATGCCAGAGGGGGGATTCGACCTCCGATGAGGAACGGCCTCGCGCATCATAGTGTAGCGCCTCAATGCGCTCGGCCGCTCCGCCGCGGCTTACAGGCATGCATCCGTTAGTTATAATTAAATAGTTTATTAAAATTTACAACAAAAATTCCTGGCGGATTAAGCACAGTTCCAGAACTATTATACATTTATTCGCAGAACTTGACAACTCTTCTTCCTTGTTACAAACAACAAATGCAAGTTTCAATCCAATCTTTAGAAGAGACAAGGCACTGATGTCTTCTGCTTTTAGTTACATTCAATGCAATTATGTCTCAATAAATTAAAACAAACAAAATCTGAATTTACAGTTTCTTGCGAACATACCCCCAAGTGCTTCAGTGATTATAAACAACGTTGCTTGTGGTGGCCATTTGAGCAGCAGCTGAATACTATGTATTTTCACTGTGGTGAGAACGCCTTTTGCTACTTCTAGTAGTAAAAGGCGTTTTCTTTAAAAACACTACAGTGAAAATACATAGTTACAAACAACACACATATGAATCCATTCATTGATAAATAACAAGTTTCGTGCACTTATAAGTCCTGTTTAACTACTGTGCTGTAGCTTTCCAGATATCTTTCACTAAAACATTTCTGTATTTGTTAGTTCCTGTGTCAAATATTACAGGATATGTTGCTACTGTGTTTACGGACTTCTTTTTGTCAGAGTTCAAACATTCAAATGTTTTTAGATCTTAAAAGATGTAACTACGAGGTCATCAGTACCTAAACTTACAAACTTATGAACTAGCTTATAATAAAGACGGCACAAACAGCCATGCCCGAGGGGGGATTCAAACCTCGCGTATCGTAGAATAGCGCCTCAATGAGCTCGGCCACTCCGCCGTGGCTCGTCAGAGTCTGACGAACTCATTTCTCATTTCCCTTGGGTGTTGTCATAAAATCGGTCTCCGGCAGGGGGGTCGGGTCTGCGACAGCGACACCACTGATTCGGGACTGGATGGTCGCCGGAGCAGGTATACGGCGACTGGTGGCGCTGTCGCCGCGTTCCACATCGCTCGCATTGCAGACAATGGGGACCAGTGGTGCCGCCTGTTGCGGGACAGCAACGACTGCCACTTGCTGCCAGGTTAATGTAGATTTAGTTTAGGCTCTGAGCTGCAGAGATGGGAACTCGTCCTCCAACACTTCCTCCTCCTGGCCTAAACCTGCTGTAGCTTCTCTCCTCCACTCACTTAATCAATATACCTCCAAAACGTTTTGTGTATATTTTGTAATGGGTAAAAATGATGATATGTTTAATTTTTGATTAATTATGAAAATAATGTGCAAAAGATTTAGAGTGGCAGGCCAGTCATCTCTGACATCCGCATTCACCCACCCCACTTCATCTCATGACCTAGGTTGTGAGTAACATTTCCCTTCTGTCCCCTTCAACTTTCCTCCTCCTACATGATGAAGGAAATCTATTTTTCCAAAAGCTAGTAAAACATTTAGTTTTGTCGCCTTTTGTGTTATTTTTGCGTTTGTACTATTGGTGGTACCAAACTAAAGAAAGTACTGCTCTGGCACTCTGTTTTGCACATTATTTTCTATATTTATTTATTTATTTTTCTTTTCCTTATACACATCTGGAAGTAAAAATTAGTACACCGTCCTAAGAGTATTCCTTTTGCTCAAGAGTTATTGCTGAAATACAGCATATGCAGTACATTAAACGATGACATTTACAAATTAATAGCTCAAGCTTAATAGAGGTGCCAGGTGTTGATCCTTACTGAAACTCCCATATTAGTATGTGGTGTAGACTCCACAAGTGGGAATACATGTGCTAAATCTGTCACCCTTTCTATCATAAAGATAGAAAATACTGTCTTGGGATTCCTTATTCCAGTGTTTTCAACACTGGGGGGGGGGGGGGGTCGCTATGTCTTGCTTGGAGGGTCACAATCGCAAGGAAGAAGCAATTCTAGTGCGGCTGATATGCTTTGTGACTGTCATCTGCTGTTACAGAAGTGTCACACGGACAGAGGCGGATCCAAGAGGGGGGGGGGGGAGAAGGGTCGTTTGCGTCCCCCCCCCCCCCAACAGCTGCTTTCAGCGGCTTTTTTTTCTTTTTTTTTAAGAATTCTTAGCTAACATGAAACCGCTGCACTAAGTCTTCAAAACTGTGAGACTTTTGTTTAATTGGGCGTGGGGTAAAAAGAGGTGGCTGGTACTAGAGTCTTTCTACTGATCTAGGGTTTAGCTGACAATGAGAATTCTTTCACCCCTACTCCCACCCTCAGCAGGCCGTCCTGGTTCTGCCCCAGCACATGGAAGCGACATGGTTTCATGAAACCACATTTGGAAACCACTCGCATTCCAATGTGTTACTTAATTGTAATGAAATTAATTTATTTTAAACCTGTTGAACACTTCAGACATGCGAAGGTGAGAAGCAATATTACATCTGTTGGACTCTTCCAACATCTGCAGAATGAGACTGTCTGCAGTGTCTGAAGTTGTGTGCAGGTTGTATTCACAAGTTCACCCAGCAGCCCGGGAGTTTTCTTTCTGAGGAGGCAGTTCACCTGTGTAAGGATTGCAGGGAGGAGGGAAGGATCATGTTAACCGCGATGCTGGTGCAGTGCCTAATACAGCTCTGACTACTTGGTTATGTTACGGATTTTCTGTCTTGTGGTAAAATTACCACACAGAACAGCAGCAATTTGTCAAAGCACATTTAAAAGATTCTCATAATGAAAAGTGGCACAAAATGGCTAAAGCTACATACACTCAATCTCGAATAAGACTTTGCATCATGGTTACTAGAACACATTTCAGCAAGTGAGCTTTGAACCAAACAGCTGATCACTAGGTTTGGTAGCCATGGAAGAAGACATGGAGTTCAGAAATTTGTAACAAGCAGCTCTTGCAAGCTTGAGCTCATTCCACACATTAGGTGTTTACATTGTTCTGTTTTCGTAGCTTTGTGGTTTGATTGGGATTCCCAAAATATTGTCGTTGCTTTTGCGTGGTTCATTTCTCATCGTGATTGCCATTTAGTAAATATCTGTGATTTTGATAGTTATTTATATTTTAAAAAATGACATGGTTATATTATAGGGGAGGGGCTAGGGGAGTTATCAGAAATGTTTTTACTTCAGAGGGGTCGCGAATTAAAAAAGGTTGAAAAAACACTGATTTATTCCATGCCTGCTCGACTTGTTCACGTAATTCTGCAAGAATTGTTGGTTGATGACTGTCAGTTCTCATCCCATAAGTCCAGTATTGAAGACAAGTCTGGAGATTATGTTGGCCAGCAAAGTTGCTTCACATTGTAGTGTAACAGCTAATTTAGCTGTACACTGTGGGATTGTCCTACCATGAAATGTGCGGATTCACCATACATAGATAAGTAAGGATTTTATTGTGTGCCATGCGCTCGTGTGCGCAGGTACGTGCGAGTGAGCAGGTGAGGTGGTCGAAAGACAGTCGTAGTGGCTAAAGAAGAGGCCGTCGGGCAACATAGCAAAACATAACAGTGTAAGAAGAGATGATGTGAAAATGGAGTTTCTATATACATTGTTGTAAAAAAATGAACTGAGTTTTGTCGACGTAGTTTCTAGTATAGTTCCTCTTGATACTTGATCCAGTAAATATCACATGTAATCTTAGCCTACAGGGCATAATACAAGATGTTCGTAAAAATTAATCATCTTGTGGTTTTTTATTCAGTCAAAGTGCTTTCTCACTGAGTGTGTTTCCTCCCTGCTACGGAACGAAGTCCTAGGCTAAATTCTAGGTGATAACTTTAATTCAAGTCTTTACACTATTATAAGATCTGAAGAAGAAAAGACTGCTGAAGGTAATGTGATGAGATATAGTGCTACATAACTAACCACATAATAACTTGGGTGCTGTACCGGGAGGAGAGTTCGATTGTAGCAGCATGGTGATCACAACTTCTGTCTTACTGGGGACACTGCAGCGTCTAGCAGAGCACACTGAGTTTCACACACAGTGTGTGGTTGAGCATTGTCCTGTTGGAAAAAAACACATTACTTTTCCTTGCAAGAATGACAAAAGACTGTGTCTTGCTCAACATTATGTATGTACTGGGCACTGCTCAGTGATGCCTCCACAAAAACTAAAAATGATGAAGAGTTGTAGCTTATCGCACCCAAGGCCATAAAGCCAGGGTTTCCAGGTTGTCTTGGGGGAAATCACTCTACGAGACAGCGCTCAAGAAGTGTACGTCTGCTTTCATTGCTGAAGACCATATCCCGCCATTCCATCTTCCACATGGTCATCTGATGACACTAATCGAGGTGTGCACATTGTTGCTGTGGTGTGAGTGAAAGACCGACTAGAGTTGTATGTTCCCATAGTCCTACTGCTAGTAACCTATTGCCAAAAGTTTGTGTTGACACTTCTGGCCTTGCAAAACCTTTTCTGTGCTGTTGTAGCTGTACAGTCTACCACTGCTGCTCATACAATACAACAATCTTATTGGATGTCTGTGCTGTGTGTATGTCCAGAACCTCATCCGTGTGTGTTGGTACACGTGACCATTGCAACTAGCATAATTGTACAACTGATACAGCACATCCTACTTGTGCGGCTAATCTCTGAAAGGACCACCCCAACCACTTGGAAGGCCACAATTTGACCACTTTCAAACTTGTGGCATGGTACTTGTTTGCCTCACAAGTTGATATCAAACTAGCCTCATGGCTGTAACCATCCCGTATTAAAGGATCCGCACAGGTGGCATACTGTCAGCTATGTTACTACACCATCTGTTGGCAGATGACATTGAAACCATTATCAGAACATCTAATATCCCACAGGTGATTTCTGCAATCATCGAATCAAAATCAACTTATTTTCATGTGTATTTTTTTTTCTTTTTCTTTCTTTCTTTGGGATTTTATTTTCAAGGTGGAGCTGCAAAAGTGAAAAATCTTTTTTGTATGCAGAAGAAACTTGATCTCTCAGAGGAGAAGTTAACAGGGGCTACGTATGAGATGAAAACAGATATTATGAAAAATTCTTCCACATTTTCAGTTATTCATTTCATCGGCAGGTCTGTCTTGCCACAGGTCAAGGACGTCTCAGTTCAAGAAGCAGTTCTTCACAATTTTTTTAATCTTTCTCAGAGATAATTCTGAACTCTGTCAAAGCATTATTGTTAATTTTTGTGTGTGTTCATCACTGTCTTAAAATCTCTTCTAGTGACTGTGTAATAATTATAAAATTTTCAATGAATTTTATGATGCAACTATACTTTTAGACTGTGCAGATCCATTAAACTTGAAATTAAAGGCAAGGAGAAATGATGAACTACCTTTTAGACAGCACTGTATTCAAGGTCTAAGTAAAATGCATATTCAACACAATTGTTTCTTTTGTTATAGCCGATTAGACCAGCCCTGAGAAGACTGTAGACCATTCACATTGAAAGGCTTGTTTACTATCAAGAATTATGTCATTTTTAAAGTTGTACACTTTACTAGACATCTGAGGATTTCTGGTAATTTCAAATGTAGTTTGTTATTGATCTGGTTATTAGAATCCAAACACTATCCTGCATTTAATGATGAATTTGTTGTGCTACTGCTACTGAAATCAAGCAAATCATCTTGTAAAATATCTTGGTTGTACTGTTGAGCAAAACAAGAGACTTTCGTTGACTAACATGTGGATGCCAACACACTTAAATTTGAAGTAAGCAGTGTTCACCAGAAATGAGTAAATGCTGTTTGTTTGATATTGAGAAGTATGTGAAGTAAACCCTATTTCAATATTTCATGGATTGCTGTCCACGTAACTCACCATACCCAAATCACAAGTCTTTGGGGGGGGGGGGGGGGGTGGAGACTTTCCAACCTCAGTGAAAATTGTGGACACACAACTCACCATACCCCGATACCACTTTTTAAATTAAGGCATATACTGGTAAACCAAATGTGACGTCAGCCATGAGTAAATACATGCGAGATATTTTACACAACATTCGCTAAATTATCAAAAATTCCTATAATTCAGAGTAAGAGAGTAATGAGATTAAGATTTACAAAGACAACAAAAGAAACAGGAAACAGAAAAATTCTAACGATACCTTTGGTGTAGTAGCTCTAAAATGTGCTGAACTGTATATATTGTTCTTTTTTAAAACCGAAGTTGACCATTCGCCTTTCTCACTACTGTCCTTATATGCTTGTTCCGTTTCATATTGCTGTGTAGCATTAACCTAGAAATTGATGCTACTGTGTCAAGCAGATTGTTGTATTTGAACATTATGTGATTTTTTTCTCCTACTCATCTGCATCACCTTACATTTTTCTATATTCCGAGCTAGCTACCATTCCTCACACCACATAGAAATTTGGTCCAAGTCATCCTGCATCCTACTACAGTCATTCAATGACGACACCCTCCTATACACCACAGCATCATCAGCAAACTGCTACAAATTGCAATTTTCCTGTCCTTCAGGTCATTTATGTAGACAGAAAATAATTGCACTTTCCTGGGGCACCCCTGAAATACCCTAGTCTCTGATAAACACTCGCCATCAAGGACAACATACTGGGTTCTATTACTTAAATATTCTTCAAGCTACTCAGTATTTGGGTACTTATTCCATAAGCTCATACCTTTGTTAGCTGTCTGTATGCGCTACCACGTCAAAAATCGAGAAATATACAATTTGCCTGTTGCCCTTCATCCATAGCTTGCAAGATGTCATTAGAGAAAAGGGCAATCTGGGTTTCAGATGATCAATGCTTGCTAAAGCCGTGCTGATCCATTGAAGCATGGACAGAAACTTTTCCATCTTGAGGAAATTTACTATATTAGAACTGAGAATATGTTCAAGAATTCTACAGCAAACTTATGTTAATAATATAGGTCTGTAATTTCATAGATACGTTCTTTTGCCTTTCGTATACACGAGAGTTACCTGTGTCTTTTTCCAATTGCTTGGTACTTTTTTGTGGAATCAAAGATTTGCAATAAATGCAAGCTAAGCAAGGGGCCAATGCCACTGAGTACTCTTTGTAAGACTGGATTGGTACCCAATCTGAAACTGGCGACTTGTTTGTTTTAAACTCTCTCAGCTGCTTCTCCATCCCTTTCAGACCCAAGCTTGTATGTGATATGACATTAATATAGAAAGGGACATTTAAGATACAAAATACATACAGTAATTCATTACAAAAAAAGAAAACAAACTTATTCTCAAAAATTTTGTACTCACACAGATGTCTGTTCACTACAAATTTTTATGATCTGTACCATCTTACAGTAGCATGCCTTTGAAAGAAATGACACAATAACATCACAGGATCATATAAATTCAACTGGCTGTCAGAAATGATAGCTTCAAATGTAAAAACAAGGATATCAATACCTTGTCAACAAGTCTTTCTTGCGACCATTGTAAGTGTACTGGAAGTTTGCTGACTACTGATGCCACACAGTGTAGAAACATGGAACTGAAACATGTGGCACATGTTACCACAGTCCATCCACGATTTTGTGATGCAAGCCTGAACTTCCTAACGCGAATCACAAAGAAATAAAGTGAACAAAACCAGAACCGCACAATTGTGTGTGCAGGGCCTGAAATGGCTACACCAGCTATGCCTATTGCTATGTCCTCCATTTGGGAGTTAGTTCAACCGTCAAATAAAGGTATGTTTGTGTGGTCCTCCTAAGTGAATGATTTTTTAAATGTTAAATTTAAAACTTTGGCCTTCATTTTACCATCTTCTATCACCAGCCAAAAATAATCAACTAGTGAGTGGATAGAGACCTTTGATCTCCTTACTGATTTTACATAGGATCAAAATTTTTCAGCCTATCGGCAATCTCTTGCTAATATATGACAGTGGTAGTTATTGTATGCTTTGCGCATTACTCTGTGTATAGACACATAAATCTCTACTAAATTTTGTGTGATTTGATTTGCTTGACCTTGTTTGAACTGAGACTGCAACTGCCTTTGCTTTCTCAGCATCTTTCGATTATTATTATTATTATTATTATTATTATTATTATTATTATTAAACCATGGTGGGTCTTTCCCTGCCTTAATCCACTTTGTCAGCACATATTTCTCCATTGTTTTATTTACAATGCATTTAAATTTTGCCCATAATTCCTTTACATCCCTGTACTGAACCTTGTATATGTGTAATGTACCTTTATAAATGAAAGCTAAATTTTCCTGACAATGTCCAAAATCATTTTGTTATATGGACAGAAAATGAATAAATAAGCTAAACTATGCCCATTCATTCCTTAAGTGTGACACTAACAATTGTTTATCTGCTTATTCTAGCACAAATACTCTCCAAGTTTCAAATAAACAAAAAGTACATTGTAATTATACCCACATTAATGGGCAGATAGGGCGAGTTGCAAAAAATAACACAGCTATCGTTTAAAATAAGTTTATTTTCTCCTCATCAGACTGCACGTTTGTAAGATTATAAAAAAATTTCTTTTACTGTATATGACTCAAGGACTCAAGCCCCCAAGTAACTTCGCACTTTTCCCCACCGAAATCCTTTAACTTCAAAAGAAAAACGGGCACTTCAGCTGCAGAAACCAATTTAGCCATCTCACAAATGAACTCCTAAGAAAACTTTTTTGTGCACTTTTGACAAACTATTTAATTCATTTAATAATCTTTCATATCAGAAAATATAGATTTGGTTTTGTTTTTATAACCTTCTGGCTCCTACCCTTGTAACTGCCCCCGTTATAAAACCTGTCCTATGCACCCTTCCACCACCACTTACTCCAGTCCTGTAACCCGAAATGGCAGAGCCACTAGCGATAGCATCCACGTGATTTACTTACTGACATGCTGGCACTGTGAAGCGTTCTATGTGGGAATGACCAGCAACAAACTGTCCATTCGCATGTTGACAGTGTTTGTTGGTAATGAGGATCACCCTGTGGCTAAACACGTCTTGGTGCACGGCCAGCACATCTTGGCACAGTGTTACACTGTATGGGTTATCTGAATATTTCCCACCAACACCAATCTTTCAGAACTCTGGAGATGGGAACTAGCCCTTCAGCATATAACTCTCTTCCCATTGCCCACCTGGTCTCAACCTCCGCTAAATTCGAATTCCCGCCCATCATCTTTAACATCTTAACATCTTTGCCTCAGTTCTCTGGACAGACTCTGCGTCAATGTTCTCCTTCAACAGCTGATCACCATTAATGATTAAATATGCCTCTATTTCCAGTTCACACATGTACTTTGTAACATAATGTACTCCTTTATATACACATATTCACCACCCCTGAATTTAAAACCCTGTCCTTACTGCTTCACATAAATTAATCACAGATAAATAATAAGGTAAAAGAAAATAAATTTACACAAATTCTTACCCTACTATATACACTGGTCGTACTAGAGACAGCCTTACCCAATACCATTGCTCCAAATAATAGGCTCATGTGGTTTTACCCCTATTGAATATTAATATTTTGTTACCTTACTTGGCTTTTCAGCAAATACACTCTTATTGTCTGTCAGTAAATAATACAGCTCCCCCTTTGCATGGTCATCAATTCCCTTAGTATTGTTTACCTTCCTTCGTATCTTTTTCTCGACCTCCGCCTCATCCATTGTACTTTGGCTGTGTGCAGACATGCCACTAAATTTCTATCTCTCCTTGCACTTCTAAATTTAATGCTCCAGAATTTAATTCCAGCACCTGATCCTTACAATCAATGCAAGTGCCATTTTTACACAGGAAATCATTGTCTAACACAAGATTTAGACAAAGATTTCTTATTACCAGATAAACAAGACTAAACGGTTTTCCTCCTTACTCACTGGCTTGCTGTAACTTCCCATTGCATTTTTTATTCTCACCCCTGTAACTGGAAATTCATCTTTTCCTGTGGTCCTAATCTGATTGTAAAAGTCGTCTGCAATGCCACTAATAGAGCTTCCAGTATCAATCAGTGCATTTTCACATACCCCTCCAACAGTGACATTTAAGTTTGGCTGCACGTGTTCATTCACATTTTTGTCTAATTTAGTTTCAGCCAACAAGTCATCTTCTATCTCATGTATGCAGTACTTTACCATACTTGACCCTCACTACTAGGGCAATATCATCATCATCTGCAAATACTTTTTCAAACACCTCTTTGAATTCTGGGTTCCCAGCATTTAGCATTGCTATCTTCCTTGCAAAACCAAACTTGTCCCTTTCCCATAACTTTAGTTCTACAGTTTTTCTGTAATTTAAAAATTGGATCTAATCACTAACTGTATACTCATACTCCTCTTTTTTCATCTACGTTGCATTCATTCCACCCACTTTCATACCCTCATACTGTTCACTATTGGAGATGACAAAAGTTTGTATATCATCCCCTATTTCTTGTTCATAACTAGATCCCTCATTTACAGACTCATGTTCAACATTCATTTTACTAGTTTCCAATGAAAACATGATTTGTCTCCTTAATTCATCAAATTCTGGATACCCACCAAATATTTCTTTAGGGACATTGTAATATGTCTCATTTTTCCCACATTGTTCTCTTAATCTTTTTATGTAGTCATATTTATGAATTTCCCTATCATCTGGTGCCCATTTTCTAATCCAATTGACCTCCTTCATCTAGCCTTAAAATTTACTCTTTTCATCCTGTTCCAAATCTTCGTTAATTATGGGTGTTTGTTCATTCTTATTTACATTTACATCATCAATATGCACTGAACCAGATACAGCTCTTATTACACTGTCATTCACAGTTGCTTTAAATTTTGGAATACCGAATTTTTTTCCACACATGTTAACATTTGATTTAACGATAATGCATACATCACTGGCTGCATGAAACTCAGCCTGCCCACAACAAATATCACTTTCATTTTTTGATAAAGTGTTTTCAGTTGCACTCAAATTCATAAGATTTGGAGTAGATTCAGTGATCATACCAGAACATATAGGAACAGATTTTGCCTCATCTAGTTCGATGACATTCTTGTTACCATTCACACATCCACTTGGCATACTCTTACACTCAGTCACACCCTTATGCTCCACATGCAACTCTGATTCACCTAATACAGAATCCAAACCAATGCTGTTTTCTTCAACATCTTTCCTACTACTTACTCTTTCACTAAACAAATCTCCCACATTACAATCTACACTTGGATTTTTATGCTTTCTTCTCTTATTTGCATTTCTCTTATCATGCTGTGTAAACCATCCACCAAACATTCTTTCATTACCAAATGTTGCATCCATAAGTACATATTATTTCTTCCCTTCTCGTTCTGTCTCTATTCTGGTCATAGTTATTCCTATCTGATCCCCTGGTATCTAGTTCGTAATTATTTATCCTTCTCTTAGTCCTATTCCGTGCCTTGTATCCTGTCCTAAAGCGGATCCCATTTGGAACAAATTCTAGTTTTCCGAACATTGTCCCAGTTTTTTTTCCCCCCTGTGTAAACCTTCAATCATCCCTGTTATTTCCTCCCCATAAATCCTTCTGATTCCTATCATCACCATTCCATCTACCCCAGTTATTTCTCCAATTTTCATTTATGTTCGTTTCTCGATGGTGGTCATACTGGTTATTTCCCCAATTTCCTATTATCATTATGTTCCCTTTGGTTAGCTATAGGTTTACACGCCATTGCATGATCTATTTTTTCTATACCAATTTAAATTCTCTGGAAAACTCCGGCAAAGAGTGTATATTTCAGTAAGAGCTCCTACATCTACATCTACGTAGATACTCTGCTAATCACATTCAAGTGCCTGGCAGAGGGTTCATTAACCACTTTCATAACTTTTTTCTAGCGTTACATTCTCTAATAGTGCGCGGGCAGAAAGAACACCTAAATCGTTCCGTTTTCTCTTATTTTATTGGGATGGTCATGTCTCCCTAAGTGGGTGGGTGCTAGCAAAATATTTTCACATTCAGAACTAAAAGTCGGTGATTGAAACTTCGCAAACAGATCAGGCCGCAATGAATAACGTCTTTCTTTTAATGATTTCCTCCCCAATTCTTGCAACATTTCCGTGATGCTTCCCCCCCCCCCCTCCCCCGTAATGTGATAAAACAAAACGAGCTGCCCTTCTCTGAACCTTCTCAATGTCTTCCGTCAGTCCCACCTGGTAAGGGTCCCACAAGGGGCAACAGTACTCCAGGAGAGGACGCACAAGTGTGATGTAGGCAGTCTCTTTGGTGGAGCTGGTGCATCTTCGAAGCATTCTGCCGATGAAACGTAACCTTTGGCTCGCCTTCCCCACAATATTTTCTATGTGTTCTCTCCAGTCAAAGTTGTTCGTAATTGTAACTCCTAGGTATTTGGTAGAATCTACAACCTTAAGGTTTGACTGATTTATTGCGTAATTAAAGTTCAGCGGATTTCTTTTAGTGGTCATGTGTATTACTTGACACTTTTCTTTATTTAGTGTCAATTGCCAATTTTCGCACCATGCAGAAATTTTGTCTAAATCGCTTTGCAGTTGCTTTTGATCCTCAATTGACTTCACTAACCGATAAACAACAGCATCATCCGCGAACAGTCTAAGGGAGCTATTCAGATTGTCTCCTAAATCGTTTATAAACACGAGGAAGAGTAGGGGACCTATAACGCTTCCCTGTGGAACGCCAGATATCACTTCTGTTTTACTCGATGACTTACCGCCAATTACAACGAACTGTGTTCTTTCTGATAGAAAATCCTGAATCGAATCGCACAATTGGGGGGCATATTCCATAAGCACGCAATTTCATAAGAAGCCGCTTGTGGGGCACAGTGTCAAAAGCCTTCCTGAAATCCAGAAATATGGAATCGATTTGAGATCCCTTGTCGATGGCACTTAACACTTCATGTGAATAAAGGGCAAGCTGTGTTTTGCAAGAGTGATACTTTCTGAATTTGTGTTGACTACTGGTCAATAGGTTGTTCTCGTCGAGGTAGTTCATAATATTCGAAAAAAGTATATGTTCCAAAATAC
Source organism: Locusta migratoria (assembly GCA_026315105.1). Taxonomy (NCBI): domain Eukaryota; kingdom Metazoa; phylum Arthropoda; class Insecta; order Orthoptera; family Acrididae; genus Locusta; species Locusta migratoria. Next base: position 249,197,547 of record CM048746.1, on the reverse strand, counting down.
TACTGCAAATCGATGTCAATGAGATAGGCCTGTAATTTTGGGGATCACTCCTATTGCCTTTCTTGAATATTGGAGTAACTTGGGCAACTTTCCAGTCTTTGGGTACGGATCTTTCGCTGAGTGATCAGTTGTAAATTATAGCTTAGTATAGAGCTATTGCATCAGCATACTCTGAGAGGAATCTAGTTGGTATACAATATGGCTCGGAAGATTTATTTTGTTTAGTGACTTAAGTTGTTTTAAAACTCCAGGAACATCTACTTCTAAGTTTTGTATTCTGGCAGCTGTTCTTGGATTGAATACTGGAGTGTTCACTTCGTCTTCTTTGGTGAAAGAACTTCGGAAAGCTGTGTTTAGTAATTCAGCCTTAGCAGTACTATCATTGGTAGTATTACCATTGCTATCGCGTAGTGAAGGTATTGTTTGTGTTTTGCCGCTAGTGTACTTCACATATGACCAGAATTTCTTTGGATTTTCTGCAAGATTACGAGACAGGATTTTGTTGTGGTAACTACTATAGGCTTCTCGCATTAAAGTCCGCGCTAGGTTGCGAGTTTCAGTAAAAGATGGCCAGTCTTGTGGTTTCTGTGACTTTTTAAATTTTGCATGCGTTTTTCTTTGTTTCTGCAATAGTGATCTGATCTGTTTTGTGTACCACGGGGGGTCAGCCCCCTCTTTTATTAATTTATTTGGTATAAATCTCTCGATTGCTACTGATATTATGTCTTTGAAAGTAAGCCACAACTGATCTACACTCGCATTTTTAGTTTTGAAAGACTGGAGACTATCACTCAGGAAAGCGTGAAGCGAATTTTTATCTGCTTTATTGAATAGATATATTTTTTGTTTATTTTTGGTGCATTTCGGCATTTCGACATTCAGTCTCGCTACTACAACTCGATGTTTGCTAATCCCTGTATCTGTTTTGATGCTCTTTACTATCTCCGGATTATTTGTTGCTAGGAGATCAAGGGTATTTTCGCAACCACTTACTATTCTAGTGGGTTCATGAACTAACTGTTCGAAGTAGTTTTCAGAACTAGTTCGGACGATGTTTTATATTTGCCGCTGGTTTCGAATACGTAATTATGCCAACATATCAAGGGTAAATTAAGTCGCCACCGATTATAACAGTATGCTTCGGATACCTATTTGAAATGTGATTCAAGCTTTCTTTGAACATTTCGGCAACCGCATCGTCTGAGTCAGGGGGCCGATAAAAACATCCAATTATTAATTTATTCCTAATGGTCTTTCTAAGTGTCCCAATTTCTTTAACACTTCCTGACAGAATTCCTTCATAGTCTATTTATCCCCCTTGTAAGCAACCCCATGTAAGACTTCATTTGTAACCTTACTTGTTTAGCCTGGCTCCAGTACCTATCTAAAATTAGTTTTTCAAAAACTTCAAAAGAAATGAATTTCTCAGCACATTGGTTTGCCCACATCTGTGCGGAGCCTCCTAACAATCTTTTGATGTATTTTATTTTGCAATTATCAGACAACCCAGGCTGGAATTGATCTTTGCGTGCTGCAATAAAATCTACTACATGGTAGCATTTCCAGATGCAGAACACAATTCTAAATCACCCATCCTACTATTCACCTTTTCTGTATTACATTTATTTACAGCTACTACCTGTTCTGTTTCCTTTCTTAACTCACTTTTCTTCTTTTCCAAAATTGTCTTAGTTTCGTCAACACTCAAGCCTCCAAGCAACTTCACACTTTTCCCCACACACCAAAAGCCTTTAACTTAAAAAAGCGCACTTCAGCCACAAAAAATGTAATGCATTGTATGAAATCACAGTGACGAGCAACAGCACTCTGCCATCTTCGACTCTAATCTGCCCTGCGCTACTCGGCTTCTGTTTTTCCAGTCCTGCGGAAAACCCCTATGTTATCAAGTTCCCCAAGCTCACTGTTCACGCGGGCGTGATTTAAATGTGTCGGTGTGTGGCTCTCTACAATACAATGAATTAATGTAATACTGGCAATAATTTATTATATGAATTAGCTTAAAGCCCGCTGCTTCGCATGTGTTATTTGGTTGGTTTGCACTAGTGTTTCTACCTCTAAAGATGTCTACCTTGTTGTGTTAGGGTGTGTGTGTGTGTGTGTGTGTGTGTGTGTGTGTGTGTGTGTGTGCGCGTGTGTGTGTGCGCGCGCGCGCGCCCCCTCTTAAGATTTACAAACATGTGAATATTTGATTTTACTACTTGTAATCCCCTATGGCACCACTTAATAGTTGAAGTTTTTGGAAAAGTACCCCAACATGTGTCTTTTAAATTTCATCCAAATATGAAAATATTTTTTGTAATTCTGGGTTCAAAATTGGCTTAGTAGCAACGTATTTTCAAAAAAATGTTTCATTATCTATTTCATCCCCTAGATGATTAAGTCTCTGAAAATACCAAAACACATATATTTTTAATTCTGACCAAGACACCATATAGTAATTTGTGTGGTTGTAGCTTCGAAATTGCCTTAATAGCAAAAGATTTTCGAAAAACATCCCCTCTGCAATTTAACCCCCTTGATCGTTGAATTTTCAAAAATAGCGAAACATGTGTTTTTTAAATTCTAACGAACAATACAAATACTAATATAATACATATATTGTATGTAATATATTTGTATTATATTGATATTTATATCACCTAAACAGGATTGTTCCATTATGTCCATTGCCAAGGTGCTATTCTGCTGCAAGGAGAGCCTTGGCAGTAGTGGCAATTATCTTTGGAACACAGAGGCTGAATTAAAGTTTGTGATGTGGAGGGAAATCGTACATAGACTATTCCAAGGCGCCTTAGTCGTTAGTGGTGTGGTAGTCTAACAGTTAAGACGTCTGCCTAGTAAGCGTGGAGGTCTGGGTTCGATTCCCGGCCGCACCGTACATTTCAATTCAATGCTTCATATTTATCAATAATACAAATACTAGTTTTTGCATCTCTAGTCTCAAAATTGTCTGGACAACTATGTGTTTTCGAAAAGAATTTTGATCCCCTATTTTACCCCTTAGTTGCTGAATTTCCAAAAATACCGAAACTCGTGTTTTTTTTAATCCTAACCAAGACTCCATATCCGAAGTTTCGAAGTTGTAGCTTAAAAGTTACCAGCAACATTTTTTGAAAATCAATTATTTGCGTCCCCGTATTGGTTGAATTAAAAAAAAAAATACCGAAACACGTGTCTTTTTAAATTCAAATCCTGAATTCAAATCAAAAATTTTGTAGTTCTAGCTTCAAAATTACCTAAATAGCAACATTTTTCAAAAAACGTTTCATCCCCTATTTCACCCTCTTACAGATGGAATATCGAAAAATCGCTTCTACAAATCTTCAGTGGTTTGGGCTGGGCGATGATGAGTCAGTCAGTCAGTCAGTCAATCAGGACATTGCCTTTTATATATAGAGATTAAGAAGATGTAATCTGAAACTGACATGACCACATGGTCAGCATTTAAGCATTCTTTGAAAACTATAATACACTACTGGCCATTAAAATTCCTTCACCAAGAAGAAATGTAGATGATAAACGGGTATTCATTGGACAAATATATTTATACTAGAAGTGACATGTGATTACATTTTCACACAATTTGGGTGCATAGATCCTGAGAAATCGGTACCCATAACAACCACCTCTTGCCATAATAACGGCCATGATACGCCTGGGCATTGAGTCAAGCAGAGCTTGGATGGTTCAAAAATGTTCAAATGTTTGTATAGCTTATGGGACTTAACTTTGGGGTTATCAGTCCCTAAACTTACAACTACTTATGAACTAGCTAACCCTAAGGACGGCACAAATATCCATGCCCGAGGGGGGATTCGAACCTCTGACCATAGTGGCCGTGCAGACCGTGACGGGCGTGCCACAGTCCCTGCGGCCACCGCGGCTGGACCTGCTTGGATGGTGTTTACAAGTACAGATGCCCATGCAGCTTCAACACGATACCACAGATCATCAAGAGTAGTGACTGGCGTATTGTGACGAGCTAGTTGCTAGCCCACCATTGATCAGACTTTTCAATTGGTGAGAGATCTGGAGAATGTGCTGGCCAGATAGGCTCGTACAGGACCTGCAACATGCGATTGTGCGTTATCCTGCTGAAATGTAGAGTTTCGCAGGGATCGAATGAAGGGTAGAGCCAAGGGTTGTAACACATCTGAAATGTAACGGCCACTGTTTAAAGTGCCATCAATGCGAACAAGAGGTTACCGAGATGTGTAACCAATGGCACCCCCAACCATCACGCCGCGATGATACGCCAGTATGGCGATGATGAGTACATGCTTCCAATGTGTGTTCACCACGATTTCTCCAAACACGGATGCGACCATCTTGATGCTGGAACCTGGATTCATGTGGGGGGAAAAAAGAAGAAAAAATGTCATTTTGCCATTCATGCACCCAGGTTCATCATTGCGTACACCGCTGCAGGCACTTCTGTCTGTGATGCAGCATCAAGGGTAACTGCAGGCATGGTCTCCGAGCTCATAGTCCGTGTTGCTGCAAACTTCATCGAACTGTTCGTGAGATAGTTGTTGTCTTGCAAACGTCCCCATCTGTTGACTCAGGAATCAAGACATGGCTGCACGCTCTTTACAGCCCTGCGGATAAGAGGCCTGTCATCTTAACTGCTAGTGATTGAGGCCCTTGGGATCCAGCACGGCGTTCCGCATTTCCCTCCTGAATGCACCGATTCCATATTCTGCTAACAGTCATTGGATCGCGACCAACACGAGCAGCAATGTTGCGGTACGATAAACCACAATCATGATAGGCTACAGTCCGACCTTTATCAAAGTCATAAACATGATGGTACGCATTTCATGAGGCATCACAACGTTTCATCAGGCAACACCGGTCAACTGCTGTTTCTATATGAGAAATCGAGTTGGAAACTATCCTCATGTCAGCATGTTGTAGTGTTGCCACCAGCACCAACCTCGTTCAAATGCTCTAAACAGCTAATCATTTGTATATCACAGTATCTTCATTATGTTGGTTAAATTTCTCGTCTGTAGCACGTCATCCTCATGGTGTAGCAATTTTAATGGCCAGGAGTGTATCCAAAGAACTTGAAAGACTGTCAAGAGTTAAAGCTTGCTTAAACATAGCTCTGTATATGTTAGGAATTGTATTTGTAACATAATTCTCATTTTGTTAACTTCTTTATGAATTCCATGGTTCTTATACGTATAATACCATATATTTATGATACAAATATTATAGAGGAAAAATTCCTAGGTCTGTAAGATATCACCCATATATTGCTTAATTGTAGCAATTATTCTCAAAGTGATTTTTTTATGCTCTACTTACCAATATGAAGTATATCTTGTAACAAATCTGTTGTTCATGATAAATGTACAACTTTTTGTTTCTAACTATAGTTTGTATTGTTGTCTACATGTCAAAAATAGTATATAAGGAGCCGACTAGAGAGACTTGGGGTGTCATTGTTAATGCTGACTTTAAGCAGTCACTATGTCAGTATATGGTTTAATACTAACAATGTAATATTTTGTTGAATACAGTTTTATGAAAAGTGCTACTTGTGTTTTGAGTTTATATCAAGTGATGTAGGTCTGTAAGATATCACCCAACACACAACCTTATCCAGAATTTCAGGCATTTGAAGAACTTTACAAGTGAAGCAGATTCTACAAGATACACTCAACCTACGACATTCTGGTAATGTGCTGAACTTAGTAATTTTCTTATTGTAACCTTGCTACATGAAGGTGGCATTTATTTATCTTTGGCTTATGGAGGTTATCAGTTAGTACCAGGTACACTACAAATAGTCTTTCTGAATGTGGCCTGATTTCATTGTCTGTATATCGATAGATGAGTGTTCATCGGAACTATTGCCTAATCTAAACAAACATCTTCACTCTACAAGTACTCTGATACCCGAGTAGCTGCTTCCTTTGTGTAGTGCAACCCTGATATATCAACGGGATCTATACTATTCCCCAATAATGCAGGTCCAGAAATCAGTAGCCATGACTGTCACAGAATCAACAAAGCCTTTGGTTGAGACCCTCCACTCGGCTCCAAACCAAAGGACCCCAGTCTACTCTGGAAACAATCTTGCAAATTGAAAAGTCTGCTTGAACTCCGCTCACGAGGCCTGCAGTCTTTAACAATTCCACCACCCACCTGTACAATCTGAAGGTGATCTCTGAACCTAAGTGACAGGTGTCATTAGTGCCGACAGAGCAACAACTTGTATATAACTGCACCTCGTACGCTCAATAGGCTGCTTCCACATCTCGGATGAGGCCCCCCCCCCCCCCCATAGATATACTAAGAGCACATTGGAATTCTTTCCAGCACTGGATGGTGTCTACCTAAGGGGCTCTATAACGTGTCTAACATTGGAGCTCCCAATCACTAAAATATCCCCCCCCCCTCCGTCAGCTTGCTCGGGCCTGCTGAAGGACTGGCCACCTGATCACGTGCAGGATGAAATGGGCAATGCCACATGGTCAGCCTCCTCCATATTGGCCTTCCGCCTCGAGTGGTGCGAACGTGCGCTACCATGCGGCTCTCTATACTCTCCACCACCACCACACCACGAGGCAGGAGCCTGGAGACGACTGACTGTGACCAAGAACATGTTCAGCTGTTCGCTGCATCTGCATACAGCATGCACACACTCAATACCTGAAGAGTGAAAACAAATAAAGCTGCTAAATACTTCAATTCGCTTCTGCACTAGTGCTTTACTAATGGCAACTGGTAGCTAACTGAAATGTGGTCCCAAACTATTCAAAAAATAGAAGCTTTAATGAATTCTGTCAAATGTGTTAGAATAAAGCTCTTAAAAATGGAGGCACCAACAGAATTTTAGAAATTGACTGGTGATGAAAATGCACGCAAATTAAATCATGCTACTTAGAGCTGTGAACAAAGTTACACTAGCAATACTATAGACTGATTGCTAACTCCTGTGGGATGTAGTCTCAGAATGTTGCCCATGTACACATAGCTATAGGAAAGGCAACCAAAAAAACTTTGTTTTATTAGCAAAAGTCTTACGACTTGCAACATATCAACTAGAGAGCTTGAATATACTATGTTATTTGTTTTATAGAGTACTACCTGCACTTTCGCTCACATTGATGTCCTTATCTACGAGTCAAATGCCATTAATAGTACAATAATGTTGCAACTTTGTTCTTAAATTATGACCACGATAAAAGTTTCTGATTTTCTGGTTTTAATATAAACCATGCATAGCATTATGGTAGACACTGACCTTCTGTATCAATATGAAAATAAAGCTATAATTAAATTTGAAAAGAAACTTTGTTACATCGTGACTTAATCACTAGCTGAAGAAGCTAGAATGTGTAAATTATGTAGGAGTCAAATGTCATCAAAATCGGTTCAGTGGTTTGAAGAGTTGATGTCTTGTGTAAGCATTGTATTCATTATGCTGAATCATATTATGTACAACATATCAACCATTAAAAGTATTTTAATAAATGTGATAAATTTCAAACGTCAAAGAATAAATAGCTTTTCAAACAAGTCTTCAAGCATCTTGAAAGCTATAAGAGATACAGTAATGCTCAGCTGTTCCATATTTTGAGTTACATACTTAAAATAAACAAATGTCTTGAATTTACACTTTCTAAAGTAGCCAATTGTTTTCTTCAGTGTTCAAGTTATCTTTGTACCTAAATTCATCAAAATTGGTTATGCAGTTTAGTTGTGAAAGTGTAACAGGCAGATCTTGTTTCACTAGTATGGATTAGTTTAAGGTAAGAGAGCCATAGCAGATGGGATTAACGGGCACCTTGTTTTAATTAACTTGAAATAGGCGAGAGGCTGCCGTGGAAATGATACAAGAGTTGGTGTAGCAATTATGGAACTAAAGACTTTTTCCTTTCATCAACAATGTCTACCAATAAATGATCAACTTTCTATTTCAGTGCACTTTTCCCCTCATTAATCTCTCTTACACAGCAAGGGTAATCATTGCTCACATTTAAAGATGTAGGTTTTGATTTTTGTAACATACTGTTTGAGAGTGGAAAAACTGCGAAATACTCTGAATTTGCCAAGCACTTGAATGGAAATAGCAGAGTACTGAGTTAGGTGTAATTTGCTACACATCTGGGCAGTCTAAACACATGTCAGATGATGCATCCTCCTTACCAATGGAGATGTTCGAGTATGTGGTGGAAGTTCTCTGATATGAGAAATGTTTTGTGTGGAATGAAGTGAGGCCTCATTGATTTTATTGAGTACCAGTTAGCTGCCATTCGGCTGTGATATGAGACCACTTTGGACCCAGCTCTTACCAGATTCCACAAGTTGAGTAATCATCAATCAGGATTATTCTCCAAAGCTTTTTGTGGCTCATGGAATCATATGTGGTGATATATCAACCCACCTTCAGAACACTCCAGGCAAATGCTGGGATGCTCCCTTTCAAAGGGCATGGCTGATTTCCTTCTCTACGAAACTTTTCCAAGCATGTGCTCCATCTCTAATGACCACAATGTTTGCAGAATGTTAAATCCTAATCTTTCTTCCTCCTCTTACCTTCAGAATGAAAGGGGTTCCAAGTATGTGTGACTATCATTTTCTCATGTTTGTGTGATATAGAAGGAAAATTTAATACTTGAAAATTGAAAACTATGTTCTCATTATAACTGATGAATTACTATAGTCATAAAATAGTTTAGAATTAGTTTTTATTGTGTTATAATCAGTTACAGCCAGCTGTATAGGCGACTGTACCTATTATTATTTGTCTAGATCAAATTTCTCATAATCTTCCTGTTCTGACTTTTCATTACTTACACTGTGCACTTGAATACTTTTATGTTTTGTATTTTATAAATGTATAATCTTTTTGTGTGGATAACTGTCAAAAATGTTATGTTGCAGCATCAGTGCCAGTAAGCACACAACTGTGCACAAGACACCACAGAAACTAACTGCTTTAGGCCCAGGTCAAAAAACAGCAGCTACTAGAAGTTCTACCTCACAGCAAACTCCACCGCCTGCCGTAAGGAAATCTCAGAGAGAGCTTTCAAAACCATCTCCAAAGCAGAAAGATTCACATATCAACTTCCAGAAGAGAGACCATACAAATGCTGATCATCACAGAACTGTTACATCATCTCCTAGTGCTAACAATGTTGTTAAGCGTAATATGGAAGATGGTTCCTGCACTCCTCAAAAAAGGCAGTTAGTTTCTCATTCAGCTTGCACAGGTACCCCACCAAGACGAGGGACTTCACCAGAAGTTGGAACTCCTCGGAAGTCAGCTCCTGGCACACCACATAGAAAACCAGTACAAGGCAAAATGGGTGCTGGCACCCCTAAGGTCAGCTTGTCCCTTGCTGGTGGCCTTAGAGAGAAAAGAACAGCACAACAGAGGTAACACAGTCCATTTTCTTCTTGAATATATGTTATTAGATGTTTGAAATTACTGTTCCAGTGTGATTTTACAGTAGTTTTATCAATTCATGGATAGTGAAATACACAGTACATTAATTACTACAAACATTCCAAAACTCTATCCAAAAAGAAAGAATATCTCTCTAACCACAATGCCTAGAATAAAAAGTGTTGCTTAGCTTTGGTTGAGAAATGTTTCAAAAGAGGTAATAGATGTATATTACACAAATTTAAAACACAGCATTTGACAAGATAAGTGAATTATATCTACAATGAAAATGTAATATGGCTTATGTCCTTTAAGGTAATTACAAACACCGAGTCACATAGACAGTAAAACTTGCTTCAAGTGGTTCATGTATTAATTGGAAATTTGTACTAGCATTTCAGTCTGGACGCATTCAATACACTTTTATATGCAGATTTTTTATATAAAGCAGAATGTTCTTAATGCAGAAACGGAGAGTAAATTTCAGATACATTACTTAATAGTTCATTGAATAATACGGAAATGAGCTTAAAAGCACAGCAGTGATACAATCTACGTAAGTGGATATCAAATACCACTGCTCTGTGGAACAAGCAATAAGTCATTCTTAGTGTCGGTACAGTACATCAAAGGAAATGGAGTGCTCTATTTGTTGATTTGTTGGCTTTCTCATTTTCCCCGATTATTGATGCACACCAGTTCATACAGGAACATTGTTGTACACCTGTGAACAATCCACAATGTGCGCAATGAAAGAAGTCAGTTTTGTTTTGTTAAACAATGGGTTTACTCGGCAGGTTCTGCCAGTTTCAGTTGACCAGTAGCTCTTTAAGTGATACTGTACATTAATATTATGTTGAACAAATGGCATGTTTGTTATCACTTAAGGGAAAATTAAGGTTATTGAGGCAAGTGAGAAAGATACTCTCTCTGTTTGTGAAATTGTGTTGCATTTTCAGCTCAGTAAACCACATATTTAGGAGACTTTAAGGAACAATGATAAGATGTGAATGGATGAAAGGAAATGGGCAGATGAAAAGAATGTTGAAGAAAACCAGAAATGAAGAATTAAACGAAATTGTGTGGGAGCGGTTCATCAGTGAATGGGGAAAAATCTTATTTTTATCTGGACCTATGTTGCAGAGTGAGGCTCTGAATGTTGCTAAAGAGCTTGGAAGTATGGAGTTCAGGACGTCCACAGGATGGCTGGACAGTTTCAAAACTAGACACAACATTGTGTGGAATGAATTATTTGAGAAAGCTAAAAATGTGGAGAAATGTGTAGTAATGCAAAACTGTCCAACTTAATTGGAGATTAGACCTGAAAGACGTGTTCAATGATGATGAAACGGGACTGTTTTGTTGTAAATTTCCTTTAGAGTCATTAGCAATTCGAGATAAAAAGTGCACCAGCAGGAAAGTGTCCAAGGAAAGACTCACTGTGCTGCTGTGTGGAACCATGTTATGTGAAATGGAGAAGCCACAGGTGATTGGAAAGTTGGCAAAACTGTGCCACACGGGAGAAGCCGCATGGTCTGGAGCACCACATTATGGATCGGGCGGCCTCCCACATTGGAGGTTCAAGTCCTCCCTCGGGCGTGGTGTATGTGATTTGTCCTTAGGTTAGTTTAACTTAGTATAAGTAGTTTGTAAGCTAGGGACTAATAATCAAGCAGTTAAGTCCCATAGATTTACAAACATTTGAACATTTTTGAGCAAAACTGCATTATTTCAAAAATGTCAGTAAGCTTCCAGTCACATGGCAACGCAATAAGAAAATGTGGATGGTGAGTGGTCGTATGGAAGAATGGCTAGGCTCTTTCAATGCAGAAATTAAAAAAGGAAATTGCCAAGTTATGCTATTCCTGGACAATGCAACATGTCGCCCGAATGTGAAGTTGTCAATTGTTAAATTGGCTGGGTTCCACCAGGTTCAACCAGCCTGACACAACTGATGGAACAAAGGGTTATTTACACATTTAAGTCTCATTGTAGATGATTAATTATTCAATCTCTTATTCTTAGTGTTGCAGAAGCTGAAAGTGCGTTTGCACTTGCATGGTTATTTTCTGTCCTGGATGCAGTAAATTGGATTGGCTTGTTAGTGAAGGAAATAAAACCTGAAACTTTCACCATGTGCTTCAATAAAGTGGGTTTTGGTGGTCAAGAACAAGACACTACTGTAACCATCGAAACACAAGAAAATTCAGCAGAAATTGCTGAATTAATTAAACTGCAAAAGATTTCATGTAGCGCAAAAGACTATATTCAAAGCAATTACTTACTATCAACTCACTCCACCTTCAGTAACAGATTTAATATAAATCTGTAACACAGAGGATGGTCAGGAAGAAACAAAAGAAGAAGATGCAAAGTGATGTTCCTGGAAGAATAAATACACCTAAAGAAGCCATTGCGTACATGAATGATGTTACATTATTTGCAAAACACACAAATTTTCCCAAGTTGTTGGAGCTATTCTATAGTGCAAAAAAATGGTGTAGAAAAAACAGTTATGAACATAACTAAAAGAAGTTTCCCCCCTTGATACATGGTGAAATAAGTTAAATGTAAAGCAAATAAACATGGCAATGATACCATATTATGTATTATGTAGAAACACTGTTATTTATCCATCAGTATAATTGTCCAATGTTCTGTTTACAATATACAGCAAATAACATCTGCTGTGCCGCAGTGAAGGTATGTAAATATATGCATAATTAATTTTATACTGTACTTTTGTGCATGATAATTGATAAATTTTATGTAGCCCAATGAGTTTTGCGTAATCCAGAAAATTGTTCAATTTGGAAAACTGTTTTAGTGCCGGAAGATTCTGTTTTGAGCAAGTTTTATTGTACATCAATCTGTATGGTCTTACCACTGTTCAGAGTAGACATTTGTGAACAGTCACACAACAACAACATTCTATATCACCCTTCCTTTTTTGTCTTATTTTCCTGTTCTAATCCAAAGAACAAAAGATCTTTTGCAAACATTTATTAGGATACAAAAGCACTCATGTGTTTTGACCAGAAAAATGTCCCCTATTGTGTTCAGTGTTACAGCAGTTTATATAAACATCAAAACAATATTTTTTTTTTTTAGTGTGAAGGTAATGATGCTGATAACATAGTTAAACTGATAAAGCTGGTGTAGCTTTAAAATAACTAGTTAACAAACTGTACAATCATTAAGATTTTAATTTTGAATTGTTGCATTAACTTAAATAAGTGTTGTGATTTATCTGTTTCAAAATCTGAATGTATGACAATAACTACCATTGCAATCATATACAGCAACATTAACATAATTTATATTTATTGAATTGCATCACCTCTTTTACAGTTTCATTCCTGGAAAAGGTGATAATGGATATTATTGAAAGATGAATAATATATATATATATGATTAACATAGCAAATTCGCAAAGATCATTTTATACTTTCAGTGCACTGTATGATCATTATAAATTGCTTTTTTGTAGTTTCACGTACTGCTTGTAACTCTCACTTTATTGCCTTGCAGTATACCTGTACCAAGAGCTCAACTATTTGTGGCATGTACGGGCTTTCCAAGACCACTGGCAGCAAAAATTAAGCAGTTGGTCACATCTCTTGACATGAAATATTGTGAACGTGTTGGCCCAGAGACAACACATGTTGTTGTACGACCAAATGCATCTGGTCTTCCAGAAAAAACTTTGAAGTATTTGCAAGCGGTTGCTGCTGGGAAGTGGGTTGTTGGACCTGGTTGGATTGAACAGACGTGTAAGAACCGCTGTCCAGTTCCAGAGGTATGTCATTCTGTAATATGAGTGTCAATAATATTAGGATAGATAGTAGTAAAGCTGTGTGGTAACCAGCAGAAAGGTACACAGAAAAGAGACACATTCACCCAACTTCATCATAAAAAGAACATTTTTAGACATTCACTAAGCCACTCGTACACAACTTATTCACATATGACCACCATTTCCGGGAATATTGTCAGTGAACCATAGAAAAGAAATGCTTGGGTTTTAAGGTAATATTTTACATATCGTCTTGATGGCCTGACTTGATTATGGTAGGAACATCAACAGGATGGTTGAAATTTTTCACAAAAATGTTAATATTCTTAGAAATTCTAACCACATAAAATGACTTGAGTAGTGTTTGGTACAGACAGAAGTCAATAAATAATGCTGTTCCTGTTATATAGTTGACAGGTTCTTGTATATATCCTTGTCTCCTCGGTAAAAGTAATTGCCCTCCTAAAACAAAGATCTCATGACAAAACATTTGTGTTGTCATGCAGTTTGCTAATGCCAATGTCATATGATTTCCAACATGATCTCGTGAGGCCACCTTGATGGTAAGTAAAATTTAACCAGTTTGAATACTACAAATTCGTATTTAGTTGCTGATAAGTCACTATTTGTAAGAGGGTGGTAATTTATGTAGTGATGCTCACATAATTCTTAAACTACTATGACAAGTTTGGAGATGTTGCTAAACCGAAATAGTAAGCAAATATAGAACAGTCATCAGTGAATTGTTTATTGGGAAAACACCTTTTACATGTATTATTATGCAGTTGTAGTTGCTGGTATTATACAGTGGTTCAGTAGTTTCATGTTAGGCAGGATGAAAGATCTGGTTGGATTTCGAGGCTATCTTTCTTCTTATTCCTGACAATGTTTATTAATGTGAAAAGCACAGTTTGGACAGGAGTCTACATTATACTGTAGGCCTCCAAACTCTGGATGTGTAAACCAATCAGTTTGGCAGAAGTCATGGGCACATCAAATTTAAAAATAAAAATTCTTAAACTTTCTCTAATAAAAGAACATACACATATTTCAGGTGAAAGCCTGTTGCTGTTAATCATTAATTAGATCTTCAAAATCTGATTCAATGGAGCTCTTTTTAACTCCCAAGTCCTATGTAACACTAAGCCTGTTTTTATTTGTAATGTACCACAACCCAGAAAACCAACATTTACATAAATAAGTAGTAAAAGAAGTCGCCTGTTATCTGATAGCTGGTTGAACAGATAATGGAATTAAATTTTTGTTCCCACCCATAAGAGTAGATTTCCTTTTGAAAGCGTCTTCATTGAAAAGTTACTAATCACAGTAGTAAAAGATTCTTTTGTAATTATTTTTTCGTTCCTTTTCCTGAAAATAGATTTTCATCCACTCATCAGTGATAAATGTACATCTTGGATGAAAAATATAATATCCCACTACAAACACTCAATGTATTTATTCATTAACTCAGTGAAAGAAATAGGAGATACAATTATGAAACCAGACATTAGTCCATCAGAGCTACTCTCTCAAATTTTTTGCTGCCAACCATTAAACACAAGTATGCTAACCTTCTCCAAAGTATCACCTGAAATTGTACGAAGGATCATAAAACAACTGAAATCATCAAACAGTTTAGATGTATATGACATATCATGCAACCTACTAACTCATTGCATCAACAAGTACTTACTTGAAGGATACTTTCCTGATGAACTAAAACTGTCTAGGATAGTTCCAGTATACAAAAAGGGTGAGAAAGACTCTTCATCTGGTTAAAGACTAATTTCTATAGTACCTACACTCTCCAAGGTAACTGAATGGATCATATACCAACAATTATCAACTCATTTTGAAAACCTAGGAATAATCAATGGTGCACAATATGGGTTTAGGAAGAACTGTCCATTATTGATGCAGTTGACACTGTAGTCAGATACATCCTCCAAGTTTTTGAGGACAAAGGCTTTGCTAAGGTATTATTTTGCGACCTAAGCAAGGCCTTCAACTGTGTCAACCATACATCATTGCTAGAGAAAATGGAACATTACGGCATCAAAGGAAACAGTCTCAAAGTATTAAAATCCTACCCAGATAACCGTAAACAAGTAGTTTGTGTTGGCAAGGAAGTGAGAAACATAGACAATGTTAAAGTAGGTGTGCTCAGGAGTCCATTATATGCATGGAAGCGGCTACACGGGTAGCGGGGGCTGTGTGGCATGGACTGGGCCTTTTTTTAGGATAAAGAGCTTCAGGGAAAAACAAAGTGGGCAATATCAAAGGGTGCAGGTGGATGACAGGAGAAATGTAGATCTGGGAACTATCAGTATAACAGTTGTAAATTGTCATAACTGTGTCGGGAAAGTACCAGAACTCCAAGTGTTAATAGAAAGCACTGAAACACACATCATTGTAGGCAGTGAAAGTTGGCTCAAGCTGGAAATAAGTTCAGCAGAAGTATTTGCAAAAGATCTAACTGTGTTCAGAAAGGCTAGATTAAACAAAATAGGTGGAGGCTTGTTTGTCGCCGTTAAAAGTAGTATTTCGTGTAGTGAAGTTGAAGTTGGTAGTTCCTGCGAGCTATTATGGGTAGACATTATACATGAAAATCGTAAGAAGTTAATAAGTGGTTCATTTTACCGGCCTTACGACTCTGACGATACAATAGCAGAAAGGTTCAAAGAAAACCTGAGTCTCATTACAAAAACGTACCCGACTCACACGATAATAGTAGGCGGTGATTTGAATTTACCCTCCAACTGTTGACGAAATTATATTTTCAAATAAGGAGGTACACATAAAACATCGTGCGAAATTGTACTCAACACATTCTCTGAGAATTATTTCAAACAATTAGTTCATGAGCCAACTAGAATTGTAAATGGATGTGAAAACACTCTTGATCTCTTAGCAACAAATACTCCTGAGCTCATAACATGCATCAAAACGGATACAGGTATTAGTGAACACAGAGCTGTCATAGCGAGATTGAATATCGAAAGTCCCAAAGTTATCAAAAATAAACAAAAAGTATATTTGTTCAGGAAAGCAGATAAATAAAATACATTGCTTCTTGAAAGACAGATTCCACTCATTTCTAACACTAAACGAAGGTGTAGACCAGATGTGGCTCAAATTCAAAGAAGTGGTATTGACAGCAATTGACAGTTTTATACTAAATAAATTAATAAAAGGAGGAGGCTGTCCCCCTTAGTACACAAAACAGGTCAGGATACTGTTGCAAAAGCAAAGGAAAATGCATACTAAATTTAAACGAACACAAAATCCCCAGCTTTGTCGATCGTACACAGAAGGTCGAAATATAGCGAGGATTTCAAGGCGAGATGCCGACAATACTTATCACAATGAAATTCTTTCTCAAAATTTGACTGAAAACCCAAAGAGATTTTGGTCTTATGTTAAATATACTAGGGGCTAAACACAAACAATATCAGTAGTGATGGTGATCCTGCCGATGACAGCCCTACTGAAGCAGAGTTACTAAACATAGCTTTTAGAAACTCATTCACCAAAGAAGACGGAACCAATATTCCAGATTTCAAATCACGAACAGAACCCGTAATGAGTAACGTAGAAGTAGATATCATCGGAGTAGTGCAGCAACTAAAATCACTTAACAGGTTACAAGTCTTCTGGTCCAGATTGAATACCCATTAGATTTCTATATGATTATGCTGAAGCCACTACCTGGGGGCAACATATAAATTATATTAGTGCTAAGCTATCTAGAGTATCATAAACTGTGTACCTGAAACATATGTCAGATCGTCTTATTTTGCCTTTTTTCCAAAGTAATGTAATGTAAAGTAATGAGGGGTAATTGTAGTGATATACATGACATATTGCAGATGAAAGGCATTAGGATAATTAGAAATTCATCACACAAGGCTCATTGCAAGCCCTTGTTTACTGAACAAAAAATTATGACAGTAATAAACTTGTGTATGTACTATGTCTTAATCTATATGAAAAAGAACTTACAAGATGTGAAACTCCAAGAAAATTTACATTGTTACAATACAAGAAGCATCAAACACACAAATGCACCTTACCACAGGCTGTTAAAATCAATAAATAGCTATGTGGCCATATGGCACAAACTATTTAATAAGCTGCCACATGCTATACAGGATCTTCCTGAACTAACATTCAAAGAAAGACTGCATGAAAGTTAGCTGCCCACCCATTCTATGAAATTAAAGAATTTTTCAACTATAAAAAATTAGTAATCCAATAGCTAACCTACTGTGCATTGTTGTATTATAAACTAAAATATGCTAGTTAGTCAATTCTTTATCACACTGTATTATTAGATGTATTTCCATTTGATGTTGTCTATTGTTGTAATGCCTTAACGACAATAAAATCTTTATTATTATTATTACCATTATTATCGTTTAAATATAAACGTGAGGTGGTCGTATTCTGTCCGTGACAGCAACAGTTTAAAGAACTGGCATGTACAAACTCAGTTGGAAAATAATGAAATTCTGGAAAACATTTCTAGAAGATTGCAGTTATCGGAGTTACATGTATATATTCATTATATTCATACCAGTCCTTCATGAAGAAATGGCCACTGAATGAATGAGACGACAAGAAAACAGATCAGCAATTGAAAGCATGTTTAGAATGCCCAAAAAGTGATTTTGATATTTACGTTTAGTTTTCAGAGTAAAATTGTTTCACCTAACAATTATTATACTTAAATCATTTGTCTTGCACAACATAGCTGTTAGTTGAGAAACCTTGCACAACATAGCTGTTAGTTGAGGAACCTGAAACGTTTGACACTGTATTCATTAAGGGAAGAGCGTACAAGGAAAGTCCTATATCTATAGAAAATAAAGCAAGCTGGAGTTCTATCTTAATAGGTTGTTGTTGTTGTCTTCAGTCCTCAGACTGCTTTGATGCAGCTCTCCAAGCTACCCTGTCCTGTCCAGATCTCTTCATCTGAGAATACGTTCGGCAACCTACATCCCTTTTAATCTGCTTACTGTATTCATTCCTCGGTCTCTCTCTAGATTTTTACGCCACACACTTCCTTCCAATGTTAAATTGACAATTCCTTGACGTCTCAGAATGTGTCCTACCAATCTATCCCTTCTCGTAGTCAAGATATGCCATAAACTCCTTTTCTCCCCACTTCGGTTAAGCACATTCTTATTAGTTACATGATCTACCCATCAAATTTTCATCATTTGTCTGTTGTACCACATTTCAAAGGCTACTGCACCGCATTTCAAAGGCTTCTATCATCTTACTGTCTGAACTTCTTATCGTCCCTGTTACACTTCCATACAATTCTACACTCCAGACAAATGCTTTCAGAAAGCCCCTCAAGGGCTAAGCATCAATTTGCTGAGTACATGCTTGGCGAACCCGGGGTCCTGAGCCATGGGCTGTGTCGTGCCAACAGTCCACTACAGCGTAAGCTCTGTGCATGCTTCAACGACCATTGTTCAGTGTGGCAACGGTGGAACGTTGTATGTGTCAGAGCCAGGGATCTTGGCTTAATCGCCCGGACTACAAGAACGGTTCAAACCTCTATTAAAAAAACTCAATCTCAAGGTGTGCTACATGCCAAGGAGATGCATGGCTGTTGAGGTTGAATAGTCGCTAGTGAGCAACCTCTGAGGAACCTGCCACACCTCAGTTGTATAAGGCTTACCCAGGCAAGTGGGGCTCTGCCTGGGTGGACCTTTAGATCTCTAGCTGCTTGTGGGATGAAAATGAAAGGAGCAATTAAAAGCGTCGGCGCACACAAAAATGTCATCTCAAAGTATGGAAGAAATGACTACAATGCTGCACAGTATAACCCCCAATCGCTCCCTTCTCTTGCCACCCCTTGGGAGGAACGTAGGGCCCACAATAGATATGAGCCATACATGCCCCAATACCTGGTTTATGCACGGGGAGTGTTTCATGAATACAAAGCCACAATTCTTCGTGGATAACATTGAAGACAAGTTCAGTGAGGTTGCTTCATTTTCTAAAATGAGAAACAGGTCCTTCTTGATACAGACTGCATCAACAGCTCAGTCAAAGGCTTTCCTTGCCTGTGAAAAGCTGGGTGATGTTGCCATTAGTATCACACCCCATAAAACTCTCAATTTGGTCCAGGGTCTAAGTTTTCACAGAGACTTATTATCACAGTCCGACGACAAGCTTCCTGCCAACCTCCAGCAACAAGGTGTTCACTTCGTCCAGCATGTTTATAGGGGTCCAAAAGATCAAAGGGTTGCCACCAGTGCTTTTAACTTGGCCTTCGAAGGTGATACACTGCCCGAGAAGATCAAAACAATGATATACCTGTCTGATGTGAAACCGTATATCCCTCCCCCATGAGGTGTTTTAAGTGCTGGAAGCTCGAGCATATGTCCTCCCAATGTACTTCCAGCCTCACATGTTGGGAATGTGGGTGGCCATCCCACCTGTATACGCCATGCATCCCACCTCCTGTGTGAGTGAACTGTAGGCAGTACCATCCCAACTTGCTCGTCAGTCTGTTCTGCTTTACATAAGGAGCATAAAATAATGGAAGAAAAGACCCTGGACAAATTGACCTACTCTGAGGCATGAAGGAAATGTGAATGACTCCACCCCGTTTGTATGACAACAACATTTGCAACTGTTACGTCGTCCCCTGTCCCCTGTCTCCTTGGGGACGACTGCTCCCCAAGTGCAACCTCCTAATGTGGACCCTGAGGGCTATAAATTTCAAACTGCCCCCTTGATGGGTGGGGGCCCTTCATCTACTGCCCCCTCCCCCCAACACCTGTGGGAGCAATTCCCCCACCACCACTGGGGACACCGGTTCCCACCCCCCAGCTGGAGAAGGAACAATCTCTTACCTCTTCTACTTTAGAAGATGAGGTGGAGATCCACGCATCTGGTCCTCACCCGCTCACTAGAACTGACGGTTCTAGACCCTGTTGGCTTGGATATCTTGGTGAAAGTTGATCCAGAAATTTAAGTCTATCGCCTTTATCATGGCCTTTCAGCAAACGACCAAAGAAATTCACCTGTGGAATTGTGGAGGCTTTTTCCACCATCTGGTTGAGTTACAACATTTATTGTGCCAATTTCATGTGATCTATTAAGCCCTCCAGGAAACGACTGGAACCCAGCTCTTCGCGGCTATCAGGGCTACTATAGAAACTGGACTGGCTACAACTGGGTGTCTGGTGGTGTTTCTATTTAGATACTTGCCACTGTCCCCAGTGCTACCGTGACTTCCCAACCACTCTCGAAGGAGTCGCTGTACGCGTACGGACAACTCAGGAACTCGCAATCTGTTCCATCTACCTTCCACCACATGAGGTTGTGTCTCAGATAGATATTGCTGCCTTAGTCACCCAGCTATCTCCACCATTCCTCCTTTTGGGGGATTATAATTCCCACCATCCTTTGTGGGAAGGGAGATACACCACAGGTCATGGTAGGGGCCCTCTTGGCACAACATGATATGTGCCTTTTGAACAACAGTGCTCCCACGCATTTTAGTGTGGCGTGTGCCACATATTCGGCCATCAACTTGTCTCTTTGTAGCCCCAGTCATCTCCCGCATGTTAACTGGAAGGTCCATGATGACCTATGTGGCAGCGACCTTTCCCCATTTTTCTGTTGCTCCCACAGTCAGCCAGCAGATCGCCTGCCCTGATGGTCCCTCCGCCGAGCTGACTGGCCATCTTTACACCTAATCTCCTATGCTTCCGGATCAGTTTTATGTTGATGTTGTGGTTGGTGAGGTTACTGCTGCTATACTTTCTGCTGCTGAAGCTACCGTCCCGTGCACGCCTGGCCCACCTCAGCGTAAGTCTGTGCAGTGGTGGATGCCAGATATTGCTGAGGTAATCTGAGATTGCCGGAGAGCGCTTTAGCGCCATCGGTGCCACCCTTCCACAGAGCATCTGATCGTTTTTAAGCATCTTCAGGCTCGAACACGACAGCTGATTCAATAGAGCAAGCAGTACTCATGGGAGAGGTATGTTGCCACCATTGGTTCTCATGCCTCTCCCTCTCAGGTATGCTCCCAAGTTTGGCGCGTATGTGGGTACCATCTGTTGGCGAACATTCCCTGTCTACGCATCCAGGGTACTCTCTGTACCACCCAATCCACCATTCCTGAGCACATAGCGGAACACTATAAACGTACCTCTGCGACTTGCCGACTTTCAGGCCACAAAACAGCGAGTCGAGCAAAAGCCACTGTCGTTTTGCATGCATCGCCAGGAGTGGTATAATGCTCCCTTTAGCGACTGGGAATTCCACAGTGCCCTTGCTGCATGCCCTGATACATCGCCTGGACCTGACCGAATTCATAGGCAGTTCCTCAGCCATCTGTCAGCAGACTGCAAACAAACTGCTCGCCCTGTTAAATCGTCTGTGGGCCAACGGCCTCTTTCCATCCCAGTGGTGGGATAGTGTCATTGTCCCAGTGATAAAACCAGGTGTCGATCCGCTGGTGGTCAGTAGTTACTGCCCAATCAGCCTTTCTAATGTTCTGAGTAAGCTGTTTGAACAGATTGTGAGTTGGCGACTCATGTCGATCCTTGAACACCGGGGCCCAACAGCAGGGGGGCTTCTGTCAAGGCCGCTCCACTATAGACAACCTAGTGGCTGTGGAGTCTGCAATCTGTACCATTTTTACTCAGTGTGAACACCTTATTGCGGTGTTTTTTGACCTCTGCAAGGCCTATGATACCACCTGGCGCCATCACATCCTCGCAACACTGTATGATTGGGGCCAACTGGGTTCACTCCCGATTTTCATATAAAATTTCCTTTCGTGCCGCACTTTTTGGGTCCAGGTTGGTCCATCTCTTAGCCCACCCCATGTGCTGGAGAATGGTGTCCCACAGGGGCCTGTCCTTAGTGTACCCCTGTTTTTAATAGCTATTAATGGTCTTGCTTTGATGTTGAGGACTTTGTTTCATCTTCCTTGTTTGCTGATGACTTCTGTGTGTATTTTCAATCTGCCAGAATTGGCGTCATCGAAAGGCATCTGCAGGGAGCCATCCAAAAGGTGCAGACCTGGGTCCTTGCCCATTGGTTCCAGTTCTCTGCAGTCAAAACTAGGTTCAAGCACTTCTGGTGTCGGGCCCAAATTGTACTTAAGTGACTGTGCTTCGTGTTGAAAAGACACACCGCTTTGCTCTTTGATGACTGGCTCACTTGGCTGCCACACATCCGACAGCTGAAGCATAAGTGCCAACACTACCTCAATATTCTCCACCATCTCAGCCACACTGTTTGGGGGGCTAGCCTTGCAACCCATATGCAGCTCTATAAGGCGCTAGTACAGTCATGGCTCGACTACGGGAGCTCAGTTTATGGTTCTGCAGCTCCCTCAGCATTGCGGATCCTTGATACCATCCTTCATGGTGGAGTCCGTCTCAAAATGGGGGCCTTCCGCACAAACCCTACTTCAAGCCTCCTTGCTAAAGCTGGGATCCCTCCCTTGGAGTTTCACCGACGACAACTGCTTCTCTCATACGTGACCCACATCCATGCCTTGCCAGACCACAAAAACCGAGGGCTGCTCTTTCCACTGCTGCACATCCCATATCACCCCACCGGCCGAGGTCAGGTTTTCCAATCGCGGTCCGGCATTGTATCCTCCTTTCCTCCCTCGAGTCCCTCCTCCTCCCTCCAGTTTTCTCCTACCATCCCCATACACTCCCTTGGTCTGTCCCTCACCCGCAGCTCCACCTTGAATTGTCCCGCGATGCAAAGGTGTTGGTAATACCACAAACTATGCATCGCCAGATTCTAGCCATTCTTGATGCATTCCAAGGTGCTGACATTCTCTACACTGATGGCTCCTCGGTAGACGACCGACTTGGGTATGCCTTTACACACAGAGAACACATTGAAAAAAAAAAATTCCTTGCCTCCTGGTTGTAACGTTTTTACGGCAGAACTGGTCACGCTATCACTTGCTCTTGACCACCTTAAAGGGCACCCCAGGAAGTCGTTTGTCATCTGCAGCGACTCCCTGATTGGCCTACAAGCCCTTGATCAGTGTTTCCCTACCCATCCTGTGGTGCAATCAATACAGAGCTCCCTCTCCATGTTCACAACTTCTGGCTGTTCAGTTGCCTTCGTGTGGACCCTGAGCCTTGTTGGCATCCCGGGTAATGAGCAGATAGATTGACGGGCCAAATAGGTTACCACATCCCGGCCCCTCAATATTGGTATCCCAGAGAGGGATATCAAATTGGGGTTACGCAACGAGGTCTTTGCTGCTTGGTAGTCATAGTGGTCTACTTCGAGCATGCCCAACAAGCTCCGTGTGATAAAGCCTTCTACAGCGGCATGGAAGTCCTCCCTGCATGCTTCTCGCAGAGAGTCCGTAGTCCTTTGTTGCCTACATATCAGCCATACTTGGGTAACACATGGCTACCTCCTTCGTGGAAAGAAGCCACCAGAGTGCCGCTTTGGTGCTCTTATGACAGTGTTCCACTTTTGTTGGATTGTCCACATTTTAGCTGCCCTCCGGCAGTCTTTTAAGCTGCCTGCTGCACTACCTTTAATTCTTTGAGATGATGCCTCTATAGCTGACAGTGTTTTAGATTTTATTCTTGCAGCTGGGTTTTACCATTCTGTTTAGGGGCGGATACTTTCACATGAAGTGACAGGTCTCCACCTCTCCACCACTTTTAAGCCCTTTTCCAACTTTCAAATCTATTGACTAGCAGTTTTAATGTGCAGGATAGCTGGTGCATCCTCTATAATTTTTGTGATCTGCCTGTCACGTTATCTTGCTTTAAATCTTTGTTCCGTTTATCACTCGGTTTCATCTTTCTGTGTGTCCTTCCTTTGCGTGTTGGCAATGTGTTTAATGTAGCTCTGCTCATTTTATGGCTTTTTCGCTCTAGGTGTTCTTTGATTTTTCGCCTTTGGTCGTTAATGCTTTGTTTGGAACAGGGGACTGATGCCCGAGCTGTTTAGTCCCCTCTAACTCCTCACAACAACTACTACTTTCAGAAAGGACATCCTAACACTTAAATTAATATTGGATGTTAACGAGTTTTGCTTCTTTAGAAATGCTTTTCTTCCCATAGCCATTCTGCATTTTATATCTTCTCTACTTCAGCCATCAGAAGTTATTTTGCTACCCAAATAACGAAACTCGTCTACTACTTTTATTTTCTCTTTAGCTAATGTAATTCCTTCAGCATTGCCTGATTTTCTGACATTACATTTCATTTACCCTTGTTTTACTCTTATTAATGTTCATCTTATATCTTCCTTTAAAGACACTGTCCATTCCATTCAATTGCTCTTCCAGGTCGTTTACAGTCTGTGACAAAATTACTATGTCATTGGCAAACCACAAAGTTTTTATTTCTTCTTCCTGAACTTTAATACCCTCTCCAAATTACTCCTTCCATTGCTTCACTGCTTGCTCAATGTACAGATTGAACAACATTGGGGAAAGGCTGCAATCTTGTCTTACTCCCTTTCCAACCTCTGCATCCCTTTCTTGCACTTCAACTCTAATAACTGCTGTCTGGTTTTTGTATAGGTTGAATATAACTCTTTGCTCTCTATATTTTACTCCTGCTACCTTCAGAATTTGAAGGAGTGTATTACTGTCGACATTGTCAAAAGCTTTCTCCAAATCTACAAACACTAAAAACAGAGGTTTCCCTTTCCTTAGCCTATCTTCTGAGATAAGTCATAATGT
Source organism: Locusta migratoria (assembly GCA_026315105.1). Lineage (NCBI taxonomy): Eukaryota > Metazoa > Arthropoda > Insecta > Orthoptera > Acrididae > Locusta > Locusta migratoria. The sequence continues at coordinate 249,172,608 of CM048746.1, read as the reverse complement.
GAGTATTGCCTGTGTTCCTACATTTCTCCTAAAACCAAAGTGGTCTTCCCCGAGGTCAGATTCCACAAGTTTTTCCATTTGTCTGTAAATAATTCATGTTAGTATTTTGCAACCATGACTTATTAAACTGATAGTTCTGTAATTTTCACATTTGTCTGCACTTGCTTTCTTTGGAATTGAAATTACAATATTCTTCTTGAAGTCTGAAGTTATTTCCCCTGTCTCATACATCTTGTATACCAGGTGGAACAAATTTTTCATGACTGGCTCTCCTAATATCAGCAGTTCAGACGGAATATCATCTACTCCAGGGCCCTTGTTTCAACTCAAATCCTACTGTGATCTGTCAAATTCTTCTCACAGTATCATATCACCTATCTTATCTTCCTCCACTTTGTCTTCCATTTCTAGAATACTGTCTTCAAGTTTATTTCCTTTGTATAGGCCCTCTATATATTCCTTCCACAGTCAACTTTCCGCTCTTTGCTTAGTACTGCTTTACCGTCTTAGTTCTTGATAATCATACAGCTGCTTTGCTTGTCCCTAAATGTCCTGATGGCGGTATCTATCTTCACCCTAGTTATACCTTCTTCTACGGTTCTGCATTTGTCCTCTAGGAATTGTCCTCGTTCCTTCACAATCTCAATTCTTTTTCCCCATCAGTTTCACTTGGCCTTCTCAACCTAACAAGTTACCTTCCTAGATGTTTACCTCCACCTCACTGACACCTCCATCCACACCTCTGTCCCCATTAAACCTACTAATTATCAACAGTACCTGCACTTTGATGCCGTCCATTCCACATCAAAAAATCCACCCGTTGACAATTTGCAGTGATGAGAAGTCCCTAACCCATTATGTTGAAGGCCTCACAAAGGCCTTCACAGACAGACATTACCCTCCTGACCTAGTCCACAAACTGATTTCCTTTGCCATATCCCCACACACCACCAATCCTCCCCCAACCCCAGTAATCAGTCACAACAGAGTGTCCTCCTTGTCACCCAATACCACCCTGGACTGGAAAAACTTAATCACATCCTTCGTCAGGGCTTTGATTATCTGTCATCATGCTATGAAATGAGAGACATCCTACCCAAGATCCTCCTAACCCCTCCTAAAGTGGTGTTCCATCGCCCACCCAACCTCCACAACATCCTAGTCCATCCCTACGCCACTCCCATATCCCTGTGGAAAACCCCGATGCAAAACCTGCCCAATCCACCCACCCAGCACTTCCTATTCCAGTCCTGTCAGAAGTTTATCTTACCCCATCAGAGGTTGGGCCACCTGTGGAAGCAGCCATGTAATATACCAACTCTGCTGCAATCATTGCACAGCATTTTATATTGGTATGACGACAAACCAGCTGTCCGTCAGAATTAATGGCCACCGCCAAACTGTGGCAAAAAAAACAAGGTAGACCACCCTGTGGCACAGCATGCAGCTGAGCACAGAACTCTGGATTTCAATGGCTGCTTCACTACCCGAGCCATCTGGATCCTCCCCTCCACCACCAGCTCTTCTGAACTGTGCAGATGGGAGTTGTCCATTCAACATATTCTATGGTCCCACAACCATCCTGACCTCAACCTAAGATAACTTCCTCTCCCTGCACCCTATGCCTAACATCTCCTCCCCTTTCCTTTCCCACTCATTATCTTGTATCCATGTGTTCCTTACAAATGTGCAAAAATGTTCAAATGTTTGTTAAGCTTATGGGACTTAACTACGGGGTCATCAGTCCCTAAACTTACAAACTACTTATGAACTACTTAAGAACTAGGACGGCACAAATATCCATGCCCGAGGGGGGATTCGAACCCCCGACCGTAGTGGCCGTGCTGACCGTTACTGGAGCGCCTCAGTCACCTCAGCCACCGCGGCCAGCTACAAATGTGCATTACCATTTACAATATCCCCCTAATTTAGTACTTTTATTTTATTTATTTATTTTATTATTATTTTTCTTTCCTAACTTTATTTTTTCCTCCCCCCCCCCCCAACTTGATTTTTCCTATTTTTTTCCTTATTTTTATTTTTCCTTATTATTCTTATCATTTGAAATCCCCCCCCCCCACACTCCTCTACATCTCCCTTTTATCCTTTAATGCCCTTTCCCTTCACTGTATTTATTGCCGCAATTCAAAAAATCTGGCCTTTAAAATCCATCCTGCAATTCGGAACTTTCCATCCCCACCTTTACCCAGCATCTTTCCCGCTCCACTCCCCATATCGCTCACAGACTAGCTTGTGTTGTTGGAGTGGCTGGACATGATTGTTGTGTGTGTATAGTTGTCTGAATGATTGCGTGAATGTATGTGTGTCTTTTTCTGAGAAGGCCATGGCCGAAAATTTAAGTTGAGTGGAAGTGATTATCTATTTTTATGTCTGTCAGCAGCTCAGCGAGCCTCTTTACGGTTTGACAGAACATCCAGAATGTGTTGTTGTTGTGGTCTGGTTTGATGCAGCTCTCTACACTACTCTGTCCTGTGCAAGCCTATTCATATGAGAATAAGAATGACAACCTACATCCTTTTGTATCTGCTTGCTGTATTCATCCCTCAGTCTCCCCCTATGATTTTTACCCCACTTACTTACTTCTAATGCTAAGTTGACAATTCCATGATGTCTCAGAATGTGTCCCACCAACCTATCCCTTCTCTTGGTCAGGACATGATAGAAACTCCTTTTCTCCCCGGTTCTGTTAAGCACCTCCTGATCAGTTAAATGATCTACCCATGTAATCTTCATCATTCATCTGTAGCACTACATTTCAAAAGTTTCTGTCATCTTTTTGTCTGAACTCCTTATCGATCTCATTTCACTCCCCTACAATCCTACATTGCAGACAAATGCTTTCAAAAAAGACTTCCTAAAATTTAAATTAATATTGGATATCAAAAAATTTTGCTTCTTCAGGAATGCTTTTCTTCCCATTGCCATTCTGCATTTTACATTTTCTTTACTTTGGCCTTCAAAAGTTATCTTGCTAACTGAATAACAAAACCTGTCTACTACTTTTATTGTTTCTTTACCTAATGTAATTCCTTCAGCATTGGCTGGTTTTCTGACATTCCATTCCATTACCCTTGTTTTACTCTTGTTAATGTTCATCTTATATCTTCCTTTCAAAACATTTTCCATTCCATCCAATTGATTTTCCAGGTGTTTTGCAGTCTCTGACAGAATTAATATGTCATCGGGAAACCCCAAAGTTTTTATTTCTTCTCCCTGAATTTTAATTCCCTCTCCAAATCTCTCCTTGCACTCCTCCCCTCACAGCTTATTCATTGTACAGATTGAACAACTTAGGAGAAAGGCTAAAACCATTTCCAACCACTGTGTCCCTTTCATGCCCTTTGACCCTTACAACTGCTGTGTGGTTTTTGTGCAAGTTGACTATAACTCTTCGCTCCCTATAATTTACCCCTGCTACCTTCAGAATTTGAAGCGGTTTCCATATATGTGAATGTTAAAAAGGAAGGTTTACCTTTTCTTAAGTTGTAGTATATTACCTTCCATGTGCCTACATTTCTGCTAAATCCAAACTAATATTTCCCAAGGTCGGATCCCACAAGTTTTCTCATTCTCCTGTACATAATTTATGTTAGTATTTTACATCCATGACTTATTAAACTGATAGTTTTGTAATTTTCACATTTATCTGCACTTGCTTTCATTGAAATTGAGATTACTGTATTCATCTTTAAGGTGCAGGGTATTTCCCCTGTCTCACACATCTTGCATACCAGGTGGAACAATTTCGTCAAGACTGGCTCTCCTAATGATATCAGCAATTCAGATAGAATATCATCTACTCCAGGGGCATTTTTTCAACTCAAATCTTTCAGTGCTCTGCCAAATTCTTATTGCAGTCTCGTATCTCCTATCTCATCTTCCTCTTCTTAGTCTTCCATTTCTAGAATACTGCCTTCAAATTTATTTCCTTTGTATAGTCCCTCCATATATTCATTCCAAATGTCCCTTCTTTGCTTAGTACAGGTTTTCCATCTGCGTTATTGATATTCATGCTGCTGGTTTTCTTGTCACCAAAGGTCTCTCTTACTTTCCTGTAAGTGGTATCTATTTTCTCCTTTCATCAATTAAGTTCAGTATCTCCTGTATTATCCAGGATTTTTATTGGGACTTGTCCTTCTGCCTTTATGATCTTGTGCGGCCTTCACTACTACTCTCTCTCTCTCTCTCTCTCTCTCTCTCTCTCTCTCTCTCTCTCTCTCACACACACACACACACACACACACACACACACATTGCTAGCCATTCTTCTTCTACTGTATTACTTTCACCCATTTCAGCCATTCCTTGCATAATGCTCCCTCTGAAACTTTCAACCACATCTGCTTCCTTTAGTTTGTCCAGGTTCCATCTCCATAATTTTCTAACTTTTTGCACTCTCTTAAGTTGTAATCTACAGTTCATAACCAGTAAGTTATGGTCTGAGTCTATATCTGCCCCTGGATATATCTTACAGTTTAAAACCTACTTTCTAAACCTTTGTCTTGCCATTATAAATTCGCTCTGACCTTCCAGTGTCTCCTGGTCTCTTTCACGTTTACAGCCTTCTTTCATGATGATTAAATCAAGTGTTTGTGATGATTAAATTGTACTCTGCACAAAATTCTACCAGGTGGTCTCCTCTTTCATTCCTCTTCTCCAGTCCATATTCACCTATTACATTCCCTTCTCTTCCCATTCTTACTACTGCATTCCAGTCCCCAATCACAATCAATTTTTTCCTCTAGATTAACTGACTGAATAATTTCTTTGATCTCGTCATCGGTAGGGCTAGTTCGCATTTAATTTGTAATACTGTGGTTGGTGTTGACGTCGTGTCAGTGTTTGCTATGATAATGTGTTCACTGTGCTGTTCATAGTAACTTACACGCATTACTATTTTCTTACTTTTTATTAGACCTACTCCTGTATTAGCACCATCTCATTTTGTATATATAAAACCCTGTATTACCTGACCAGAAATCATGTTCATCCTGTCACTAAACTTTACTAATCCCCACCATATATAACTTTAACGTATCCATTTCTCTTGTCAAATTTTCTAACTTACCTACCCGATTACGAGATAGAACTTTCCACACTCCGATCCGTAGAATGCCTGTTTTGTTTTTCTTGATGACGACATCCTCCTGAGTAGTTCCCGCCTGGAGATCCGAATGGGGGACTATTTTACCTCCGGAATATTTTACCCGAGAGAATGCCATCATCATATATTCATACAGTAGAGCTTCATGTCCTCATGAAAAGTAATGATTATAGTTCCCCTTGCTTTCAGCTGTTTGCAGTAACTGCCAGCTCAGTCAGTCATCCAGATTGTTGCCTCTGTAAGCACTGAAAAGGCTGCTGCCCCTCTTCAGGAACCATATGTCTGTCTGGCCTCTCCACAGAAACCCCTCCGCTGTGATTAAACCTACAGTACAGTTGCCAGTATCAGTGAGGCATGCAAGCCACCCCACCTTGGCAATGTCTGTGGTTCATGGGGGTATTTAACATCCATACTCTCATGCTGGCAGTATGAGGCCGTTGCACAGCCTAAAATTTAGTATTATACATCAGGTGATGGGCTTTTGATTGCTCAAAACTGGTTGTGCGTGGTAACTGGTTGTAGGCCTTTATCTAGCCACTCATTGATCAGTGCAGGGTGGTGTAGGAAAAGTTGGAAGTTTTAAATTTCACATTTTAGAAATTCTTCACATAGCATGATCACTATCACACTTCTCTATCACACAAACGTCAGAATGGAGGAAGTAGTAATTGGCGTCCCTGTTGTAGAGAAACATCCGAGAGATAAATACAGAATAAGTCACCAGGTCCAGATGGAATCCCAAGTTAGTTATTACTTAGCTAGCTTGCATTTACTGTGAATCTTTGGTCCAGTGCTTTGTTCCAAACAACTGCCAAAAAGTGCAGGTGAAACATGATGATAAGAAAGTAAAAGAACGGACCTACATTAATTGCAGACCAATATCATTAACATAATTTGGCCGAAGAATTCTTGAACATCTTGTTTGTTTGAATATAACGTTTCCTTGAGATAGAAAAGCTTTAAAAAGCTTTAAAAAAGTGTTGCTCATGGATGAAGGGTAGCAGGCATAATGCATACTCCATGATTTCCGAAAGGCATTTGACACAGAGCCGCAATGTAGACTACTGACAAAGATGTGAGCATTTGGAATATGTTCCCAATACGCAAGTGGCTCGAAGACATGTTATATAATCAGACTTGCAACACTCATGGCGGTTGGTTGCACTTTACAGTAGCTTGCAGCACAGCTAGTAATGTGCATTAACTCATCACAGATTAATTATGTTCACTGTAATGTTCATACCTGCACTGAACTGTCACTACAAGCCCCAGCCTACAGAATTGTGCTCATCTGAGAGGATTTCAGTTTGAGCATTTGTGTTCCTAACGGATGAAAGCATCAGAGGTAGCCTTCACTTCACAACGGTATAGAGTACAAGAGAGATGATAGTAGTACAACCCGAAGGATTTAGAGAAAGTTCCAGTTCAAGTGCAAAATAGTACAGTTTGGTATAATTACTGTCACCAGCCCCTATAGACAAGAATTAATTATTCGTTTATGACTTCAAAATAATCTTGAAGTAAGAGAATTATTTAAGTATATAAAAAAACGTAAATTCATTTCTTCATGTAGTAATAAGGACAGTTTACAACTCACTGCTAAGACATGGTGACAAGCTGCAACTGGCACATTCAAAAGACGCACACATACAACACTTTCAGCTATTGGTCATGATTTTTTCAGAGAATAGAACATTCACGCAATCACACAGACACACAACACAGTCATACAACCGTCACCTTGACTGCCGCACTTCAAATCACGCTCTGCGGTGAGTTAATCGGGGAGGGGAGAGGGGATTGGAAGGTTGCATCACAGTGGTGGGAATGGGTACAGAATGGCCTAGATGGGAATAACAAGATGCAGTTTGAAATGGAATGGCGATGCGGGTGAGGGGAGGAAAATAAAATAAATATATAAAAAATAAAATGTGCGTACGCTGCACGTACACACACACACACCACTTGAAATAGGAGAGGTTTAGGATATAGGTGCTCCAAGGCAGGAATATGATGTCAGCTTGGAGCACCTGTATCCAATCCTTATCCAACCCACAGTGTTCCTCCTCGTGAACCCCTCATAGCTCCCAGACCATGCTTAGTTGACCTCTTGGACCTACCTCATCCCTCCAAACTAAAACACCCTACCAACACTCCACAACATCCAATACCAAAATAACCCCAGAAGACTGTGGTGAACATGCCCACAAAAAACCTAAACCCCACTGAAGTTTTTGTTTTAGCCAAAGGTCTTACATTTAGGTCTGCACTCCAATTCAATCATGTTGGTTTTATCAAAGACCTACTCTCCATTTCCCAATCCCTACGATGGAAACACTACTTCGCCACCAATCTCTCAGACTGTAGCCAACCTAATCCCAACATAGGACTCTGCCTGTCCCAGTTTATACCACTCCAACAGAGATCCCCCTGCACTCCCACCTAACCACTCTCTGGTTACCCTCCAAAAGTTTCTCACCTACAACTTGGCATCGTTATCTTTCCCCAAGTCCCCTCCTAAGAACTCAAACCTTTCAGTAGATGAAAGAAGAGCCATCCACAACCTTAAAACAAATCCCGACATAATCATCCTCCCTGTAGATAAAGGTCCCAAAACTGTAGTTATGGATCACAGTGACTACCTGGCAGACGGGCTCTGCCAACTTACTGACTCCTCCACCTACAACTTGTGCCGAAATGACCCCATCCCCAGAGTCCAACGAAATCTCCAATTCCTGTTAAAATCCTATGGCCTCTCCCAGTAGCTATCCTCTGAATCCATCTTCCTCTTCACCCCAACAGCACCCAGCACATCCACATTCTATATGCTCCCCAAAATCCACAAACCTAATAATTCTGGATGCCCAATTGTGGTTGGTTACTGTGCTCCTACTGACAGAATTTCAGCCCACATTGACAAACACCTCCAACCAATTTTCCAAAATCTATCTTCCCATATCAAGGATTCCAACCACTTCCTTCACTGAATCTCCTCTGTTCCCAACCCTTTGCCTCCTGGATCCCTACTTGTAACAGTGGATGATATCTCCCTATACACCAACATCCCACATGCCCATGGCCTTGCTGCTCTCAAACACTACCTCTCACAACATCCCTCTGAACTCAAGCCTGCTCTCACATGCCATATCCTCACACATCCCAAATCCTCCTCCTAACACCAGTAACCATCCACAAAAGAGTGCTCCCCTTGTCACCAAGTTCCTCCCTGGACTCGAACAACTAAATTGCAACTTCACCAAGGTTTTGATTTTCTGTCCTCGTGCCCAGAAATGAGAGACATGATACCCCATCCCTCCTAAAGTAGTGTTTCATCGCCCTCCCAATCTCCATAACATCCTACTCCAGTCCTATGCCATCTCGAAACCCAGCCCACCGCTGGAAGCCGCGGCTGCAAGACCTGTCCAATCCATCCACCCAGCAGTGTCTATTCCAGTACTCTCACAGGCTTATTACTACCCTATCAGAGGCGGACCAACTGTGAAAGCAGCCATGAGCAGTGTAATTTATCAACTGCGCTGCAATCACTGTGCTTGATTTCAATGGCTGCTTCATAACCCGGACCATCTGGATCCTCCCATCCCCCACCAGCTTTTCTGGGAGCTATTCCTAAAGTACATACTCCGATCCTGAAATCATCCATGCTTCAACCTACGATAACTTCCCTTTTTCCACACCTCAATTTTATTTTTCTTCTCTCACCTGCCTCCCCACTACATTTCAAGCTGCATCTAGGGACTGATGACCCCGTAGTTAAGTCCCATAAGCTGTACAAACATTTGAACAATTCAAGCTGCATCTCATTATTCCCATCTAGGCCATGCTGTACCCATCCCCACCACTGTGACGCAACCTTCCTATCCCCTCCCCCATCCCCTCTCTGATTTACACACTGTAGAGCGTGATTCAAAGTGCGGCTGCTGGGGTGATGGTTGTATGTCTGTGTTATGTGCCTGTGTGAGTTCGTGAATGTTCATTTTCTGAAGAAGCCCACGGCCGATAGCTGAAAGTGTTGTACGTGTGAGTTGCAAACTGTCCTTATACTATATTGTTAATTTTATCCTCAGATCTCTTCAAAGTCCTGTAGTTCAGTAATAGAACAGATCACTATAATGTCCTAATAATGGAAAGTCCAGGTTGGAATTAATAATATAGTAATAAGGACAGTTTACAATTCGCTGCAAAGACGTGGCGACGAAATGCGGCAGGCACATACAAAAGACACAAACATACATCACTTTCAGCTGTCAGCCATGGCCTTCTTCAGAAAACAGAACTTTCACGCAATCACAAAGGCACACAAAACCCCTCACCCGCCTCCCCAGTCCATTCCTAAGCTTCATCTCGTTACTCCCATCTAGGCTGTGCTTTATCCATCGCCACCACCATGACACAGCTTTCCTATCCCTTCCCCTATTTACACACCGCAGAGCATGATTCGAAGTGTGGCATCCAGAGGTGATGGTAGTATCACTGTGTTGTGCGCCTGTGTGATTGCGTGAATGTTCTATTTTCTGAATAATGCCATGGCCGATAGCTGAAAATGTTATATGTTTGTGTCTTTTGTATGTGCTTGTCTCAGCTTGTCGCCGCCACGTCTTTACGGTGAGTTGTAAACTGTCCTTATTACTATATGATCACTATAATGTATTAATCTTGTAAAAGTAATGAAAGAGCTAGTTTGTATGAAAACTAGTACTAAATAATCAAATGTAAATTAACTGTTGGTATTTTAGCCATCACAACTAAGTCATACATATATATGAGACTACTTATTTTGTTTCTTCTTATTTCAGTTTCACACTTCCAGTCTATTGTTTTCAACATATGATCCATAAATAGTATGAACAACAGTGGTGATAGGTTGTATAGTTTTTTAACCTTGACACTATCGTGAACCATCAATTCAATTTATAGTCAACTCTTAACTGTTTTGTTGCCTGACAATCTACGTAAAGACCTTTAAGTGTCTGCAGAACTTTGTCTCCTGTTCCATAATCTTATAGAACTGACAATAGCTTACTCCTAAGAGCAAGGTTATAAACCTTTTTTAGGTCTATGAAACATAAATATAATTCCCTTTTCCATTCATAGCATTCTCTGTTATCTCTCACAAGCTTCAAATCTGCTCTTGACAGCCTCTAAAGGGTCTAAACTCACTGATTTTCATCTAACTTGTCTGCATCTAATACTCACACTCTTTTTTCAACAATACCTGAGAATATTTTGCCCACAACACTAATTTAAAAGCTCTCTCTGCAGATGTTACACTCTTTTCTGTTTCCAAGCTTGGAAATTGGTTTGATTACTGCTTTTGTCCAGTCAGATGGAACTCGCCCTGAATCCCATGCCTCTTCAGTTATCCTGTGTAACCATTTGAAACCTGACATTCCAATGCGTTTGACAATTTCCGACTTAATTCATCTTCCACAGCCATACTGTTGTACTGCAATCTATTGACCATTATGTCATTCCTACTCCATTGTATCAAAATTTCACACATCACTAAATGTTTCACCTACATTGAGCAACTCTTCAAAATATTCCCTCTATCTGTCCAAGGCAGCCACAGGATTCACTAAAAGCTTTCCTGACCTGTCCAAAACACTTGTTAATTCCTTCTTCTCTCCCTTACTGTTAATTATGCTCCAGAATGGTTTTCCTATGACTTGACCCAAAGTTTCTAACCTATTTCCAAACTCTTCCTAAGATTTCTGATTGGATTTTGCAATTAACTGTTTGGCCTTCTTTCTTTTTTCAACATAATTTTTTCTGGTTGCGTGATTTCTTGTATGGAGCCATTTTTGAAACACCTCTTCCCTTTACCGGCTGGCTTGACTGTTTCATTCTGCTTGTTTCTGCCTTAACCCACTATTGTTCCAAGACATTCTCTAGCCACTTCTGATTGTGTGTCCCTCCACCTTCTCCATTCCTCTTCCAGTGACTGTACATGCCTACATTCAACTAACTTGTACCTTTCTGAGATGATTGTTATGTTTTTGTGTTTGATTTCCTTATCCCGAACCTTCTCCATTCTTATATTTCTACATATGGACATGTCTTTCTGTATTTTTGGCCTCACAAAATCAGTTTCACTGCTGATTAAATAATGAGGAATGTCGCCAAAGAACCCTATGATTACACGTGTTATTGACTGTTATCTTGAATTTCTGATTTGTTATTATATAGTCAAAAACAGTCTGATTCCCCTACCTTCCCAAGTATATACTGGTGAATGTTCTTAGGCTTAAAAAAGGAGTTTGTGGTAACTAAGTCCATACTGCATACAGAAATCCAAGAGCTGTTTTCCATTCCTGTTGGCCTCCATATCCTCTCCAAACTTAACCATAACCTTCTCATACACTTGTGTGTGAGAGATCAAGGAATCATGAATTTAGCATTGGAGGGGTAAAAATCGCAGAGGGAGAGTGAGAGGCGAATACAGTAAGCAGATTGAAATAGATGTAGGTTGCTGTTCTTATAAGGAGATGAAGAGGCTGGCTCAGAATAGAGTAAGGAGGAGAGCTGCATCAAACCAGTCTCCGGACTGAGGACCACAACACACATATAGTAATTTCAACTACATCTTTGCATTGTCCTTTGTAAAAGGTGAAAAATTATGTACAATACTTATTCTAACATTGAAAGCATATTCACCAAGCACTAGTGGGGATAGGAACATACATGGAAATGCCCAAGCTTTTCTGTTGCAGAAGAGGGAGCCAAATTTTCTGAAAACTTATGCATTTACATATTTTGTGTGTGGCTTTTCATGCTGCTGTTTTGGTAGATTTTTCATCTATCCATTTTGTCTGTTTAAATATTGTCATTTTCATTGATATATAGTAACACTGAAATACCTGTACCAGACAAACTATGTACATCATAAAAGCAAGAGATATTTTATTTCCATAAATTACATTTTGTCATTTGTACAGGAACCATATGAACTTCCAGACTGCCTTGGAGGCGGTGGACCACAGAAGTCACGACTGGCATCCACTCCGCTTTTCCATGAATTTGTTTTCTGCTGTGTTGGACCATTTAGTGCCACTGCTGTTGATGACATCAAGGTGAACTTTAGTAGATTTCTTAACAGCTTCTAGTTATACTTTCATCTTGATAGTGTGATTTGACAAATACCAAATTATTGACTATTAAAAGTTGTCTCTAAAAGTTATCCAAGATTCATTATTCTTTTTAGTTTGTTTATGTCCTTCCTGACTACGCCAGAAGTAAACACATTTGTAATTCTGTTGTTTATTCACAGCATAGACCATCTAAGCTTGCTTAAACAACAATGACAACAACAACAACAAAAACAAATAAATAAAAATTAATAGTGACCTTCTGGTCACATTTAGATAATCAAATATGCATTTACTCGGACTTTAATGGAAACAAATTCCATTGAATAGTATTAGCATTAAGTATTTTCCACAATGAACTTAATTGTAATTTGTATAGTGTGTTTTGTAAGAAATAAGTAATGTCCTACTAGCAGCATGACTAGCATCTACATTTACATAAATATTCTGCTAATCACTTTTAAGCGCATATTTCTCTACCATTTCAGTCTCTAATAGTTCATGGTAAAAGGAACACCTAAATCTTTGTTTTCTATCTGATTTCTCTTATTTTATTATGATGATCAAGTCTCTCTATGTAGGTAGGTATTATAAAAATATGTTCCCATTCAGAGGTGAAAGTTGTTGAAAGAAATTTCACAAATTTCCTAGCTGCAAGGAATAAAGTCAGTCTTTTTATGATTTCCACCCCAGCTCATGCATCATTTCTGTGACACTCTCTCCCCTATATTTTGATAGTACAAAATGAGCTGCCCTTCTGTGAACTTTCTCTATATCGTTTGTCAGCCCATTTGGTGGGGATCCCACAATTTGTAGCAATACTCTAAAATATGACACACACAAGTGTAGTGTAGGCGGTATCTTTAGTAGAACTATTGCATCTTCTAAGCACTCTGCCAATGAAACATATCCTTTAGTTTGTCTTCCTTACAATATTTTCTGTTTGATTTACAATTTAAGTTGTTCCTAATTATAATGTCAAGGTATTTAGTACAATTTGCAGCCTTTAGATTTGACTGAATTATCGTGTAACTGAGGTTTAATGGATTTCTTTTAGTTTATGGTCAATTGCCAATTTTTACACCATGCAGATATCTTGCCTAAATCATTTGCAACTGCTTTTGATATTGTTCATGTGTTGACTTTCCAATAGTTGCTGCACAGTCTGTAGGAGCCATCTTTCGTTTGCATAAGTGAAGACCAGTTTATTAGCGATGAGTGTACAATGCCAGCATCTAAAAGTTCTTGGATCACAGCTTTTGCAGCAGTTAGTTTGAGTTGTCGAGTGATGTGCTGTGCTATGCACTGGGGGGGCCTTCTGTAGTACTGAGGTGGTGGCAAGTACCGTTAGTTACTGCAGACATATGAGACGGGATTTGTTTACTAAACACAGATGAGGCACTGACTTTGTTATTGTCTGACTGGGATAGCTGGCAGTGGGGATGGGGAAGCGGTGTGTCTTCACGTGGTCCTGCTGTGTACATGGCCAACAGCTGATGCGCTAAAGAAAAGATGTACGTTGCATCATCCAGCAGATGGCAGTGTGTGACGTTTTCCATGCTGTTGGCGTCTCAACTCACGCCAGACGTGAGCGATGTCAGCGATGACGCTGTTTAATTCGGCAGCTAGAGTGGAGAATTCGTTGACCACTGTTACTTCCATCATGTTGCTTGGTGGGGGACAGTATGGGGTGAAAGAACAGGCAAAACTTCTACCCATAGCGTGATGAAGTAGTGAAAAAGATGGTATGTTGGGCAACAGCCCATAGTGTTGGAGAAAATTGATGCTGATGATGGGCGCGTCAAGGTCAGCGACACAAAATGTCCGCGAATGAAGATGGAGTGTAAGAGCACTGTACACAGTGATCACAAAGGTTTTCCCGGCATAATAACTGTTTGTAATCTTCTCGGGTTTGCAGCCAGATACTAAAGTCAACTTGACACAATATTTCAGCGGCGCAACTGCCCGCCATCCTCAGGTGAGCTTGCTGATAGACAATCTCGCCAGAACTGAGTTCCAAGTGCAATCGGCAGCTCCTTTATACATCGAGGAAGACCCATAGCGCGTGTGCAAGAAGTGACAGTAACTGCCCTCTGGCACACAAGACATACAGCGCTCCGGTGGTAGAGTCCGGCAAAATTGTTAATCGATGATAAAGAGAATTGTTATTCAGATTTCTGAAGTACCAACCGTTGTTTTTTAACATCTGATAACACAGGTTTCCGGGATTTACTAAGAAGGTAGCCTTTGTCTCTGTTAATGAGATTGTCTGATAATCGAATCTTTATGGATTCCTTTAAGACACAGTCCCAGTAATGAGATGCTGAAGCAACCATGTGAGTCTCGTTATATAACATTCTATGTCCCTCATCGAGACACGTTTGCTCCAGCCCGAGAAGTCGGCGGTAGCTGAGCATTGTCTCGATGAGGGACATAGAATGTTATATAACGTAATGGAGTATTGCAGCCCAGTGTGGGATCCTTATCAGGTGGGTTTGACGGAGGACATCGAAAGAGTCCAAAGAAGGGCAGCTCGTTTCGTATTGTCACAGTACAGGGGAGACAGCGTTACGGAAATGATACAGGATCTGGGATGGGAATCATTACAACAACGGTGCTTATCGCTGAGGCGTGGATTACTTGCAAAACTCCAATCGCCAACATTCTCCTCCGAATGTGAAAATATATTGTTGACTCCCACTTACATAGGTAGAAATGATCATCAGAATAAAATAAGAGAAATCAGAGCTCGAACAGAGAGATTCAGGTGTTCTTTCTTCCCGCACGCTATTCGAGAATGGAATGGGAGATAAATAGTATAATTGTGGTTCGATGAACCCTCTGCCAGGCACTTAAATGTGATTTGCAGAGTATCCCATGTAGATGTAGATGTAGAAGGTTCTAAGCTTGATGAAGTTAAGTGGTAGGGGGATGATTCTTGTATCAGTACCTGTGTCTATCAAGAAGTACACACCCGCAGAGCAGTCCAACATGCAGGGGTGTTCTTATGTTTCGAGGGGGTGAGAAGATGACTTGAGCTAAATGTCGGTGCCTGACACACCATTGGTGTGGAATTTCAAAGGTCATGTGGTACTTGCAGCGCAGTCAGGCAGAGCAGTGGGACTGAATTTCCACAATGCAATCTGGCGATCCACTGCTGCATGCAGTGTCTGAAGTGGGTGGTGTGGTGGGGGTAGCCAGTGGTGCGAGTAGCTCTAATGGCTGTCAGACAAGCAGCTGATGAATTCATTGTGATTGGAATGATTGTGACTTGTCTTCTGAGTTTGCAGGATTTCAAACACATGGCCTCCATGACTAGGGCGTTCATTGAGTGGGGTTGCCATAGATAACAACTGTGGGTGAATTTTAGGGGGATGGGTGTAGCTCAGATACCAAGATGCTCCACACAACTAAGCATGAAGGATCAGCTAGAACAGAGCATGAAGGCATCACCATGGCAATGAGGTCGTCCAGTTTTGCAAATGTTCTGACTTGATAATGTGGATTAACACCTCTTCAGGTGAACATGATATTTGATCAGTTAACAGTCCCTTGGCTTTGTTGTATTTGGGTGGAGGAGGCGGTGATAAAGGCAGTGATGCCTGAAGTCTGTTAAGTAAAATGTTCACTGTGAAAACTAGTCCTGTTCTCAGTAGGAGAGAAACTCTGTTTACTATTAACACAGACATGGACCGAGGAGGTTTTGGGATACACACAGGAAAGCTGCGGCCATCTCCTAAAAATATAAATGCCATGTTCGGAAGTTCCAGGAAGTCAATGCGTCCGGTTCGATCATGATGTGTTGAACTGTTGGAGGAGAAGGAGGAGGAGATGAGAGTCTTGTCGACATTGCTTTGATGAAACACACCAATGATAAAGGTTTTTTAATAGCACAATTCATAACAATCGAGTTGGCATTGTTGTAAAATCCCATTGTTCACAAAATTACACAATGAGAGAAAGAAATTGATGAAAAAAGTTCACATCACAGTTGAACCAGTCTTCAAGATTACCATTGTGGTTTTATTTTGTCCCACAAAGAAAAACTGGTGGTAAAATGGTACTTTATTACAGACCTGTTATAACCTTTGATGCATGCAATAGACCCTGGAAAGTTAACAAAGATGTTTGGTCTTGTCAAGTACAAGTGAAAGCACTTATTTCATGCAGTTATTGTTGTCAATTGCTGTAGCAGATAACACAATAGAAACTGTTGAGTACCAAAATATAGATGTCCAGGAACAGGTATGCTGCTTTTGGCGTTTTCTATACATAAATTCAGTTGCTTCTAGCAAACTATGTAAACAATCATTCATCAGACCATACCACATATTTATAATAATAAAATGTCATGTTTTATGATTGTGGCATCACTCCTTTGCAATGGTTTCTATTATTAAGTTAACTACTGCCCTTTGATGAATGTTACGCTACTGTCACTAGTGAAGCGTTTAACAGTGCAGTTGTTTCTGTCACAGATTTTCCCACTAACTACACACTGTCAAGATGGCTTTTTTGGAATAATGGGGTATAATGCATTTCATCAATCACTTATGTGACCATCATTATAAAATACTGCAAAGTAACATCCAAGAGTCCATATTACAATTGTCTACTGCAGTCCATGTTAACACATACACAGTGTTGCCAACTGGCAACATGGTGCTTTATACTGTGTGGTCTTCATAATTATTTTGTCCATCCCCTGTATGTGAAGTATAATTATAATCATGGATCATTTGAGCTTTAAAGTCTTCAGATGATGAAAACTGGCTCTAATCACAGTAAAAACAAAATTTTATTTAAAAGCAGCTTTGAGTGGTGGATATAAAATACATATGTAATGTAATATATGAAGCACAACTTCATGCCGTTATTCTAAAATATGACTGTAATATGCTGATTTCATTATATATCAACTGTAAATATGTTTTCTCTCTCTCCTATATTGTGATAACCGAAAACAATCAAACTAATCCTTATGCTTTATGTTGTATCAATAATTCAGTTTTCAAAGTATTGTTTGATTGTTTGTAATCTGTTCTCCATAGAGGCAGTGAACAGATATACTTGTACTTTGGAACCAGTTCATAGATATGCAATATTCCAACACATGGACAAAGCCTCAAGGCTACGACTTGCATATCTATTTCCGTAACTAAAATTTTACCGACCACAAAATAATGGAGACCGAACACAATACCTGCTCCTTTATTTTGGAATGTAATGGCTTATTTTCTCACAGGCTTGAGTTAACAGAAATCAGCTGCATGAAGACAGGATGACTAATTGTAGTAACTGAAGTTTGGTCTATCCTCAGTTTTTTTCTTAATGAATCAGATTGAAAACAGTTTATATTCTAAAAGTACAATTCCACTATATTTCAAAGAACACACATGTTTGATGCTGGGGAATGAAAAGATCATTTCATAATAAAGCAGAAGTGTTGAGTCCTTGACAGATGTACACAGAAAAGAGTAAAGACTTCTTAGTTTTTGGATTAAGTTTTTCCTTGGGGTCCAGCTTATTCCAAAGCATTATTGTTTTTGACCTGAACTTTTAAAAAATCTTAATTGTTTTCATAGTACTTGTGGCATCAGCCCACTCATTTAAGTCTTCGTTACATCAAGCCCAATGGCGTATGTTGAAACATTAGCATTAGACCCTATTCCCTTGTCTCTCTCACTTTCTTCTTCACTGCTTTCTCGTGTTAAGTTGTACAGTTCTGGGAAGAAGATGCAATGTTGTTTTACACGCTTCTGAATATAAACTTGTATTTATTGCTCTTTCATTGTTATTACTCCAGCTTGATATATGGAGATGTTGTAGTTATTAGAAATTTGCAAATTTTAAATGTCTTTAATATGACTTGTGCCAGTACCATGTTAAAACTATACAGTCAAACCCCGTTTTTACGTTCCCGGATTTTACATTTTCCCACCATTTACACCATTTTTTGTCGATCCTGTCAAATTTCCTTTGTTCACAATGTTAATTCACCACTATATTTATGTTAACATATTTACACTTTTCCCGGGTTTTACATTTTTGAAATTATGTTCATGAAGAAAAAATGAGGCAATTGACATTATTTGAGACTGGGATGGCTTTTGCCTTCAAGTGTAGTGTTTATAAACGTTACACAGTAAAGTTTCTTGACACTTTGTATTTATTCATACGTATATTTGGCTTTACATTGTTTGTAGTATGCGCCAGTAGTTGACTCATGATGTAGAGGCTGATGGGATCCCATCAGCCACCGCGACCATTGTCAGCTTAGCTTTGTTTACACCTTATGCAACTGGTAGTTTCTCATGCTTTGTGTGATGCGTTTTGAGAATTTATTCTTATTGTGAAATGCAAATATGTATCTAAATATTTTTTGGGAAGTTTCATAAACAATGAGACTAAATGGTTTGCTTGTGTACTGTACGTTTCTCTGCACACTGAAGGGAGCACAGTAGGCCTATATTATAACCTCAAAAACGCGATTGTAATGTGAGATGCCGCATTTTACACCATTTTCATTAAGTCCCTTGAAAAGTGTAAAAATGGGGTTCTACTGTATTGTCAATATTACCAACGCAGTACCAAATATTTTCATCTCTTAACATCATGTTATACTTGGATTATTTCTGTGTGTATGTAGGAAAGCAAACAACCCATACTGTTTCTCACACACTGTTGATGACTTTTTGCCTTCATTCAGTTTGCAAACTCAACATACCGTATATTTAGACAGATAAGGTGACCTTCAGATTTGAAAATGTACAAATTTTCATCACAATTTTATAGTTTATATCTGGTCTATAAGATGACCCCCAAGTTACCATATTCACCTAATTGCAAGCTTCCCATTTTTTCCAGTTTTCAGGATCTAAAAATATGCATGCAGCTTAGATTCGGAGGTTGAGCCTCCCCCCCTTTTTTTTATGATGCAGCCATTGCCTTATTTGCAGAAATGTGTGATACTTGTGCAATAACTAATGAAGATCAAAATAGTGTATAATTTCCTGAAAATGCCATATGATTCTTAAATTAGCAAAAAGATAACAGTTTCTTTATGTGACAATGACAATCTACTGGTTGCAGGAGTTGCTGTCATTAACTGGTGCTTTAGTGGTAGAGAGCCCACAGCAAATGAAGACTCGTCCTCAGTCACGGCATGTCATCTTGGCTGAGGAGGACCCAACAAGAGAAAGTTACTTTGCAGGTGAGCAGATCACACATTAGATTTTGTAGATACACATTTTGCCCTTCAGAATGTTGAAACATCAGGTGAAATTGAAGCAGTATTATCCCTCTCTTTCCCCAAGTTGTTTACCATCAACTAATTTTAGGTACTAGATAGAATATAAGTACAGTGCAAACAGCTTCCATGAAGCATGTATTAAATTAGACATCAAAGGTAGTGCACTGGAAACTGAATGAAGGTCATGAATAACTTAATTGCTGACATTGCTGGCTGGAATCTCAAATACATGTATACATTCCAGTTTTTAATAACATCAAGAAAGTAATTTCACAGACAACTTTGCAGCCACATTGACACAAAAGCTGCTGTGCTGTGTCATTGGTATGGAAGTGTCTTTCTTTTCCATAATTACATCTGTTTACTCACCTGTGTGTTGTATCTTCCTGCATACTCTTGTGCACACTTCTCTTTCTGCTTATTCTTGAGCAGTCTTAAATAACTGCAAGTCATCAATCAGACACAAAACAAGAAACTGGGTGACTTCCATTTGAAATATCTAAGGTATATTCTTCACATGAATAAAATGGCTAATTGAGAAATTATGTACTAAGAATGACAAAAGTACCAGTTGTTAATCAGTCATGTTTAAAAGCCTCTTCATTGGGCAGATATGTAGTCCAAATTTAAAATGAGTACCTGGTGTAGAAGTTTGGTGATATAAAAATTGTTGAAAGAATGTTGGAAAAGAAAAAAAAAAAAAAGTCAGGAATAATGTTAATCACCACAACTAAAACAATACAAAGCTCATTATGCTCTTAGATGATAGATGAAAGTGGTGGCAGGTACTACACAAGCAGGTGGGAAAAAAATTTCAAATGTTGACAATGTATATGTTGCATTTAAAGATGCCCAACCAATAATACTTTTACTCCTCACATCTGAACAACATCTTTAAATGAACAGTTTGTTGGTGTATCTTCAATATAAACTGTATATAGGGAACAACTCACAATAAAGATGAACATTGAGCCACTGACAGTCACAAATAAAAGATACACAAACACACACATAATTGTAAATTTTCAGCCACGGCCTTCCTCAGAAAGAGAATACTCATCCACACAATCACTCAGGCACACTCATCCACACACTTCAGCCACCTCTGGCAGCCCAACACAGTCTAACTACACGGCAAGCGGATGGGATGGGAAGGGGGTAGGGGAAGGAGCGGAGGAGGAGGGGGGGAGTGGAGAGAGAAGATAAGGGTGCGAATACAACACTCCCCCCCTGCTCCTTCCCCATCCCCCCTCCCATTCCTTCTGCTTGCTTTGTGGTCAGCCTGTGTTGGGCAGTCAGAGGTAGCTATCATGTGTGGATGAGTATGCCTGAGTGATTGTGTGAATGAGTGAAAATGACAACTTAACCTTTTCACCTCCTACTCCCGCATTGGCTTACCATTATCCACCCCTTCCACAACCTCCAAACATACCCCTCGGTCCCTCATAGCCAACAAACCTTGTCTAACAGACTTTTTACATTTACCACACCCTCAGAAACTCCCTCCACACAACCACACTAAATCCACAACCTAAACAGACAGTCATGAACCTCTACTCAAAAAGCCTCAGTCCCATTGAAGTGTCAGTCCTTTCCAAAGGCCTAACCTTCTGCCCCACTCCCAAATTCAATGATGCACGCCTTGTTAAGGATCTTCTGTCTTCTGATCATTACGATGGAAACACCATTTTGCTACCAACCCCACCATTCACACACATACCAATACCAATATTGAACGCTGCCTGACCCAGTTCACTCCTCCATCCCGCCGATATCCTCTCATAGTGCCCCCAAATCATCTCCTTCTCACTTTTCAAAATTTCCTAACATCTACCCTGGCCTCACCATCTTTCCTCAAATCCCTCAAAATGGATATCAATCTCACACCCTCAGAAAGAAATGCTATTTATCTACCTTATGATCCTACCTCCTGACAAAGGCTCCACTACTCTCGTTTTAGATCACAAGGACTATGTCACAGAGGGTCTCTACCAACTGTCTGTTTCTTCCACCTACATGCCCTGCCACAATGATCCCATCCCAGAAACTGAACAGGATTTCCAACCCCTCTTCAAATCCTAAGGACCATCCCAATACCTCTCCCCGGAGTCAATATCTCTCCTCACCCCTCCTACAACCTGAACCTCCACTTTCTATGTGTTCCCTAAAGTTCACAAACCCAAACACCCTAGACATCCCATTGTGGCCAGTTATTGTGCATCCACTGAGAGAATCTCTGCTCTCGTGGACCAATATCTCCAATCTATTACCTACAATCTACCCTCATGTATAAAAGATCCCATCCATTTCCTCCATAGACTCTCCACAGTTCCTGCTCCTTAACCACCTGGTACCATGCTTGTTACAGTTGACACCACCTCCTTCTACACCAACATTCCCAATGCTCATAGCCTTTTCGCTGTTGAACTCTACCTTTCATAAAGCCCAACTGACTGCAAGCCTGCAACCTCCTTCCTTGTCACCTGCCCATTACGGGATACGAAATGCCTGTGACAGGACTCAAGTAGGTGATAGTGGATAGCACAGGTTTTGCATCCAGGACTATTGCAGTGATATGAGCCATGGGGCAACGGATTGAGAGCAGGGATGGACAAGCATATTACGTAGTTTGGTGGGCAGTGGAATATCCCCCGTATAGGGGGTAGGGAGGAGATTGTGTATGGTATTTCTCATTTCAGGACAGAATGAACGGTAGTCAAAACCAAGGTGGAAAATGTGGTTTAACTAATCCAGTCCTGGGTGGTACTGGGTAATATGAGATTCTTTTGTGGCCGAATGGTGGGTGTGAGGGAGCTGGTAGGTGACTTGACAGACAGAGCCGTAAAATCTCTTCCTGGACAACCTACCCTCCTATATAAAAGATACCAACCATTTCCTCCACCGACTCTCCATAGTTCCTTTTCCTTTACCACCTGGTACCATGCTTTTCACAGTTGATACCACCTCCCTCTACACCAATGCTCGTGGCCTTGCCATTGTTGAACACTACCTTTCACAACGTCCAACCGACTGCAAGCCTGCAGCCTCCTTCTTAGTTACCTTGACCAACTACATCCTCACCCACAATTACTTCTCCTTTGAAGGCATAACCTACAAACAAATTCGTGGCACAGCCATGGGCACCCGAATGGCACACGCCTATGCCAACCTGTTCATGGGCTATCTAGAGGAATCCTTCCTGACTACCCAGAATCCCAAACCCACTATCTGGTTCAGATTCATTGTTGATATCTTCATAATCTAGACCGAAGGTGAGGACACACTATCCACATTCCTTCAAAGCCTCAACACCTTCTCCTCCATTCACTTCACCTGGTCCTACTCAACCCAATGATTCAGCTTTCTTGATGTTGAACTATTCCTCAAACATGGCATTATCAGTACCTCCATCCACATCAAACCTACCAACCATCAACAATTCCTCCATTTTGACAGCTGCCACTTATTCCACACCAAAAACTCACTCCCATACAGCCTAGCCACCTGTGACTGTCACATCTGCAGTGACAAGCAGACCCTCTCCAAATATTCCAAATGCATCACTGAGGCCTTCACTGAAGGCAATTACCCTCCAAACCTTGTCGAGAAAAGGTCTCACGGGCCCTGTCTATCCAGTCACCTACCAGCTCCCCCACACCCACTGTCCAGCCACAAAGGAGCATCCCTCTTGTAACCCTGCTCTTTTGGAGCACTTACACCACATGCTCCACTAGTGTTTCGACTATCTTTCATCCTGCCCTGAAATGATAAACACCCACCCGAATAACCCCCCCCCTCCCCAATACAGTGATAATCCACTGCCCACCAGACTTATGTAATGTCCTTGTCCATCCCTGCTCCCAACCCCCATTACCCCATGACTCATATCCCAAGCAATAGACATAGATGCAAAACCTGTCCTAGCCACCATCCCACCAGCTCCTACTACAGTCCTGTCATAGGTGTTTCCTATCCCATAAAATGCAGGGCAACCTGTGAAAGTAGTCACATTATCTACAAACTGAGATGCAACCACTGTGCACCTTTCTATGTTGACATGCCCAACACCAGCTATCTATCCGAATGAATGGCCATCGTCAAACTGTGGCCAGGAGACAGCTATACCATTCTGCTGCATGGATCCTCCCCACAAACACCAGCTATTTTGAATTGTGGAGATGGGAACTCTCCCTATAATGTATCCTATGCTTCCGCAATGTTTGTGTCTCTAACTGATGAAGGCCTAAACGGCCGAAAGCTCTGATGTTATATTCCGTTATTTGTGCCGTTCTGCAGCTCATCGGTCGTCTCTGTGGTAAGTAAGAACCTATCCTTCTCAAAAATATTGTTACATAAACTAGAGAATTACACGGAAAACATTAGTTCAGAAACAAGGCATTATGTACAGCAGCAAAATACTGTGTGCATATGCTACAAGTGTCTGCCGAAAGCAGAATGTGTCAAAGGCGTCGGGGCGAAGAATATGCAATACTTCAAAACAAACTGCTGTTGATGCGTAATGTTTTATCTGTTTATGTTTCTAGCAGTTCATGGGTAAAAATTGTGAATTGTAAGAAGCTATACTTTCAAAGTAAATGGGCTATTACACATTATGAATTACTTATTAATGAGAATGTGCTATGATTTCATCAGAGATTATTCAGACAGTTAAGGCAAAGGAGAACTTAATTTTAATGGGAGTCTGGAATTCGGTAATAGGAAAAGGAAGGCAAGGAAAAATATATGGACTGGGGAAAAGGAATGAAAGAGGAAGCCGCCTGGTAGAATTTTGTTCGGAACATAACTGAATCATAACAGACACATGGTTCAAGAATCATGAAAGAAGGTTGTATACGTGGAAGAGACCAGGAGACGCCGGAAGATACATGATAGGTTTTATATGGTATGACATGATTTTGGAAGCAGGTTTTAAACTGTAAGACATATCCAAGGGCAGATATAGACTGACCATATCTTATTGATCATGAAATGTAGACTGAAAGTGGGGGGAAAAGAACAGTAGAAAGATAGGAAAATAAGGGGATGGGACCTGGATAAATTGAAGGAACCTGACATTCTTCAGAATTTCATAGGCAGCTTTAGGCAACAATTGACAGAAACGGGGAAATAAAACAGTAGAAGAGGAATGGATAGCATTGAGAGATGAAATAGTGAAAGCAGCAGAGGACAAAACAGGTAAAAATGCAAGACCTACAAAAAATCCTTGGATATCACAGGAAATACTAAATTTAATCAATGAAAGGAAAAGATATAAAAATGCAATAAATAAAACAGGCAAAATTGAGTACAGATGACTAAAAATGAGATTGACAGGAAGTGAAAAATAGCTAAACAGGAGTGGCTAGAAGGCAAATGCAATCACTAGAAGAATGTTTAAATAGGGGGAAAATAGATACCACCTACATAAAAATAAGAGACATTTGGAAACAAGAAAAGCAGCTGTATGAATATAAAGAACTCAGATGGAAAACCAATTCTCAGCAAAGAAGGGTAAACTGAAAGGCGGAAAGAATAATTGTAATGAAGGGAAGAGGGAGTAGATAGATGAAATAGGATATACTGTACCGAGAGAAGAATTTGACAGACCACTTAGAGACCTAAGTCAAAACAAGGCCCCCGGTGTCGATGACATTTCCTCAAAGCTACTGAAGTCCCTGGAGAATCAGCCATGACAAAACTATTTCACTTGGTGCATAAGATGTATGAGACAAGGTGAAATACCCTTAGACATTTAAGAAAAGAGTAATAATCCCCATTCCAAAGAAAACAGGTGCAGACATGTGTGAACATTACAGAACCATCAGTTTAATAAGTCATGATTGCAAAATTTTTACATGAATTATTTAGAGAAGGATGGAATTGTTGAGATACGAGGAAAGAAGGGTTATTTACAACTTGTACAAAAGTCAGACAGCAGTTATTAGGGTCAAAGGGCATGAAAGGGAAACAGTGGTTGAACCCTTTCTCCAGTGTTACTACTCAATTTGTACATCAAACAAGCTGTGAAGGAAAAGAAGGAAAAATTTGGGGAAGGAATTAAAGTCCAGGGTGAAGAAATACAAACATTGTGTTTAGCTGATGACATTGTTATTCTGTCAGAGACAGCAGAGGTCCTGGAAGAGCAATTGAATGGAATGTACAGTGTGTTGAAGGGAACATATAAGATAGATATTAGAAGAGCAAAAAAAAAAAAAAAGGGAAATGGAATGCAGTCTGAGAAAATCAGGTGACACTGAAGGAATTAAATTATTGTAACAAAATAATAAAGATGGTAGACGAGTTTTGTTATTTGGATAGTAAAATAACACATGACGGTTGCAATATAGTGGATATAAAATGCAGAGTGGCAATGTAAAGAAAACTGTTTTTGAAAAAGGGAAATTTGCCAACATCAGATATTAATTTAAGTGTATGAAAGTTTTTTATAAAGGCATTTGTGTAGACTGTTGCCTTGTACAGAAGTGAAACATGGTTGATTAATAGTACAGACAGAATAGAAGCTATAGAAATGTGGTGTTACAGAAGAATGGCAGTTGTTGGTTGCTTCGTCAAGGAAAGAGGAAGGAAGGAAGGGAAGAAAGGAAGAATGTGGGTTTTAAGGGAGTGGATGAGGGGTCATTCCAATCCTGGGACCAGAAAGACTTACCTTAGGAGGAAAAAAGGAGGGTAAACAAATACACACCCACCCACACATATACACACCTAGGCAGTCATTTGTAGAAAGGCTTTATATGTGTGGGTGGGTGTGTATTTGTTTATTTATTTATTATGGTTTTCTGTCCATAGGACCCAATTTAGGAGTGAGACTCCATGGTCATGGAACAAGTCAATACATGATATTTTACACAAGAATGGTGGTAGAAAATTTTTTAGACATCGTATGCACATGACAATCTTAAGACAAAGTGAAAAGAATCAATAAAGAAAGAAAAAATGAATTAGCTTAATTGTTTAACTTTTCTAGGAGTTCCTCGACAGAATAAAAGGATTGAGCTAACTCTTCAATTTACATTTGAAAGCATGTGGGTTAGTGGTTAAGATTCTTTATTTCTTGTGGCAGCTTATTGAAAATGGATGCTGCAGAATGCTGTACACCTTTCTGCACAAGTGTCAAGGTGGTGTGATGCAAATGTAGATTCGACTTCTGTCTAGTCGAGTGAAAATTACTAACTCGTGGGAATAAGCTGATATTATTAACAACAAACGACATTAAAGAAAAACGTATTGTGATGCTAGTGTCAAAATTACCAGGCTACTGAAAAGGGGTCGACATGACGTTCGTGAACTTACACCACATATGGCTCGAACTGCCCGTTTTTGAGCCAGAAATATCCTTTTTGCATCAGGTAAGATACCCCAAAAAATAATGTCGTACGTCATAAGTGAGTGAAAGTTAGTGTAATAGACTACTTTTCGTGTTGAAAAATCACTTATTTCAGATATTGTTCTAATGGTAAATATAGCAGAATTTAGTTTTGGAACAAGATCCTGAACATGGGCTTTCCACGACAGCTTACTGGCTATATGAATACCTAATAATTTGAACTGTTCAGTCTCACTTATCATATGCCCGTTATGTGTAATTAATATGTTAGCTTTCGTCAAATTATGTGTTAGAAATTGTAAAAATTGAGTTTTACTGTGATTTAACATCAACTCTTCTACAAGCCATGTACTTATCTCTTGAACTGCATTATTTGATACTGTGTCAATATTACGAGCAACATCCTTCACTACCAAGCTGGTATCATCAGCAAAGAAAAATATTTTACAGTCACCTGTTATACTCGAAGGCATATCATTTATATAAATAAGAAACAGCAACAGTCCCAAAACAGACCCCTGGGGCATCCCACTCTTAATTGTGCCCCATTGCGATTGTACGTCATAGCCATTTTCTACACTGCGGAGAATTACCTTCTGTTGCCTATTATTAAAGTAAGAGTTGTGAGCTGCTACTCGTATTCCATAATGTTCCAATTTCTGCAACAAATTTGTGATCAACACAATCTAACGCTTTTGATAAATCAAAGAAGACACCTAATGTCCGTAGCTTCTTATTTAACCCATCAAGTGCCTCACAGAGAAAAGAAAATATAGCATTTTCAGTTGTTAAACCACTTCTAAAATCAAACTGTAAGTTTGACAACAAATTATGTGAACTGAAATGATCAATTAATCTTGAATATACAGCCTTTTCAATAACTTTAGAAAAACAGATGGCATAGAAATAGGTCTATAGTTGTCTACATTATCCCTTTCTCCTTTTTTATAAAGTGGTTTCACTACTGAGTACTTTAATCTGTCAGGAAACTGACCATTCTGAAAGGAAAAATTACAAATATGGCTTAGTACTGGGCTGACATATGGAGAACAGTACTTTAGAATTCTGCTAGATATCCCATCATATCCTCAAGAGTCCTTAGTCTGTAGTGATTTAATTATTGACTCAATCTCCCCTATGGAAGTATCAAAAAGGACTATTTCAGGTAATAGCCTCGGAAAAGGCATTTTCTAAAAATGTTATATGATTACCGGTAGAAACTAGGGTTTTGTTTAGTTCACCTACTATATTCAGAAACTGATTATTGAATATTGCACATCTATCTAACTTGTCAGTAACAGAAACATTTGTAATACGCACTGATGTTATATCTTCTACCTGCTCCTACTGCTGACCAGACACTTCCTCCACGACTGACCACATTGTTTTAATTTTATCCCGAGAGTTTACTATTCTTTTTGCATACCACATACTTTTTGCATTCTTAATGACATTTTTCAGAACCTTAAAGTACTGTTTGTAATGAGCTACTATCATCTCCATTCTGACTGCTTCTAACATTTTGATACAATTCCTGCTTTGTTCTACATTATACTCTTATCCCCTTTGTCAGCCACCCTGGCTGTCTGTTACTGGAAGTACCCTGTTTTGAGCATTCTAGTGGAAAGCAACTTTCAAACACCATAAGAAATGTGTTCAGAAAAGCATTATATTTATCATCTGCATTATCAGCAATATAAACATCTTGCCATTCTTGTTCCTTAATTAGGCTTAAAAAGGTCTCAATTGGAACTGGGTTAACTTTTCTGAGTAGTTAATATTTATTTTTAACATTAGTTTGAGAAAAAATACTTTTTAGAATTAAAATTTGGGCATAGTGGTCTGATAGGCCATTTACTATTCTGCTGTCAGAGTGCCTCTCTAATAATGAAGAATGAACAAAAATATTGTCAGTGTTAGAACTGCTATTTCCTTTCACTCTTGGAAAAAATACTGTTTGCATCATGTTATAGGAATGAAATAGATCTAACAGCTGACTTTTCCTTGAGCTATCACCTACACAATTAATGAAATCTCCACACACATTGAAATTTTTATACTTCCTATACAGTGAACGCAGAAACAATTCCAGCTTGGGCAGAAACATTTAAAAATCTTAATCAGGGGACCTATAAATAATGATTACTAGTTTAGTTCTGTTAACATTAACAACTTGTGCACAACTTTCAAATATCTATTTTGTGCAGTGTTTAGAAAAATCGATTGACTCCGATGGAAAATCGTTTTTACATACATGGCCACTCCCCCACACTGCAAGGAACTCCTAGAGTAGAAGGCAGCTAACCTATATCCTGGCAAAGGAAGTCTCTTAATTGTCACATCACTTAAAAGATTCTCTGAAATACCAATAATGTCAGAATCAATATCAATAAGCAGTTCATTGACTTTATCTCTGATACCCTGTATATTTTGATGTTAAATAGTAATTCCCTTTTTACTTAGAATCTTAGACTTTGTCAAAGGTGGTTCCTTTGTTAGAGGGACTTCCTTTAAGCAGGAATACCTCTCAGCTGTCTTCAGTCTAAAAAAGGTGCAGCCCTAACACCAACTACTATAGGATTTTTTCAATGAGTGACAACCCCACCCCCTACTACGCTGTCACCTATGAGATTTGCCGACCTCCCCTTCCCATACTTATTGAGGTGCAGACCATGCCAAGTGAAATCCGACCTTTGGATAGTCTCGGCTGGCAGTTACCTTCCTTTTTTCCCCTAAGGTAAGTCCTTCTGGTCCCGGGATTGGAATGACCTGTCATCCACTCCCTTAAAACTCGCATCCTTTCCTTTTTCCCTTCCTTCCTTCCTCTTTTCCTGACGAAGCAACCAACGGTTGTGAAAGCTTGAATGTTTTGTGTGTGTTTTAATTTGTATTTTTTTGTGTCTATCGGCGTGCCTGTGATTTGGGTAAGTCAAACAATCTTTATTTTTATACATATTTTTCCCACCAGGAAAGTCTCCTTCAATAATATTAGTTCTTTATTAGATAGATTACAAATTATGCAACAAAGATGGGAAATTTTCCATAAAAAATTATGTAAGTGAATACAGCCAATCAGGAGTTCGTAAATAATTATACATTTTGGTCATTCTTGTATTGCTTTATTAGGATCGTGCATAACAACTTACTCAAAAATCATGACACAATCAAAGGAAACAGCAAATAAAGCAATTAAAGCTGTTATATTGGGTTACATCCTAACAACATACATGAAAATGGTAACCTATTGAAACAAAACTGCCAATTATATTTCAAAATGAAGTAAATGATAAATGAACTTTTCATGAATTACAACACTGTGTCATCATGAAAAAATTGAAATATATGTGAATTTCATTTACAAAACAGAAGAAATACAACATTCTCTCCTAATTTTTGCATCTGACCTGTGATTAGCCTTTCTTACTGATCATCAATTGTCGCGCCATTATAAACATCTACAAGTCACAAAACCAAAATATTGTACAGAACAAGGAGTACCACTTTATAGGCACAACATACAGCTGAGAATAACATGTTCAGTATCTACGGCTACTTCACAACTTGGCCCATCTGGGCCCTCTTTTTCACCACCAGCTTTTCGGAATTGTGCAGTTGGGAATTACCCTAACACACATTCTGTTGTTTTGGTCTTCTGCCCAAAAACTGATTTGATCAGCTCTCCAGGCTGCTTTATTATGTGCAAACATCTTTTCTTTGAACCTGTTGCACTTTATTCACCTCTTGGTCTCCCTATGTGATTTTTACCCCCCCCCCCCCCCCAATCCATCCAGTACCAAAAATGTATCCTACCAATTCATCATTTTTTTCAATCGAGAAATGCTATAAATTTCTTTTTACCCCAATTATGTTCATTACCGCCTTATTAGGTAATCTACCCATCTGATCTTCAGTATTCTTGTCACATCTAATTTCAAAAGCTTGACTGAAGTATTAATTGTCCATGATTCACCCCTGTTCAAAAATGCCTACAATAAATACTTCATAACACTTAAATTAATATCTTTTGTTAACAAATTTTTTTCTTCAAAATGTCCTTTCTTTGTATTGCCATTCTACATTTTAGCTGTACGGTTTCACTTCTAGTTGTAGCATCATTTGCAATTGTTATCTGTTCTGTACTGCAGCAGAACTTACTCGCAGGAAATCTGGAACATGTTCTTTTTACTGACAGTGATTTTTGTGTGGCGCGTGTGTGTCTCTTACTTCTTGAAACACTACATAACTCAGTATGTGCAATGGTTGTATGTTTGAATGTTTGTGTTCTCAGTAGAGAAGGAGCCCGAGCATAAAGGCTAGAAAAAATACTAGCATGTTCGGGGGGGGGGGGGGGTCAACGGTCCACTTATCAGTAATCTAGACAGGTTAGTGCTCCCTTTCCCATATGTTCTGCATTTATAATAATTTGTAATCTTGTTCCAGAACTCTTCAGGCAGTATGGTGTGGCTCCAGTTTCTTTAGACTGGGCCCTTGAGTGCATCTCCTGCCACAGCCTCATATCAGTACTTGGATCGTTACTTGCTCCTGTAAGTCGTGAACAGCTATCTGCCCCTCCAACACGTTTCCCCCCCGAGTGTCTATTGAGTGAGGAAGAAGACTTTGATGATGATGAAGAAGAAGACTGTGATGGTAATAATAGGTAGCAGAAGTCATATGTGGAGTTTGTCGTGCAAACTTACTGCGCCATGAATTTCTGCCAAATTGTGCAATTGCAGTATGGTCCCTGGTGTGAAGATAAGAGTTTTAAATATTTCTTTTTTAATACTGTGAATAATGTTTTATTGATGTTAAAAGTTACAAAATGTGGAGGGTAAAAAAGGGATGACACATATTGTTGCATTATTAGGGGAACTCAATAGTAATAAAAATATGGACTTTAGTGTGCATTTGTTTCATTTATATGGCAGGATCTTGAGTTGTATTTTGGATAGAAATGAGCCATGCATACTTCAATTTGTATTATCATTATTTCCAAAAGAGAATCAGTGTTAATTTTTATGTTCCTGTTTGTACAACAGTGTTTATATATATATATATATTTTGTTCCTTGTAGTCCTGTATATTTGTACATATAAATAACAAAAAATTGTATATAATATTTTCTACATGCAAATTGAGGCATGAAGTAATAAAAGTGAAAAATTGTATAACTCCTTTGTTATTGGTTACAAATAGATTTCAAAAAAGCATTGCAATTATTTTCAAGAATTGTTTTGAAGAGAAATTTATTTTCACTTGACATATGCTCCAGTGGGAAACAATAGCATTCAACTGTGTCTTTATAGGAATTAGCTTTCTCTGTTTTGTTTTTGACCCATATAAAGTATGTTTGCTGTGTTGCAAATGTGCATGATGTAAATCCATGTTATGGTCACTTATCACTTTACTGAAAGACAAGTCTTGTTATACAACTTCAAAAACAAAATGAAAAATTTCCAAAAGTAGGTCACTTTCTGTTGTGCCATAGTTTACCACTTTGCTAACAGAACTGCTGAACAACCAGTTATATATTGCCCATATGTGTAACAAAAATCAATATTGTAACAATGGAAAATTTGATTGGAATGTCAATAATGGAGGGTAGATAACAACTCGCCATAAAGAGGCTCGCTGAGCTGCTGATAGACAAGAATAATAGACAATCACTTTCACATAACTTACAATTTTCGGCCATGGCCTTCATTAGAAACAGAAACACTTCCATTCATACAATCACTCAGACAACTATACACACACACAACCACCATGTCCGGCCACTCCACAAGCATCTAGACTATTAGTGAGGTGGGGAGTGGAGGAGGAAGGATGCCGGGTAAAAGTGAGGATGGAAAGTTCTGTGTTGCATGATGGATTGTAAAGGTGCTCTGAGAGGTGGGGCTTTGAGATGAGGCATTCAATACAATGAATGGAAGGAGCAGGAAAGGATAAAAATGAGGTGTAGAGGAGAGTGGGGATTTCAAATGATAAAAATAATAAGGAAAAAATAAAAAGAAAGTAAGGGGATATTGGAAGGGGAGAAACACACAGTTCCAAAAAAGACGTGAACTGAAGAGATACAGGATAATGTTTGGGGAGGGACGGGGGGAGTTATAATGTTAGCCAAAAGGCCATTCCACACTGCATGTGGCATCCATGTCTGGACATACGCTTGCTACTTTTAACAATATTGCTTCCTTTGTTATCAAATGAGACTGTTCACACTGCAGGGCCATGGCCACACACTACGCCAGCTACGCTGGACACAAATGCTTTCCATGAGCTTTTTAAATGTGGTGGACATATTTTCAGTCAGCATGTGTGCATAGTGAAAGTTGTACCTCGTGCAAGCCAACATTTGTTGTCTGAGCTGTCGTGTTTATTGTGGATCATTTGCAAGTAGTTGATGTGAGATCGTGCTTTTCAGTAACTTTTGCGGGTTCAAAATAGAGCAATTGATTTTGGAAGTATGTACTCATCAAATGATTTGGGACTTTACATTAGAAGTATATAGAGATGTCACAGCTGTAAATGAAGGGCCAGGGGACTAGCAGTCCAGAGGGAGGCGGCTTATGCCTTCTTCTCGGTCTTCTCTGGCAGCAGGTTGGCCTTGATGTTGGGCAGGACACCACCCTGTTTGATGGTGATGCCCAACAGGAGCTTTTTGAGCACTTCATCATTGTGGATGGCCAGGTGGAGGTGGCGCGGGATGATGCGCGTCTTCTTGTTGTCACTCGCTGCGTTGCCGGCCAACTCAACCAAATGGAAGCAGGTTTGACTTCGAAGGCAGGGTTGTCAACTGAACAGAGCACTTATACTGAAACATACACACAGTACTGACTGCCTCTCGGGCGAGTGCTCTGCTATTTATACACAGACAGAATGTACCAGAAATTAGAAGAATAGTTAACATAAGAAAGATGTAGAAATTACAAGTGAACATAAAAAAACATGTAGAACATTCTGGAAATGATAATTACAAAGAAATAAATTTTTACCGGTGGACAGGATTGAACCGACGACCTTCAGCACTGCAATCGGTGACACTATCCATTGCAACATGCCGGTGATCGGTTAACTTGGGTCTTGCAGCATTGCTCCCTCTCTTGAAAGAACAGCGACCCACTGTTAGGTTCCCTTTGGAGCCAGCTGCAATGTCCTGGATCTTGCTCTTGTCGTGAGTCCTCTGTATGGCAGTTCTGGAGAATCCTTCCTTCTGCACTATTACCAATGACAGACATTCTTGTCATGGCTTCATCAGTATCATTAACATCCTTAGAGTCCTTGAACAAGAAGCCATTTTCGCCTATCTGCTCTTCAGGATTGTAGTAAGGCTTCATGCGGAGGACGTGAACAATGTCTCTTCGTTTTTGTTGTTTTGACGACGGTTCTTAATCCTCAACTTCGTATGTGACGTGTGACGGGCAGTGTAGGACACGATACGGACCAAAGTATCACTTCAATAACTTTTATGATTGTCCAACTTTCTGTACAGGGGTAAAAATCCATACCAGATATCCTGGGCTGTACACAACAGGTCGGTGCTCATCGTCATATCGCCAACGGTCCTTCTCCTGGGCATTTAGTGTCTGTATGGGAGCCAGCAGTCTTGCTTCTTCAACCCAGGTGATGAGCTGTTTCACATAGTCATCCTGAATGTCATTCGGCTGGAACAGGAACAGCATATCCATTGTGTCTCATCTTCATGGCCATGGAGCACGAAAAACGGCATGAAGCCTGTGGTGTCTTGTCTTGCGGTATTATAAGCAAATGTCACAACTGGCAGTGTTGTATCCCAATCCTTCTGATCAACATTGACGTTCATCAACAGCATATCTGCTAACGTCTTGTTAAAACATTCTGTAAGACCATTTGTCTGAGGATGGTATGCAGTTGTCATTCTGTGTACAATGTCACAACGTGACATTACCTCTGATACTATTAGTTTTGACTGGAATACTTTTCCATGATCAGATATCATCAAACGTGGTGCTCCATGCTTCAAAATAATGTCATCTACAAGGAATTTTGTGACTTCTGGAGCTTCTGCTGTCGGCACAGGTTTGGTGACAGCGTAGCGTGTGAGGTGTGCAGACTATTATCCATCAGTTACCGGTTGTCGACTTCGGGAACCTCCCTAGACGGTCGATTCCAACTCGGTGGGATGGACCTGCTGCAGGTGGAATAGGTACGAGATGCCCTAGTGATAATTGTGGCACATGCATCCGCCACTGGCACTCCTTACAGTGACTCACATAGTGCTTGACAGATCAGTAGAGACCTTTCCAGTAATACTTGCATCTGATTCTGTTTAGGGTCTTCACGAATCCCAGATGACCAGATATTGGAGCATCGTGGAAATACTTGAGAATAGCTGGCTGGAGATGAGCTGAAACGACCAGTAGCCATTTGGGGCCCAGTGGATCGTAGTTGCTCTTATACAATGTCCAGTTTATAAGTTGGAACTCTCCATTGATCAGTTCCCCCTTTCTCCAAGGCTTCTATGGTTTTTAATAGTGCTGGATCTTCCCTCTGTTCAGATGTAACATCACCTAATTCAGTGAGGGCTGAAATTTCATTCAGGCTGTTGTGTTCCACTAATAGATTCCTCGAAAGACAGTCGGCATCCTTGTGTTTGCACCCGTTCTTGAATACCACTGTGACATCGTTCTCTAGGAGTCTTAGTGCCCATCTTGCTAGTCAGCCTGATGGATCCTTCAAGCTAGTCAGCCAACACAAAGAATGGTGGTCTGTCACGATGGTGAATGTTTTGCCAGATAAATAGGGCCGGAACTTGTTGATAGCCCAGATAACTGCAAGACATTCTTTCTCAGTTGTAGAGTTGTCTATCTCAGACTTTGAGAGTACTCTTGATGCACAGGCCATCACCTTTTCAGCACCTTCCTGAACTTGTACAAGCACTGCACCAATCCCATAACCACTGGCGTCTGTGTGAAGTTCAGATTCTGCATTCTCGCCGTACAAGGCTGGTTCTGGTGCAGAAGTTAGAGCCTCCTTAAGTGCCCGGAAAGCTCTTTCTTTTGTCTCATCCCAGTTAAACTTGGCATCTCCCTGCAGAAGTTCTTGCAATGGGCATGCTTTGTTACAAAATCCTTTTATGAAACGTCATTAGTATGAACACAGTCGAAGAAAACTTCCCAAATCACGAATCTGCTGAGGAGTTGGAAATTCTGTGACTGTGCTTACTTTATCTGGATCAGGACGGACACCATCTCCATTGACTAGGTGTCCCAGGATTTTTATCTCTGTGGTGACGAAAAGGCACTTCTTTGGATTGAGGTGGAGTCCTGCAGCCTGAACACACTTCAACTCAGTTGACAGGCAATTCAGATGTGCTTCAAATGTTTTGGAGAAAATGACAATGTCATCTAAATAGCAAAGACACATCATCAACTTAAGGTGTCGAAGCAAGTTGTTGTCATACATTCAAATGTGGCCGGAGCATTACATAATCCAAATGGCATTACTTTGAATTCATAGAGGCCGTCAGTTGTAATAAAAGTCATCTTCTCCCTGTCAGCTTCGTCAACCTCGATTAGCCAGTAACCTGTCTGCATGTCCATAGTTGAGAAGTATGTAGCTCCTTTCAACCGGTCTAAGGTGTCGTCAATGCGGAGCAATGGATAGACTTCTTTCTTTGTGATTTTGTTCAGCTGCCGATAGTCAACACAGAATTTCCATGTGCTATCCTTCTTCTTTATGAGGACCACCGGAGACGAACAAGGACTCTCTGAAGATTGAATAATGTCATCGTGCAAAATCTTCTCCACTTCCTCCCGAATTATCTTACTTTCAGCTGGTGACACTCTGTACGAATGATGGCTAATTGGTGGATGATCCCCAGTATTGATACAGTTCTTAATCGTTGGCTGTTTCGTCTGACTTTTCTCCTGCTGTGGTGTGAATGCACCCGAAAATTGACGTAGTATAGCTAACACCCTCAGGCATTGTTCCTTGGTCAGTCCAGTCCCTGTTGACAGTTCCACGGTTGTTTCCTCCAGCGTGTTGTCCATACTAACAGCAGATCATGGGTCTTCGTTGATGATGTTGAGCTCACCATCCTGGATTGGTTCAGCTATCTCGATACATATTCCTTTGGGGATAAGTTTTTACTGCTCGTGACAATTAGTGAGCCAAATCTCTCCTCGACCACCGGTAATCCTCATGATAGCCGCTGGTATGTAAATTTCTTTTGTGAGACTAACAAACTGTCAACACGCACATCACAGTTTAACCAGTCATCTGTGTTTGTGACTGGAACTCTTCTCATTGTCAACGGCGGGATCGTTACAGTGTCAATGGCAAATAACTTCCCAGAGAATTCTGTATTACGTGTTCGCGTTGGAACGACTTAATCAATTTGCAGCTCAGATCTTCCACAGTCAGTCATGGCTTGGGACGCCTGAAGGAAGTCCCATTCAAGGATGACATTATGACTATATTCTGTTAAAATGACAAATTCAAATGGCTGGGTTCTGTTGTTGATGGTTATTCTTGTGACACAAGTTCCTGCTGGCTGGATGTACTTTCCATTTGCAACCTTCAGCATGTTTGCCCCTGTATCACAAAACGTTGTTGTCTTTAGTGTGCAGCAGTAATTATCTGACAATACAGAGAAAGAAGCTCCTGAATCAACCAGTGCCTGGACAAGTTGGCCATCGATTATGACGTAGATGAGATTTCCCGGCCTCTTAGTGACTGTCATCCATCGAGGATTTTCATCTGCAGCAGCCTGAACTCTGTTGATGGTTGCCTTGCTTAGTTTTCCTGGGCGTGGCAGATAGCGGAGCGGAGATGGTGAACGGCAGCGGTGCATCGAGGAGAGACCTCGTCCAGGGTACGGCAATGGGCTTCTTCCCATACGTCGACTGAACCCATCAGCAGGGTGACTCCCTGGGATAGAACTGCTCTGATGGCTGATGTCTTGTGGCAAAATAATCATTGCATACTCGCCTTCTCTCTGTGCAGGCATCATAGTTGCCGGGGGAGTTGGTTGTGGCCGCGTCGGCTGGTTTATAGGCTGCCGTTTGGCAGCTGCGGTGCAAGTTATAGCGCCATTCTTCACGTCGGGTGCGATTGGCAAGGCAGACAGGAGCTAATGTCTGAAATACCTCTTTGTCAGCAGCATCAGGTCCCTCATGACTTAAAGGGCTTACATCCATGGCCATATTCTGATGCTCGCTTGGTCTAATAGTTCCGGCTGCCATAAACTGTTGTAATTGTTCTTTCACAATTTGTCATATGAGAGAAGCAAAGTCATGGTGGTCTTCCACAACGGGCATAGGGACTGCATTGGGGAGTCTGTCGTACTTCTTTCGTCCAACCCTCCTTTGTTGCTTCTCTTAAATCCGCTGCCACCACTTGATGAACTCTTCCATCGTAGCGACGTCTTTTATCAGGAGAGCTTGGTACATGTCTTCTGCAATACCTTTCATCAGGTGTGTGATTTTGTCGGCGTCAGTCATATTCAGGTTAACTATGTTACATAGGGCAAAAACATTCTGTATGTACGACTGTCGGCTCATCATGTCGTTGGGCCTGGTTCTTCAGTTTGTCGTCTTAAGTTCAGCCTGGAACATTTCCCAGTCATTCAGCTTCTCTTCATTGTTTTCAAACCATTGCTGGGCTGTTCTCTCCTGGTATAAATAAACTTTGGCCAAGCAGATTGTATGATCCCACCTGTTATACTTGGTGACTCGTTCAAACCCTTTTAACCGTTTATTGGGGTCCTGTCCGGTGTCTCCAGAGAACACTGACAGGTGTCTGATATGCAGCTGGCTTACCGTTGCTTTTGTGTCCATGGGTCTTCTGATCATATGGACTTTTGGAAGGCTGTACTCGGTCCCCTTATATTCCAGTTCTAGTCCATGTAAGCGATGGCTTTTACGTTGCCTAATCGGAGCCACGGTGATGCAGCTGTTGCACAGGATACCCGTCGCCTCCACCAAACAATGTCACATTCAAATGGAAGCAGACTTGACTTCGAAGGCAGGGTTGTCAGCTGAATGCAGCACCTATACTGAAAGCAGGTTTATTGCAAACTGAAACATACACACAGCACAGGCTGCTTCTCAGGCAGAGTGCTCTGCTATTTATACACTGACAGAATGTACCAGAAATTAGAATAATAGTTAACATAAGAAACATGTATAAATTCCAAGTGAACATAAGAAACACACAGAACATTCTGGAAATGATAATTACAAAGAAATAAATTTTTGCCGGTGGACGGGATTGAACCGGCGACCTTCAGCACCACAATCGGTGACGATATCCATGGCGCAACGCCGGCAGTTGGTTAATCTGGGGTCTTGCGGCATTATCTTACATTTAAAAATATTTATGCAGAATAATACAGTATAAAATGGAAGTATGAAACTAGCCCTTGTAATTTATTGCTTTATATAAGTTGGACTTTCAATGTCACTTTGGCCTCCTCAGAATCAAAGTTCTCATTGCAAATGTTTTGTGCTTTATTGGAGACTTGCAATCCAAATCGAGACACAGGCTTCCAGCAATTCTTGTATGATTCTATGATGGCCTCTGAAGAGGCCATAGGTACAGGGTCACCTCTCCTTTTAAGGTAGTTGTGCAGGACTCCTGTAGCTTTTATTATTTTGATTACTGTATCAATGCTACAAGTCAATGGTCGAAAGTACACCCGCCACCTTAATGCCAGTTTATCGAAAGAATTTTCAACTACCCTCCCACAGTGGCATACCCTGTAATTATGTACACGTTTTTCAGATGTCATGCTTTTGTCACATGGAAGAGGGTGCAGTAAGATTGTTTAAAAGTAAATTCCTCTTCTCCTACAATGCGCTCTTCAGGTAACTGCTGATCTTTTGTCCAAGGGCACTTTCTGTATGAACCAGAATCTATTGCTGTAAATTTATAAGCTGCATCAACTATTCAAAGTATTGCTGTTGAATAATACTGTTTGTAATTGTAAAACACAGAAGTAGAGTAACGGGGTCTCTGGGTGTCAACATGTTTCCCATTAATTGTGTCAGTACAGTGAGGGGAAATTTCTTTTTAAATGTTACATCACATAGCTTCATCTGGTTTTGGTATGAACTGTGGCTGTGTGGGGTACCATAATGTGTCACAGATGTCTTCCACAATATTAGCAACTGTGCTGTTTCCAACCCTATAGCTGAAGCTGATCGCAGTATACATATCACCAGTTGCCAAAAATCTTAAAATAAAAATTGTTTCAGAAAACTCATTAAGACATCTGTGGAAAAAGCTAAGGGACTGCCACTGACAAGAAGAATTACGACTGGGCAGGCTGCAAACAAATAATAATAATAATATGGAAGTACTAGGATGAAATGAAGTTAGTACTTTAGACGGTGATGCATAGACTGTAGGTATAATTTGTAAAGTAGACTTTATTACACTCTTTAATTTGATAAATATTTTATCTTGACAGATTGAAACTACAATCAAGTACCCAGGTATCTAACAAAAAGCCATCAGATTAGTAAAACAGTTATTTTAATTAGGGGAGTATATAACCATTTGATCTAATTCTGAAATATTTCCTCCTCATAGTTATAAAGTGTAAAACAAACTTTCAATATACAATGTAAACACATTTTTAACTTCATTCTTGCAAATTTAGTAAAAAATTGTTTTGTCATTACTGGTAATCTATCTTTAGTTAGAAATCAGTATTTAATATTTTATCAAAGACAGTACAGTATAAAGTAAGACAATTATTTCATCAAACATAAAATTTATCTTTGGTCCCAACACATATCAGAAATACTGTTACTTAGTTATTATACTTTCATGGGTGACAAACATTCCCTTGCCGGATCGAACCGGGGAACAAGGATTAAATAATGGAGATAAGCGAGAAAATGAGAAACGAGACAATTTTGACAGTGATATAAAAAATAATGCCAATGATGTAGAAAAAGTGGATGTCTCCAAGAGGCATAGACAAAGTTCTAAATTTATGCATAACAAAGAAGAAAATAAGAATTCTAGTACAAAAAGTGTCACTGATGAAATAGACTTTTTTTTCTTTTTAGTGCAGCCCAGTTAATTCGGAAAGTACCGCGGTGGTTACAAAAAATAAGTAAATAAACAGTGATGTGCTGCATGTGTAAAGTGGAAATTAAAATGATTTGTACTCAATTCAGCTACTAGCCCCAATTCATCTTCATTGTTTGTGCCAACTCCATCACGTACCAGTTGACACTATCAATCCTCTTCCTTTTCATTTGTCAACTATTTCTGAATCTTCATCTATCCCTTCCTCAAAGTGTATTGATTCTTCATTAAATTTGTCAGTGAAAACAACTTTGAACTACTTTAAGATTTTTGTGAAGAAGGTTAATTTATTTGACATGTAACATTTTCGTATGTCACTTTTAAGCTACTCAATGTCTCATTTAATATATATATACACACACACACACAAATGCTAGCTTTCGCAGCCTAGCTGCTTCATCAGGCACAAGGGAAGGAGAGGGAAAAGGAAATGATGAGGGTTTTAAGGAAGGGGGTAAGGAGCCATTCCAATCCCGGGACAGGAAAGACTTACCTTGGGGGAAAAAATGGAAGGTAAATAAATGCACATACACCCACACATTTACACAGACACAAGTACACTTAGGCAGACATACTGTAGAACTGTAGAAAGCAAAGAAGTTCTTTGCTTTCTACAGTTCTACAGTATGTCTGCCTAAGTGTACTTGTGTCTGTGTAAATGTGTGGGTGTATGTGCATTTATTTACCTTCCATTTTTTCCCCCAAGGTAAGTCTTTCCTGTCCCGGGATTGGAATGGCTCCTTACCCCCTTCCTTAAAACCCTCATCATTTCCTTTTCCCTCTCCTTCCCTTCTGCCTGATGAAGCAGCTAGGCTGCGAAAGCTAGAATTTGTGTGTGTGTGTGTGTGTGTGTGTGTGTGTGTGTCTGTGTGTTTATTTGTTGCTATTACTGCCTGTGCCCTTTCGCCTGGTAAGTGTACTTCATCTATTTTTTACGTATATTTTTCCTTTTAGGAATTTTTCCTAGAAGAAGTCACTTACCAGGCGAAAGGGCAAATAGCAACAAATAAACACACAGACACACACACACACAAAAATGCTAGCTTTCGCAGCCTAGCTGCTTCATCAGGCAGAAGGGAAGGAGAGGGAAAAGGAAATGATGAGGGTTTTAAGGAAGGGGGTAAGGAGCCATTCCAATCCCGGGACAGGAAAGACTTACCTTGGAGGAAAAAATGGAAGGTAAATAAATGCACATACACCCAACACATTTACACAGACACAAGTACACTTAGGCAGACATACTGAGTTCTACAGTATGTCTGCCTAAGTGTACTTGTGTCTGTGTAAATGTGTGGGTGTATGTGCATTTATTTACCTTCCATTTTTTCCTCCAAGGTAAGTCTTTCCTGTCCCGGGATTGGAATGGCTCCTTACCCCCTTCCTTAAAACCCTCATCATTTCCTTTTCCCTCTCCTTCCCTTCTGCCTGATGAAGCAGCTAGGCTGCGAAAGCTAGCATTTTTGTGTGTGTGTGTGTCTGTGTGTTTATTTGTTGCTATTACTGCCTGTGCCCTTTCGCCTGGTAAGTGACTTCTTATATTTCCTTTTAGGAATTTTTCCTATATATATATATATATATATATATATAATACGAATATTATAGAGGAAAAATTCCTAACAGGAAAAAAATATACGTAAAAAATAGATGACACTTACCAGGCGAAGGGGCACAGGCAGTAATAGCAACAAATAAACACACAGACACACACACACTCAAAAATGCTAGCTTTCGCAGCCTAGCTGCTTCATCAGGCAGAAGGGAAGGAGAGGGAAAAGGAAATGATGAGGGATTTAAGGAAGGGGGTAAGGAGCCATTCCAATCCCGGGACAGGAAAGACTTACCTTGGGGGAAAAAATGGAAGGTAAATAAATGCACATACACCCACACATTTACACAGACACAAGTACACTTAGGCAGACATACTGTAGAACTGTAGAAAGCAAAGAAGTTAGACAGAGATGCCACTTGAGGCAGAGGCTCTGTCCAGAGAACCAAGGCAAAGATGTTAAGATGGTGGGTGGGAATTCGAATTTAGCGGAGGTTGAGACCAGGTGGGCAACGGGAAGAGAGAATATGCTGAAGGGCTAGTTCCCATCTCCGGAGTTCTGAAGGATTGGTGTCAGTGGGAAGTATCCAGATAACCCGGACGGTGTAGCACTGTGCCAAGATGTGCTGGCCATGCACCAAGGCATGTTTAGCCACAGGGTGATCCTCGTTACCAACAAACACTGTCTGCCTGTGTCCATTCATGCGAATGGACAGTTTGTTGCTGGTCATTCCCACATAGAACGCTTCACAGTGCAGGCATGTCAGTTGGTAGATCACGTGGGTACTATCGCAAGTGGCTCTGCCTTTGATCGTGTACACCTTCCGGGTTACGGGACTGGAGTAAGTGGTGGTGGAAGGGTGCATAGGGCAGGTTTTACAACGGGGGCGGTTACAAGGGTAGGAGCCAGAAGGTAGGGAAGGTGGTTTGGGGATTTCATAACAAACCACCTTCCCTACCTTCTGGCTCCTACCCTTGTAACCGCCCCCGTTGTAAAACCTGCCCTATGCACCCTTCCACCACCACTTACTCCAGTCCCGTAACCCGGAAGGTGTACACGATCAAAGGCAGAGCCACTTGCGATAGTACCCACGTGATCTACCAACTGACATGCCTGCACTGTGAAGCGTTCTATGTGGGAATGACCAGCAACAAACTGTCCATTCGCATGAATGGACACAGGCAGACAGTGTTTGTTGGTAACGAGGATCACCCTGTGGCTAAACATGCCTTGGTGCATGGCCAGCACATCTTGGCACAGTGCTACACCGTCCGGGTTATCTGGATACTTCCCACTGACACCAATCCTTCAGAACTCCGGAGATGGGAACTAGCCCTTCAGCATATTCTCTCTTCCCGTTGCCCACCTGGTCTCAACCTCCGCTAAATTCGAATTCCCACCCACCATCTTAACATCTTTGCCTTGGTTCTCTGGACAGAGCCTCTGCCTCAAGTGGCATCTCTGTCTAACTTCTTTGCTTTCTACAGTTCTACAGTATGTCTGCCTAAGTGTACTTGTGTCTGTGTAAATGTGTGGGTGTATGTGCATTTATTTACCTTCCATTTTTTCCCCCAAGGTAAGTCTTTCCTGTCCCGGGATTGGAATGGCTCCTTACCCCCTTCCTTAAATCCCTCATCATTTCCTTTTCCCTCTCCTTCCCTTCTGCCTGATGAAGCAGCTAGGCTGCGAAAGCTAGCATTTTTGAGTGTGTGTGTGTCTGTGTGTTTATTTGTTGCTATTACTGCCTGTGTCATCTATTTTTTACGTATATATATATATATATATATATATATATATATATATATATATATATATATATATATATTATAGAGGAAAAATTCCTAACAGGAAAAAAATATACGTAAAAAATAGATGAACACTTACCAGGCGAAGGGGCACAGGCAGTAATAGCAACAAATAAACACACAGACACAC
Source organism: Locusta migratoria (assembly GCA_026315105.1). NCBI lineage: Eukaryota > Metazoa > Arthropoda > Insecta > Orthoptera > Acrididae > Locusta > Locusta migratoria. The sequence goes on along the minus strand of CM048746.1, from coordinate 249,128,219 downwards.
ACACACTCAAAAATGCTAGCTTTCGCAGCCTAGCTGCTTCATCAGGCAGAAGGGAAGGAGAGGGAAAAGGAAATGATGAGGGATTTAAGGAAGGGGGTAAGGAGCCATTCCAATCCCGGGACAGGAAAGACTTACCTTGGGGGAAAAAATGGAAGGTAAATAAATGCACATACACCCACACATTTACACAGACACAAGTACACTTAGGCAGACATACTGTAGAACTGTAGAAAGCAAAGAAGTTAGACAGAGATGCCACTTGAGGCAGAGGCTCTGTCCAGAGAACCAAGGCAAAGATGTTAAGATGGTGGGTGGGAATTCGAATTTAGCGGAGGTTGAGACCAGGTGGGCAACGGGAAGAGAGAATATGCTGAAGGGCTAGTTCCCATCTCCGGAGTTCTGAAGGATTGGTGTCAGTGGGAAGTATCCAGATAACCCGGACGGTGTAGCACTGTGCCAAGATGTGCTGGCCATGCACCAAGGCATGTTTAGCCACAGGGTGATCCTCGTTACCAACAAACACTGTCTGCCTGTGTCCATTCATGCGAATGGACAGTTTGTTGCTGGTCATTCCCACATAGAACGCTTCACAGTGCAGGCATGTCAGTTGGTAGATCACGTGGGTACTATCGCAAGTGGCTCTGCCTTTGATCGTGTACACCTTCCGGGTTACGGGACTGGAGTAAGTGGTGGTGGAAGGGTGCATAGGGCAGGTTTTACAACGGGGGCGGTTACAAGGGTAGGAGCCAGAAGGTAGGGAAGGTGGTTTGGGGATTTCATAGGGGTGGACTAGGAGGTTACGGAGGTTAGGTGGGCGGCGGAAAGACACTCTCGGTGGAGTAGGAAGGATGTCATGAAGGATGGATCTCATTTCGGGGCAGGATTTTAGGAAGTCGTATCCTTGCTGGAGAGCCACATTCAGAGTCCGCTCCAGTCCCGGAAAGTATCCGGTGACAAGAGGGGCACTTCTGGGGTTTTGTGGAAAATTCTTAAATTGGGGAGATGAGGAAGTGGCTCTGGCAATTTGCTTCTGTACCAGACCAGGAGGATAGCTGCGGGATGTGAAGGCTGTTATCAGGTTATTGGTGTATTGGTTCAGGGATTCAGGACTGGAGCAGACTCGTTTGCCACGAAGACCTAAGCTGTAGGGAAGGGAACGTTTGATGTGGAAAGGATGGCAGCTGTCATAATGCAGGTACTGTTGTTTATTGGTAGGTTTGATGTGGACGGATGTGTGTAGTTGGCCGTTGGATAGATGGAGGTCGACATCGAGGAAAGTGGCATGGGATTTGGAATAGGACCAGGTGAATTTGATGGGACCAAAGGAGTTGAGGTTGGAGAGGAAATTCTGGAGTTCTTCTTCACTGTGAGTCCAGATCATGAAGATGTCGTCAATGAATCTATACCAAACTTTGGGTTGACAGGCTTGGGTGTCCAGGAAGGCTTCCTCTAAGCGTCCCATAAATAAGTTCGCGTACGAGGGGGCCATCCTGGTCCCCATGGCTGTTCCCTTTAGTTGTTGGTATGTCCGGCCCTCAAAAGTGAAGAAGTTGTGGGTTAGGATGAAGCTGGCTAGGGTATTAAGGAAAGAGGTTTTAGGTAAGGAGGTGGGTGGTCGGCGTGAAAGGAAATATTCCATCGCAGCGAGGCCCTGGGCATGTGGGATATTAGTGTATAAGGAAGTGGCATCGATGGTTACAAGGAAGGTTTCAGGAGGTAACAGGCTGGGTAAGGATTTCAGGCGATCAAGGAAGTGGTTGGTGTCTTTGATGAAGGATGGGAGACTGCACATGATGGGTTGAAGGTGTTGGTCTATGTAGGCAGAGATTCGTTCTGTTGGGGCTTGGTAACCGGCCACAATGGGGCGGCCGGGATGATTGGGTTTGTGAATCTTGGGAAGTAGGTAGAAGGTGGGGGTGCGGGGTGTCGGTGGAGTCATGAGGTTAATGGAGTCAGGTGAAAGGTTTTGTAGGGGGCCTAAGGTTTTGAGGATTCCTTGAAGCTCTGCCTGGACATCAGGAATGGGATCGCCTTGAAAAACTTTATATGTGGTATTATCTGAAAGCTGACGCACTCCCTCTGCCACATACTCCCGCCGATCAAGTACCACGGTCGTGGATCCCTTGTCGGCAGGGAGAATGACGATGGAATGGTCAGCCTTCAGATTACGGATAGCTCGGGATTCAGCTGCGGTAATGTTGGGAGTAGGATTAAGGTTTCTCAGGAAGGACTGGGAGGCAAGGTTGGAAGTAAGGAATTCCTGGAAGGTTTGAAGAGGGTGATTTTGAGGAAGAGCAGGTGGGTCTCGCTGTGACGGGGGACGGAACTGTTCTAGGCAGGGTTCGATTTGAATGATGTCTTGGGGAGCTGGATCATTAGGAAGAGGATTATTTTTCCTCGTGGCAAAGTGATATCTCCAGCAAAGACTGCGAGTATAGGATAGTAAATCTTTTACAAGGGCTGTTTGGTTGAATTTGGGAGTAGGGCTAAAGGTCAGCCCTTTGGATAGGACAGAGGTTTCAGATTGGGAGAGAGGTTTAGAGGAGAGGTTGACCACTGAATTGGGATGTTGTGGTTCCGGATTGTGTGGATTGGAATTTTGAGGTTTGGGAGGGAGAGGAGTTGGGAGTGGGAGATTGAGTAGATGGGAGAGACTGGGTTTGTGTGCAATTAGAGGAGGTTGAGGTTTACTGGAGAGGTTGTTGAGGGAGAGAGTATTGCCTTTCCGGAGGTGGGTGACCAGGAGATTGGATAGTTTTTTGAGGTGCTGGGTGGCATGCTGTTCTAATTTGTGGTTGGCCTGAAGGAGGATATTCTGAACTGCAGGTGTAGATGTAGGAGAGGAAAGGTTGAGGATTTTGATTAGGGATAGGAGTTGACAGGTGTGTTCATTGGCGGAGTTGATGTGTAGGTTAAGGATTAGGCGGGTGAGGGATATGGATTGTTCAGTTTGGAATTGGTATAGGGCGGGATGAAAGGATGGATTACAGCCAGAGATGGGAACTTTCAGTGTGAGGCCCTTGGGAGTGATTCCAAATGTCAGACAAGCCTGCATAAAAAGAATGTGGGAGCGTAATCTGGCTAGGGAAAAAGCATGTTTACGGAGGGAATGTAAATAAAACTGGATGGGGTTGTTGTAGGGGTGTTGTAAGGAAGGCATAATATATGGATGAAGGAAAAGTGAGAAATATGGGCTATGTAACAGGTTGCAATGAACGAATAAAATAATATAATAAAATAAAATAATAAAATAAAATAAAATATAGAAATATATATATATATAAAAATTTAAAAAAATTAATGTGAAAAGTAATTCAGATAAGCAAAAAGGAAGGAAATAGAAAAAAGAAGAAAAAGTCGTTAAAATTCGTTGTTGAAACTGTGGTCACCTTAAGTGGTCAACCACGTAGTGTTAATGGTTAGGTAGTGGTATGGCGGGCAAACGAGGTTTAAGGATGGTGAAAATCGGAAAAAATCGGAAAAAAATACGAGAAAATTGCGTGAGAAAGCAAGGAAAACGTCTAAATAGGATTGGTGGAGTGGTAGCAGATTACGATATTGAGGCTAAGAATAGTCTGACGATGGAATAGTAGAGTCAAGACCAACGTAAAGTAGCTGAAATACGATCGGAAAAGTAGGAAAAACGAACGGAAATGTGGAAAAACGGGAATGGAAACAAACGTGAGGTGACTAGGAAATGCCGAAAATGGTTATAAACAATATGAGAAACTACAGTTGTGAATTAATGTTTACGTTATATAGCGAGAAAATTTAATGAGCGGCGTATTTCAGTCGGAAGAAGGAGTAATGGAAGTGGTAAAAATCATATAAAAGTACTCAAAGGTTAGGTTAGGAAGTGGACGTATTGTTGTAAGTATTGGCGAAAAGTGAACAGTAAGATAAGAAGGGAATGTAGAATGGAACTGCTATATAAAATATATATAAATGAATAAATAAAAATAAAAATAAAAACGCAAAAACAAGGGAAAGTTAGAAGACAGAAAAGATTTCGAAAGGTAACAGAACAATGACGGAAGTAATTGTTGAATTCAAATTTATGATACGAATATTATAGAGGAAAAATTCCTAACAGGAAAAAAATATACGTAAAAAATAGATGAACACTTACCAGGCGAAGGGGCACAGGCAGTAATAGCAACAAATAAACACACAGACACACACACACTCAAAAATGCTAGCTTTCGCAGCCTAGCTGCTTCATCAGGCAGAAGGGAAGGAGAGGGAAAAGGAAATGATGAGGGATTTAAGGAAGGGGGTAAGGAGCCATTCCAATCCCGGGACAGGAAAGACTTACCTTGGGGGAAAAAATGGAAGGTAAATAAATGCACATACACCCACACATTTACACAGACACAAGTACACTTAGGCAGACATACTGTAGAACTGTAGAAAGCAAAGAAGTTAGACAGAGATGCCACTTGAGGCAGAGGCTCTGTCCAGAGAACCAAGGCAAAGATGTTAAGATGGTGGGTGGGAATTCGAATTTAGCGGAGGTTGAGACCAGGTGGGCAACGGGAAGAGAGAATATGCTGAAGGGCTAGTTCCCATCTCCGGAGTTCTGAAGGATTGGTGTCAGTGGGAAGTATCCAGATAACCCGGACGGTGTAGCACTGTGCCAAGATGTGCTGGCCATGCACCAAGGCATGTTTAGCCACAGGGTGATCCTCGTTACCAACAAACACTGTCTGCCTGTGTCCATTCATGCGAATGGACAGTTTGTTGCTGGTCATTCCCACATAGAACGCTTCACAGTGCAGGCATGTCAGTTGGTAGATCACGTGGGTACTATCGCAAGTGGCTCTGCCTTTGATCGTGTACACCTTCCGGGTTACGGGACTGGAGTAAGTGGTGGTGGAAGGGTGCATAGGGCAGGTTTTACAACGGGGGCGGTTACAAGGGTAGGAGCCAGAAGGTAGGGAAGGTGGTTTGGGGATTTCATAGGGGTGGACTAGGAGGTTACGGAGGTTAGGTGGGCGGCGGAAAGACACTCTCGGTGGAGTAGGAAGGATGTCATGAAGGATGGATCTCATTTCGGGGCAGGATTTTAGGAAGTCGTATCCTTGCTGGAGAGCCACATTCAGAGTCCGCTCCAGTCCCGGAAAGTATCCGGTGACAAGAGGGGCACTTCTGGGGTTTTGTGGAAAATTCTTAAATTGGGGAGATGAGGAAGTGGCTCTGGCAATTTGCTTCTGTACCAGACCAGGAGGATAGCTGCGGGATGTGAAGGCTGTTATCAGGTTATTGGTGTATTGGTTCAGGGATTCAGGACTGGAGCAGACTCGTTTGCCACGAAGACCTAAGCTGTAGGGAAGGGAACGTTTGATGTGGAAAGGATGGCAGCTGTCATAATGCAGGTACTGTTGTTTATTGGTAGGTTTGATGTGGACGGATGTGTGTAGTTGGCCGTTGGATAGATGGAGGTCGACATCGAGGAAAGTGGCATGGGATTTGGAATAGGACCAGGTGAATTTGAATTTGATGGGACCAAAGGAGTTGAGGTTGGAGAGGAAATTCTGGAGTTCTTCTTCACTGTGAGTCCAGATCATGAAGATGTCGTCAATGAATCTATACCAAACTTTGGGTTGACAGGCTTGGGTGTCCAGGAAGGCTTCCTCTAAGCGTCCCATAAATAAGTTCGCGTACGAGGGGGCCATCCTGGTCCCCATGGCTGTTCCCTTTAGTTGTTGGTATGTCCGGCCCTCAAAAGTGAAGAAGTTGTGGGTTAGGATGAAGCTGGCTAGGGTATTAAGGAAAGAGGTTTTAGGTAAGGAGGTGGGTGGTCGGCGTGAAAGGAAATATTCCATCGCAGCGAGGCCCTGGGCATGTGGGATATTAGTGTATAAGGAAGTGGCATCGATGGTTACAAGGAAGGTTTCAGGAGGTAACAGGCTGGGTAAGGATTTCAGGCGATCAAGGAAGTGGTTGGTGTCTTTGATGAAGGATGGGAGACTGCACATGATGGGTTGAAGGTGTTGGTCTATGTAGGCAGAGATTCGTTCTGTTGGGGCTTGGTAACCGGCCACAATGGGGCGGCCGGGATGATTGGGTTTGTGAATCTTGGGAAGTAGGTAGAAGGTGGGGGTGCGGGGTGTCGGTGGAGTCATGAGGTTAATGGAGTCAGGTGAAAGGTTTTGTAGGGGGCCTAAGGTTTTGAGGATTCCTTGAAGCTCTGCCTGGACATCAGGAATGGGATCGCCTTGAAAAACTTTATATGTGGTATTATCTGAAAGCTGACGCACTCCCTCTGCCACATACTCCCGCCGATCAAGTACCACGGTCGTGGATCCCTTGTCGGCAGGGAGAATGACGATGGAATGGTCAGCCTTCAGATTACGGATAGCTCGGGATTCAGCTGCGGTAATGTTGGGAGTAGGATTAAGGTTTCTCAGGAAGGACTGGGAGGCAAGGTTGGAAGTAAGGAATTCCTGGAAGGTTTGAAGAGGGTGATTTTGAGGAAGAGCAGGTGGGTCTCGCTGTGACGGGGGACGGAACTGTTCTAGGCAGGGTTCGATTTGAATGATGTCTTGGGGAGCTGGATCATTAGGAAGAGGATTATTTTTCCTCGTGGCAAAGTGATATCTCCAGCAAAGACTGCGAGTATAGGATAGTAAATCTTTTACAAGGGCTGTTTGGTTGAATTTGGGAGTAGGGCTAAAGGTCAGCCCTTTGGATAGGACAGAGGTTTCAGATTGGGAGAGAGGTTTAGAGGAGAGGTTGACCACTGAATTGGGATGTTGTGGTTCCGGATTGTGTGGATTGGAATTTTGAGGTTTGGGAGGGAGAGGAGTTGGGAGTGGGAGATTGAGTAGATGGGAGAGACTGGGTTTGTGTGCAATTAGAGGAGGTTGAGGTTTACTGGAGAGGTTGTTGAGGGAGAGAGTATTGCCTTTCCGGAGGTGGGTGACCAGGAGATTGGATAGTTTTTTGAGGTGCTGGGTGGCATGCTGTTCTAATTTGTGGTTGGCCTGAAGGAGGATATTCTGAACTGCAGGTGTAGATGTAGGAGAGGAAAGGTTGAGGATTTTGATTAGGGATAGGAGTTGACAGGTGTGTTCATTGGCGGAGTTGATGTGTAGGTTAAGGATTAGGCGGGTGAGGGATATGGATTGTTCAGTTTGGAATTGGTATAGGGCGGGATGAAAGGATGGATTACAGCCAGAGATGGGAACTTTCAGTGTGAGGCCCTTGGGAGTGATTCCAAATGTCAGACAAGCCTGCATAAAAAGAATGTGGGAGCGTAATCTGGCTAGGGAAAAAGCATGTTTACGGAGGGAATGTAAATAAAACTGGATGGGGTTGTTGTAGGGGTGTTGTAAGGAAGGCATAATATATGGATGAAGGAAAAGTGAGAAATATGGGCTATGTAACAGGTTGCAATGAACGAATAAAATAATATAATAAAATAAAATAATAAAATAAAATAAAATATAGAAATATATATATATATAAAAATTTAAAAAAATTAATGTGAAAAGTAATTCAGATAAGCAAAAAGGAAGGAAATAGAAAAAAGAAGAAAAAGTCGTTAAAATTCGTTGTTGAAACTGTGGTCACCTTAAGTGGTCAACCACGTAGTGTTAATGGTTAGGTAGTGGTATGGCGGGCAAACGAGGTTTAAGGATGGTGAAAATCGGAAAAAATCGGAAAAAAATACGAGAAAATTGCGTGAGAAAGCAAGGAAAACGTCTAAATAGGATTGGTGGAGTGGTAGCAGATTACGATATTGAGGCTAAGAATAGTCTGACGATGGAATAGTAGAGTCAAGACCAACGTAAAGTAGCTGAAATACGATCGGAAAAGTAGGAAAAACGAACGGAAATGTGGAAAAACGGGAATGGAAACAAACGTGAGGTGACTAGGAAATGCCGAAAATGGTTATAAACAATATGAGAAACTACAGTTGTGAATTAATGTTTACGTTATATAGCGAGAAAATTTAATGAGCGGCGTATTTCAGTCGGAAGAAGGAGTAATGGAAGTGGTAAAAATCATATAAAAGTACTCAAAGGTTAGGTTAGGAAGTGGACGTATTGTTGTAAGTATTGGCGAAAAGTGAACAGTAAGATAAGAAGGGAATGTAGAATGGAACTGCTATATAAAATATATATAAATGAATAAATAAAAATAAAAATAAAAACGCAAAAACAAGGGAAAGTTAGAAGACAGAAAAGATTTCGAAAGGTAACAGAACAATGACGGAAGACCAACACCTTCAACCCATCATGTGCAGTCTCCCATCCTTCATCAAAGACACCAACCACTTCCTTGATCGCCTGAAATCCTTACCCAGCCTGTTACCTCCTGAAACCTTCCTTGTAACCATCGATGCCACTTCCTTATACACTAATATCCCACATGCCCAGGGCCTCGCTGCGATGGAATATTTCCTTTCACGCCGACCACCCACCTCCTTACCTAAAACCTCTTTCCTTAATACCCTAGCCAGCTTCATCCTAACCCACAACTTCTTCACTTTTGAGGGCCGGACATACCAACAACTAAAGGGAACAGCCATGGGGACCAGGATGGCCCCCTCGTACGCGAACTTATTTATGGGACGCTTAGAGGAAGCCTTCCTGGACACCCAAGCCTGTCAACCCAAAGTTTGGTATAGATTCATTGACGACATCTTCATGATCTGGACTCACAGTGAAGAAGAACTCCAGAATTTCCTCTCCAACCTCAACTCCTTTGGTCCCATCAAATTCAAATTCACCTGGTCCTATTCCAAATCCCATGCCACTTTCCTCGATGTCGACCTCCATCTATCCAACGGCCAACTACACACATCCGTCCACATCAAACCTACCAATAAACAACAGTACCTGCATTATGACAGCTGCCATCCTTTCCACATCAAACGTTCCCTTCCCTACAGCTTAGGTCTTCGTGGCAAACGAGTCTGCTCCAGTCCTGAATCCCTGAACCAATACACCAATAACCTGATAACAGCCTTCACATCCCGCAGCTATCCTCCTGGTCTGGTACAGAAGCAAATTGCCAGAGCCACTTCCTCATCTCCCCAATTTAAGAATTTTCCACAAAACCCCAGAAGTGCCCCTCTTGTCACCGGATACTTTCCGGGACTGGAGCGGACTCTGAATGTGGCTCTCCAGCAAGGATACGACTTCCTAAAATCCTGCCCCGAAATGAGATCCATCCTTCATGACATCCTTCCTACTCCACCGAGAGTGTCTTTCCGCCGCCCACCTAACCTCCGTAACCTCCTAGTCCACCCCTATGAAATCCCCAAACCACCTTCCCTACCTTCTGGCTCCTACCCTTGTAACCGCCCCCGTTGTAAAACCTGCCCTATGCACCCTTCCACCACCACTTACTCCAGTCCCGTAACCCGGAAGGTGTACACGATCAAAGGCAGAGCCACTTGCGATAGTACCCACGTGATCTACCAACTGACATGCCTGCACTGTGAAGCGTTCTATGTGGGAATGACCAGCAACAAACTGTCCATTCGCATGAATGGACACAGGCAGACAGTGTTTGTTGGTAACGAGGATCACCCTGTGGCTAAACATGCCTTGGTGCATGGCCAGCACATCTTGGCACAGTGCTACACCGTCCGGGTTATCTGGATACTTCCCACTGACACCAATCCTTCAGAACTCCGGAGATGGGAACTAGCCCTTCAGCATATTCTCTCTTCCCGTTGCCCACCTGGTCTCAACCTCCGCTAAATTCGAATTCCCACCCACCATCTTAACATCTTTGCCTTGGTTCTCTGGACAGAGCCTCTGCCTCAAGTGGCATCTCTGTCTAACTTCTTTGCTTTCTACAGTTCTACAGTATGTCTGCCTAAGTGTACTTGTGTCTGTGTAAATGTGTGGGTGTATGTGCATTTATTTACCTTCCATTTTTTCCCCCAAGGTAAGTCTTTCCTGTCCCGGGATTGGAATGGCTCCTTACCCCCTTCCTTAAATCCCTCATCATTTCCTTTTCCCTCTCCTTCCCTTCTGCCTGATGAAGCAGCTAGGCTGCGAAAGCTAGCATTTTTGAGTGTGTGTGTGTCTGTGTGTTTATTTGTTGCTATTACTGCCTGTGCCCCTTCGCCTGGTAAGTGTTCATCTATTTTTTACGTATATTTTTTTCCTGTTAGGAATTTTTCCTCTATAATATTCGTATCATAAATTTGAATTCAACAATTACTTCCGTCATTGTTCTGTTACCTTTCGAAATCTTTTCTGTCTTCTAACTTTCCCTTGTTTTTGCGTTTTTATTTTTATTTTTATTTATTCATTTATATATATTTTATATAGCAGTTCCATTCTACATTCCCTTCTTATCTTACTGTTCACTTTTCGCCAATACTTACAACAATACGTCCACTTCCTAACCTAACCTTTGAGTACTTTTATATGATTTTTACCACTTCCATTACTCCTTCTTCCGACTGAAATACGCCGCTCATTAAATTTTCTCGCTATATAACGTAAACATTAATTCACAACTGTAGTTTCTCATATTGTTTATAACCATTTTCGGCATTTCCTAGTCACCTCACGTTTGTTTCCATTCCCGTTTTTCCACATTTCCGTTCGTTTTTCCTACTTTTCCGATCGTATTTCAGCTACTTTACGTTGGTCTTGACTCTACTATTCCATCGTCAGACTATTCTTAGCCTCAATATCGTAATCTGCTACCACTCCACCAATCCTATTTAGACGTTTTCCTTGCTTTCTCACGCAATTTTCTCGTATTTTTTTCCGATTTTTTCCGATTTTCACCATCCTTAAACCTCGTTTGCCCGCCATACCACTACCTAACCATTAACACTACGTGGTTGACCACTTAAGGTGACCACAGTTTCAACAACGAATTTTAACGACTTTTTCTTCTTTTTTCTATTTCCTTCCTTTTTGCTTATCTGAATTACTTTTCACATTAATTTTTTTAAATTTTTATATATATATATATTTCTATATTTTATTTTATTTTATTATTTTATTTTATTATATTATTTTATTCGTTCATTGCAACCTGTTACATAGCCCATATTTCTCACTTTTCCTTCATCCATATATTATGCCTTCCTTACAACACCCCTACAACAACCCCATCCAGTTTTATTTACATTCCCTCCGTAAACATGCTTTTTCCCTAGCCAGATTACGCTCCCACATTCTTTTTATGCAGGCTTGTCTGACATTTGGAATCACTCCCAAGGGCCTCACACTGAAAGTTCCCATCTCTGGCTGTAATCCATCCTTTCATCCCGCCCTATACCAATTCCAAACTGAACAATCCATATCCCTCACCCGCCTAATCCTTAACCTACACATCAACTCCGCCAATGAACACACCTGTCAACTCCTATCCCTAATCAAAATCCTCAACCTTTCCTCTCCTACATCTACACCTGCAGTTCAGAATATCCTCCTTCAGGCCAACCACAAATTAGAACAGCATGCCACCCAGCACCTCAAAAAACTATCCAATCTCCTGGTCACCCACCTCCGGAAAGGCAATACTCTCTCCCTCAACAACCTCTCCAGTAAACCTCAACCTCCTCTAATTGCACACAAACCCAGTCTCTCCCATCTACTCAATCTCCCACTCCCAACTCCTCTCCCTCCCAAACCTCAAAATTCCAATCCACACAATCCGGAACCACAACATCCCAATTCAGTGGTCAACCTCTCCTCTAAACCTCTCTCCCAATCTGAAACCTCTGTCCTATCCAAAGGGCTGACCTTTAGCCCTACTCCCAAATTCAACCAAACAGCCCTTGTAAAAGATTTACTATCCTATACTCGCAGTCTTTGCTGGAGATATCACTTTGCCACGAGGAAAAATAATCCTCTTCCTAATGATCCAGCTCCCCAAGACATCATTCAAATCGAACCCTGCCTAGAACAGTTCCGTCCCCCGTCACAGCGAGACCCACCTGCTCTTCCTCAAAATCACCCTCTTCAAACCTTCCAGGAATTCCTTACTTCCAACCTTGCCTCCCAGTCCTTCCTGAGAAACCTTAATCCTACTCCCAACATTACCGCAGCTGAATCCCGAGCTATCCGTAATCTGAAGGCTGACCATTCCATCGTCATTCTCCCTGCCGACAAGGGATCCACGACCGTGGTACTTGATCGGCGGGAGTATGTGGCAGAGGGAGTGCGTCAGCTTTCAGATAATACCACATATAAAGTTTTTCAAGGCGATCCCATTCCTGATGTCCAGGCAGAGCTTCAAGGAATCCTCAAAACCTTAGGCCCCCTACAAAACCTTTCACCTGACTCCATTAACCTCATGACTCCACCGACACCCCGCACCCCCACCTTCTACCTACTTCCCAAGATTCACAAACCCAATCATCCCGGCCGCCCCATTGTGGCCGGTTACCAAGCCCCAACAGAACGAATCTCTGCCTACATAGACCAACACCTTCAACCCATCATGTGCAGTCTCCCATCCTTCATCAAAGACACCAACCACTTCCTTGATCGCCTGAAATCCTTACCCAGCCTGTTACCTCCTGAAACCTTCCTTGTAACCATCGATGCCACTTCCTTATACACTAATATCCCACATGCCCAGGGCCTCGCTGCGATGGAATATTTCCTTTCACGCCGACCACCCACCTCCTTACCTAAAACCTCTTTCCTTAATACCCTAGCCAGCTTCATCCTAACCCACAACTTCTTCACTTTTGAGGGCCGGACATACCAACAACTAAAGGGAACAGCCATGGGGACCAGGATGGCCCCCTCGTACGCGAACTTATTTATGGGACGCTTAGAGGAAGCCTTCCTGGACACCCAAGCCTGTCAACCCAAAGTTTGGTATAGATTCATTGACGACATCTTCATGATCTGGACTCACAGTGAAGAAGAACTCCAGAATTTCCTCTCCAACCTCAACTCCTTTGGTCCCATCAAATTCACCTGGTCCTATTCCAAATCCCATGCCACTTTCCTCGATGTCGACCTCCATCTATCCAACGGCCAACTACACACATCCGTCCACATCAAACCTACCAATAAACAACAGTACCTGCATTATGACAGCTGCCATCCTTTCCACATCAAACGTTCCCTTCCCTACAGCTTAGGTCTTCGTGGCAAACGAGTCTGCTCCAGTCCTGAATCCCTGAACCAATACACCAATAACCTGATAACAGCCTTCACATCCCGCAGCTATCCTCCTGGTCTGGTACAGAAGCAAATTGCCAGAGCCACTTCCTCATCTCCCCAATTTAAGAATTTTCCACAAAACCCCAGAAGTGCCCCTCTTGTCACCGGATACTTTCCGGGACTGGAGCGGACTCTGAATGTGGCTCTCCAGCAAGGATACGACTTCCTAAAATCCTGCCCCGAAATGAGATCCATCCTTCATGACATCCTTCCTACTCCACCGAGAGTGTCTTTCCGCCGCCCACCTAACCTCCGTAACCTCCTAGTCCACCCCTATGAAATCCCCAAACCACCTTCCCTACCTTCTGGCTCCTACCCTTGTAACCGCCCCCGTTGTAAAACCTGCCCTATGCACCCTTCCACCACCACTTACTCCAGTCCCGTAACCCGGAAGGTGTACACGATCAAAGGCAGAGCCACTTGCGATAGTACCCACGTGATCTACCAACTGACATGCCTGCACTGTGAAGCGTTCTATGTGGGAATGACCAGCAACAAACTGTCCATTCGCATGAATGGACACAGGCAGACAGTGTTTGTTGGTAACGAGGATCACCCTGTGGCTAAACATGCCTTGGTGCATGGCCAGCACATCTTGGCACAGTGCTACACCGTCCGGGTTATCTGGATACTTCCCACTGACACCAATCCTTCAGAACTCCGGAGATGGGAACTAGCCCTTCAGCATATTCTCTCTTCCCGTTGCCCACCTGGTCTCAACCTCCGCTAAATTCGAATTCCCACCCACCATCTTAACATCTTTGCCTTGGTTCTCTGGACAGAGCCTCTGCCTCAAGTGGCATCTCTGTCTAACTTCTTTGCTTTCTACAGTTCTACAGTATGTCTGCCTAAGTGTACTTGTGTCTGTGTAAATGTGTGGGTGTATGTGCATTTATTTACCTTCCATTTTTTCCCCCAAGGTAAGTCTTTCCTGTCCCGGGATTGGAATGGCTCCTTACCCCCTTCCTTAAATCCCTCATCATTTCCTTTTCCCTCTCCTTCCCTTCTGCCTGATGAAGCAGCTAGGCTGCGAAAGCTAGCATTTTTGAGTGTGTGTGTGTCTGTGTGTTTATTTGTTGCTATTACTGCCTGTGCCCCTTCGCCTGGTAAGTGTTCATCTATTTTTTACGTATATATATATATATATATATATATATATATATATATATATATATATATAAAGAAAAGAGATGACTTACCAAAAGGACCGGCTCGTCGATAGAAACAAATAAACTCAATAAAATCACACACAAACACACATACAAGCTTTCGCAGCCTAGCTGCTTCGTCAGGCAGAAGGGAAGGAGAGGGAAAAGGAAATGATGAGGGTTTTAAGGGAGTGGATAAGGAGTCATTCCAATCCCGGGACAGGAAAGACTTACCTTGGGGAGAAAGAAGGAGGTTAAACAAATACACACACACCCACACATTTACACAGACGCAAGTACACTTAGGCATACATACTGTAGAACTGTAGAAAGCAAAGAAGTTAGACAGAGATGCCACTTGAGGCAGAGGCTCTGTCCAGAGAACCAAGGCAAAGATGTTAAGATGGTGGGTGGGAATTCGAATTTAGCGGAGGTTGAGACCAGGTGGGCAACGAGAAGAGAGAATATGCTGAAGGGCTAGTTCCCATCTCCGAAGTTCTGAAGGATTGGTGTCGGTGGGAAGTATCCAGATAACCCGGACGGTGTAACACTGTGCCAAGATGTGCTGGTCGTGCCCAAGGCGTGTTTAGCCACAGGGTGATCTTCATTACCAACAAACACTGTCTGCCTGTGACCATTCATGCGAATGGACAGTTTGTTGCTGGTCATTCCCACATAGAACGCTTCACAGTGCAGGCATGTCAGTTGGTAAATCACATGGGTGCTGTCGCAAGTGGCTCTGCCCTTGATTGTGTACACCCTCTGGGTTACGGGACTGGAGTAAGTGGTGGTGGAAGGGTGCATAGGGCAGGTTTTACAACGGGGGCGGTTACAAGGGTAGGAGCCAGAAGGTAGGGAAGGTGGTTTGGGGATTTCATAGGGATGGACTAGGAGGTTACGGAGGTTAGGTGGGCGGCGGAAAGACACTCTCAGAGGAGTGGGGAGGATGTCATGAAGAATGGATCTCATTTCGGGGCAGGATTTTAGGAAGTCGTATCCTTGCTGGAGAGCCACATTCAGAGCCCGCTCCAGTCCCGAAAAGTATCCGGTGACAAGAGGGGCACTTCTGGGGTTCTGTTGAAGGTTCTGAATTTGGGGGTATGAGGAAGTGGCTCTGGCAATTTGCTTCTGCACCAGATCAGGAGGATAGCTGCGGGATGTGAAGGCTGTTATCAGGTTATTGGTGTATTGGTTAAGGGATTCAGGACTGGAGCAGACTCGTTTGCCACGAAGACCTAAGCTGCAGGGAAGGGAACGTTTGATGTGGAAAGGATGGCAGCTGTCATCATGCAGGTACTGTTGTTTATTGGTAGGTTTGATGTGGACGGATGTGTGTAGTTGGCCGTCGGATAGATGGAGGTCGACATCGAGGAAAGTGGCATGGGATTTGGAATAGGACCAGGTGAATTTGATGGGACCAAAGGAGTTGAGGATGGAGAGGAAATTCTGGAGTTCTTCTTCACTGAGAGTCCAGATCATGAAGATGTTGTCAATGAATATATACCAAACTTTGGGTTGACAGGCTTGGGTGTCCAGGAAGGCTTCCTCTAAGCGTCCCATAAATAAGTTCGCGTACGAGGGGGGCCATCCTGGTCCCCATGGCTGTTCCCTTTAGTTGTTGGTATGTCTGGCCCTCAAAAGTGAAGAAGTTGTGGGTTAGGATGAAGCTGGCTAGGGTATTAAGGAAAGAGGTTTTAGGTAAGGAAGTCCCCTGCTAGTAATTGCTTTCCTGTAGGTATTTTCCTGATGACACCATCAACCATTGTCAGAACCTCATTGAACTGGTCATAGCTTATTCTAAAATAGGTGCTGAATCTTTCATTATCCGCCTCAAGATCATGCTCCAATTGGTGGTATTTTCCAAACGTCTTCCCTTTCCTATTGATTGAATGCACCCACTCATTTCTTGAAGCCAAAGTATACAATAAATACAGCTCATCATTACTACTGTAGGTGCTGCTGATGTCATCAAACCAAGGTAAGGTGCTTGAAAATGCAAACTGACTCCAAACTGGAACACTCTGAGATGACATCCTTCTACATACTGGTAAAAACGTAGCCAGTATAGCATCACAACTGTCGCCGCTATGTGACTTGGTACGTGACTTAGATCCAGATACACATGCCATGTGCAGTGTGGAATGTTGGAATGGGAAGTTATCTTAGGTTGACACTAGGATGGTCGCGGGACTGTAGAATGTGTTGAAGGGATAACTCCCATCTGTGCAGTTCGGAAAAGCTGCTGGTGTAGGGGGAGGATCCAGATGGCTCAGGTAGTAAAACAGCCAAATGCTATGTTCAGTCACATGCTGTGTCATTCACCTTGCTTTTCACCACAGTTTGACGATGGCCTTTCATCATGATGGACAGCTTGTTCGTCGTCATACCAATATGAAACGCTGTGCAATGATTGCTGCTTTCACAGGAGTCTAAATGATCTTGGGTAGGATGTCTCTTATTTCAGGGTATGATGACCAATAAAGGACAAAGGATGTGATTTAGTTGTTCCAGTACAGGCTGGTATTGGGTGACAGGAAGGACACTCCTTTTTGACTGGTTATAAGGGTTGGAGGGAGGATTGGTGGTGAGGGGATGCGGCATGGGAAATCTATGTTTGCGGACTAAGTCAGGAAGGTAATGTCTGTCTGTGAAGGCCTTTGTGAAGCCTTCGGCATATTGGATAAGGGACTTCTCATTATTGCAAATTTGCCATCCATGGGTGGCAAGGCTATATGGGAGGTACTTTTTTATGTGGAAATTATGGTAATTATTAGATATAATGGGGACGAAGTCATCAGTGAGGTGGACGTTAATATTCAGGAAGGTGACTTGCCAGGTTGAGAAGGAATGAGTGAAACTGAAAGGGGAGAAGGAGTTGCAGTTGTGAAGGAATGAGAGTAGTGTCCTGGCCCTGCATCCAAATATGAAGATGATATCGATGAACCTGAACCACACTAGGGGCTGGGGAGGCTAGGAATGTTTCCTCTAGATGGCCCATAAGTAGGGTGCCATATGGGTGTGCTGCGGTTTTGATTGTATACTTTTCCTTCAAAGCAAAAATTATTGTTTGTTGGTATGTAATTGGTAAGGGTTATATGGAATGAGGTATCAGGCTTGGACTCTGAAGAACCTTGAGAAAGGTAGTGTTTGAGAGCAGCAAGACCATGGCTTGAGGGATATTTGAATACAGTGAAGTGGCATCAACACTGACAAGTAAGGATCCAGAAGGTAAAGGGGTGGGGACAGTGGAGAGTCAGTGAAGGAAGTGGTTGCTATATTGGATGTGGGAGGCTACCTTTCAGACAAGTATTTGGAGGTGCTGGTTAACAAGGATTGAAATTCTTTCAATGAGACCACAGAAACCAGCCATAATTGGGCATCCAGAATTGTTAGGTTCCTGAAATTTTGGGAGCATGCATAATTAAGGGTGCGGAGTGTTGTTGGAGTGAGATGGATTTGAGGGAGATGTTTTGGGAAGGGCCATAAGATTTTAGCAGGGATTGTAGGTCACTTTGGAGTTTTGGGATGGGGTTCCGCTTCTTTCACCTCTGGCAGTTCTGCTCATGTGAAAAATACCGAGTAGCGCCGTGGTTCGGAACCCACGTTAAACTGTACGTCCCCCTATAACTGGCTGGGTAAGTCAGTTCGAAGGTCGGAGGAAGGCAACGGCATACCACCTCCAAACAGAACCATGCCTAGTAAAGCACTGTGGTTTTCAAACCAATCTTTGGATTGTTGACTGCTTTACCTTACCATCCTAGCACAATGTGTAGATGAAGGAATTGGACAATTGACATGGCCTTCTGTCAAATAATCAATGTGATTCATCACAAGAGTGGTGGAACATTTGTGTAAGGCTGTCCTTCCTTCTGCCAAAATGTTAGTATTCTTAGTAAGGGACTTCGGGAAGGATGGTGATTCCAATATCAGAGCAAGGACTTCCTGGAAGGTGACCAGAGGGTTTTCCACTGTAGGGATTGGCAGATGGAGAGGAGGTCTTTGACAAGTCCAACATGGTTAAATTTTTGTATGGGGCAGAAGGTGAGACCTTTGAATAGGAATGAAACTTCTGTGGGGTTGAGGTTTTTGGCACATCCCACAAAACTCTCCACCAACAATTCATAATATCCAAAGCCTAAACAATCCCAGAATACTTTTTTAGCCTTTCTGCCATAAACCACATCCCCACTGAAGTTTCAGTCGTATCCAAAGGTTTCACCTTCTGCCCCATACCAAAATTTAACCATGTTGGGCTTGTAAAAGACCTCCTGTCCTTCTGCCGATCCCTACAGTAGAAAAACTACTTTGCCACCAATCCACCCAATCATAGCCAATCTAATTCCAACATTGAACCCTGCCTCTCAATTCATACCATCATCTAACTGTGATCCTCCCTTACTCCCACCTAACCACCCTTCCTCAAATCCCTCCCTAAGAATACCAACCTTTTGGCAGGTGACAGAAGGCGTACATCAGCTGTCTGATTTCTCCACCTACAAGTTGTTCCAGGACAACCCATCCCAAAAGTCCAAAATGACCTACAATCCCAGCTAAAATCTAATGGACCTTCCAGAACCTCCCCCCTGAAACCGACTCCATCCTCACTCCAACAATATCCCAACACCTACCTTTCACATGCTCCGAAAAATCCACAAACCTAACAATCCTGGACGCTCAATTGTGGCTGATTACTATGCTCGTACTGAAAGAATTTCAGCCTTTGTTCACCAGTGCCTCCAACCACTTATCCAAAACGTAGTCTCCCACATCCAAGATAGCAACCACTTCCTTCACTGACTCTCCACCGTCCCCACGTCTTTACCTCCTGTCATTGTCGATGCCACTTCGCTGTGCACCAATATCCCACATGCGTGTGGTCTTGCTCCTATCAAAACACTACCTTTCTAAAGCTCCTTGAGACTCCAAGTCCAATACCTCACTCTTTATAATTCTTACCAGTTACATCCTAAAAACAATCACTTTTCTTTTGAAGGAAAAGTATACAATCACTAACTGAAGCACAACCATGGGCACCCATAAGGCACCCTCCTACATCAATCTACTTATGGGTCTCCTAGTCTCCCAAAACCCTGGTCTGCATCAGGTTCATTGGTGATATTTTCATGATTTAGACTAACGGCCAGGACACCCTAACGTTGTTCCTTCACAACCTCAATTCCTTCTCCTCCATCAGTTTCACTTGGTCCTTCTCAACCGGCCAAGTCACCTTCTTGGATGTTAACCTCCACCTCAATGATGGCTTCATCCACACTTCTGTCCACATTAAACCTAATAATTACAAACAGTACATGCACTTTTGATAGCTGCCATCCATTCCAAATCAAAAGATCCCTCTAACACAGCCTTGCCACCCATGGAGCAATGAGATATCCCGTACTCAATGTGCCTGAAGGGTTCACAAAGGCCTTCACAGATGACATTACCCTCCTGACCTAGTCTGGAAACAGATTTCTCATGCTATATACCCACACACCACCAATCTTGCCTCCAACCCCAATAACCAGTCACAAAAGAGTGTTTTTCTTGTCACTCGATACTATCCCGGACTGGAACAACTAAATCACATTCTTCGTCAGGGCTTTGATTATCTTGTCATCATGCCCTGAAATGAGAGATATCCTACCTCAAGATCCTTTTGACCTCTCCTAAAGTGGTGTTATGTCGCCCAACGAACCTCCACAACATCCTAGTCCATCCATATGCCACTCCCAATCCCGTACCACAGGGATCATATTCCTGTGGAAGACCCTGATGCAAAACCTGCCCAATCCAACCACCCAACACTTCCTGTTCCAGTCATGTGATTTACCATATTTGCTGCAATCACTGCACAGCTTTTTATATTGGTATAATGGCGAACCAGCTATTAGGATGAATGGCTACTGTCAAACTGTGGACCACCACACTGTGGCATAGCATGCGGCTGAACACAACACTCTGGATTTCAATGGCTGCTTTAGTACCCAAGTCATCTGGATTCTCCCACCAGCTCTTCTGAAGATGGGAGTTGTTCCTACAACGCATTCTACAGTCCCTCATCATAAGATAACTTCCCATCCTTACAACCTACAGCTAGCATTATCCCCCCGCTCCTTTGCCACTCATTATCCTGTATCTCTCCAATTCATGTCTTCCCTTAGAATGCACCCTTAATTAATTACTTTTTATTTTTCCTTATTATTTTTATCATTTCAAATAACCCCCCCCCTCCCAGTCCTTCCTCACACTTCTCTACATTCTGTTTTTTCTTTCTTGCCCCTTCCCTTCACTGTATTCAATGCCGCATCTCTAATTCCTGCCTATCAGAGCCTTTACAATCCATCAAGCAGTGCCTAACTTACCATCCCGTCGCTTACCCGGCATACTTCCACCTCCACTCACTCACAGTCTAGATGCTTGAAGTGCTGTAGTGGGCAGACATGTTGGTTGTATAGGTACAGTTGTCTGAGTGATTGTGTGAATGGATGTGTTTCTTTTTCTGATGAAGACCATGGCCGAAAAGTGTAAGTTGTGTGAATATGATTGTCAATTTTTCTTATCTGTCAGTAGCGCAGTGGGCCTCTTAATGGCGAGTTGTTATCTATTTTCCATTATTGACACAAAAATCAACATTGATTACATTGGACACAATTGGAATATCCTTGTGCCTGAAAATCATTTATTATTCAGATTCAAGGAAGGATGGCAGTCGGTCACAAGAAATTTGTTTTATTGCATATCTACATAGAGTTTTAGTGCTACATAGACATTGTCATTGCCAAAACATTGTTTACATTCATGTACATTCAAACAGGTCTGCATTTAGAGCTCATGTGTATGTAAATGATTACTTTGTGTATTATAGGTATGTATCCTGTTCCACTTGAATATTCAAGAATATATGTAATATTTTAGCACTGATGGTATGTAATAGTCTTAACTCTTCAATTGCTGTCATTCTATAATTTAAAAATCAACAAAAGCAAAATTTGGCTGATAAAACTCTTAAATCACAACAAAACAGAATGGCTCACTTGTAGTTACCTATGAGAAGTGAAATTTTAAGTACTGTCATTAGAAACACATAAAAAAAGAAAGTACAAGTCCAGAAGGTTAATTGTTTCGTGGGATTGATTGAGAGATTTGAAATGAAGGTTAATGTTAGTGAATGGTGAGAGAGAGAGAGAGAGAGTAAAAGGCAACAGATCATTTGGAAGCACTGTGCAAGATGCAGTTCAGATGACATGAAGACAGTGTCAGACATAAATATGGGTTAACGAGGAATTGCCTGCAGTGCATAGAGGCACATGTTCGCAAAGCAGAAGATTGTGAAAGTTTTTATAAAATATTACAAATTTTCCTGAAAATGTGAACCTATTTATCTTTATTCAAAATAATTGACGAAATTGTGTTGGATCACTCATCTTGAAATTAACAACGGAAATTCAGTTTGAGTTATCGCAATGAAATTCAAATATCAATGATAATCTATTTTACATCATCTCAATATATATTGGTATCTTATATTATGTATTCTTCAACTAAGCAGCATATTGCTTGGAAGTCTTTGCTGATCACCCATTGCATTCAATCTTATGTTTGTATTTTGTGCTGCAGTTTTAGTTAGAATTCTATTAAAACAAAGAATTTTCATCACAAGGATTTTACATGTTTGACAAAACTAGAAAGGTATTTAGAGCTAAAACTGCCATGTATGAATTAAATGGCAGAGAAAGGACACAATTCAAAACAACAATGATAATGAGAAAATTAATGAACAAATACATACGAGGATTTTGTAATTCAAATTATTGTAGCAATTTTCCTGGAGTCACTAGAAATAGAAGTGGTTTTATGTAATTAAATGTTGCTAGGAGAGAATAGAATTTGTTCATGCTTGCCAAGACCCCATCATCCCACCCAAAAAATATTCTCACTGTAATAGCAAGAATAAGACTAAAACCTTGTGAAACAGAACAAAATCCGTCTTTCCTATACTGATATGTCATGCGGCAAGTATTTTAAATTGTGTAAATAGCGATCTACCCAACCTAAACAAACGGACTCAATGATGTACTATCACTATGTTGGAAATCAGAATTCCAACAAGGTTTTTCATAGTATCACTTGTATTTACACGGAAATTCGAATCGAACTGAAAATGCTTTGTATACACAATGTTTTAATTATTATCCTGATTCTAGCCGTGGCAAAATATAAATTGTTGTAAACTGAAATCAATGACTACGGTAAAATGGTAAAATCTGACAATCTGAAGATTGGTTTGAATACCACAGTGCTTTACTAGGCATGGTCCTGTTTGGAGGTGGTATACCGTTGCCTTCCTCCAGCCTTCAAACTGACTTACCTAGCCAGTTATAGGGGGACGTACAGTTTAACGTGGGTTCCGAACCACGGCGCTACTCGGTATTTTTCACATGAGCAGAACTGCCAGAGGTGAAAGAAGCTGAACCCCATCCCAAAACTCCAAAGTGACCTACAATCCCTGCTAAAATCTTATGGCCCTTCCCAAAACATCTCCCTCAAATCCATCTCACTCCAACAACACTCCACACCCTTAATTATGCATGCTCCCAAAATTTCAGAAACCTAACAATTCTGGATGCCCAATTAAGTCGAACTGATAATACCAACAGATATGTCCTTGTGTACACTATGTGCTTTGAAAAACCCAGTGGTATCGAACAATTAGTTTAGGAGTAACATTAACACAAGTCAACAGACTGACAAACCGCTAAGTGCCAAAACTAGGACAGCGTGCAGCGCGTCGTTACCAAGCACGAAGTCTCCTGGTGCGGCCGCTAGGGTAAGGTGTGTGGCCACATCACAGCAGTGCTGCCATAACAT
Organism: Locusta migratoria; assembly: GCA_026315105.1. NCBI lineage: Eukaryota > Metazoa > Arthropoda > Insecta > Orthoptera > Acrididae > Locusta > Locusta migratoria. The sequence continues at coordinate 249,105,037 of CM048746.1, read as the reverse complement.
GATGGGGGCAGACAAGGTGCAGCGCGGCACGGCAGCCCAGTCGCCACACCGCCATGTAGGCAAGCGGACGGTGCGGCTGTATCGGTTCGCCCACACAGGCTACAAAAATGGCGTATCGATTTAGTCCGAATTGTAAATCCCAAAGACCTTTTTCCAGGTCTATGCTGTAATGGAACTGAACAAGGACCTATGCTGCAACAGCAGCTGCAGTGAACAAAATAAGGACAAATTAGAAGAAATAGAGGCATTCTTGAAGGACCTTGCAGATGACCTCAAAGCAAAAAGAGGAAACTCTGGCGTACTCCAGCCAGTTAGGAAATACCTACTACAAAAAGCCATTCATGAAGCATGACTGGAAGGTCAAATTGTCGAACTACATAGAGAAAATACACGACTAGGACAGCAAATTGAGGTCGCAAACGTGCAACTGGCTAGGCACAACCTGGATGGTCATGAATCCCTCGATAATGCACAACTTGAAGGACAAGTTGATGTGCTCAAAGATGAGAATAATAAACTGAGCATTGAACTCGAGACAATATGTCTAGAGGTCTTTACACTCAAACAGAAAAATGCAGCATTGCAAAAACAAATTGAGAGGCTACAAACTGAAAATGACAATGCACACACCAACATATGCGGTGATGGCTGCTGTACCCAAAGACCCAAGGCAGGCAACATCTCTTGAAACTAGGCTGCATAAAGCTAAGGAAAAACAAACCAATGCCCTTTTCTTTAAAAGTATGGATACTAGGAGCACCACGGAAGTAAGAGAGAAGATAACAAAAACCCTAAAGCCGAAAGAAGACAAGGTTAAAATAAAAGCCAAGAGGAAAACACCACACACGTTCATCTTAGAAATGGCGACCAAGGCGGATGCAAACAAGGTTGCAGAACAGGCCGCCAATATGACAAACATTACATGTGAGGAAACAAAAATAAAAGGAGACCAATGGTGATCGTATACCAGCTGCCGGCCGCAATCTCTGACGATGACTTTATGGAACAATTGTACAGGATCAACTTAAGTGACAACAAGTCCAAAGAAGACTTCAAAAAGGAAGCAGCACTTCCTTCAAAACCGGATGAAGGACCTCCAACAAGGCCAACAATGTTCTTGAGGTTAGCCCCAGTGTGTGGTGCCAACTATTGGAAAACGAACAAGTATATATTGACTTTGAGTCGTTACGGGTTCGTGACTTTGCTAGGGTGTGTAGCTGTTACACCTGCCATGACCGAGGCCACTCCACCAAACAATGTAAACTGTGCAAACCAGTATACTATCACTGTGCCAAGCCAGGAGATGTAAGGACTGACTGCAAGGAGGAGGATGAATTTGGCTGCATCCCATGCAAATACCGGAAGCGCACTTGCAGCAAAGCTGGTGGTCCAGAATGTGTGACCCATAAGCAACTGCTGGAGAAACTAATTGCAAACACAGACTATGGCCTGTAACTACAGACCAGTGTATAGTACGGACCCAACCCTTTCCCATGCAACTCGAAGAAGATACAAATCTCCATTGACAAGGTCATGCTCATGGAGACGAGCCATCGCCTGGAGAAGACAAATGAGTTTCCTCTCCAACAACGGAGATGAAGATGACACACTACCGTCCCTGGTGGCAGCTGACATCGCGCAGCAGCAGTACCTGGGTGCCACTGAATACATAGACGAGCTATGCTACAGTGGAGCCATGAAGCCAGACGCAGCCAGGCCCCTCAAGAGGTGCCTTCTGGACAGGACTGTACAGCAAATTAGCATACTAAGAAGAGTTGAAGAACTAGAACAAGAAATACTCATAATGGAAAACACATCAAACACAAAAAATGAGGTCCAGTTACTGATCGAACAGGTTGAGGAAATAGAAAAAGAAATAGACAAATTCGAAACACGACAAATCAAACAGACACGCTCCAACATCACAACAGAAACTGAGAACAACACAAATGACAACCGATATGTAAATACATCAAGGAAACAAGTAATGTAGAACAGTGACAAATGTAAACACATAATCAGACCTGACGACTTCATGACAGGGAGGTGTCATCAACCTATACACTACACACAAGAACACAATACAGGAACAAACAGACAACACAAACACCCTCCTGGAGATGTCATCGATGAAATCACCCACTGACTCAAACAAAACAGACAAAGATGAAGACAAATACATCAACGACATAGACAAGACAGACAATAAAACTAAACACAGGGCAGAAACTGCACTTGACTATCAAACTTACCTTAGGGGAAAAAAAGGAAGGTAAACAAATACACACACACTCAGACATATCGAAACGCAAACACACCTAGACAGACAATGTCTGTTTCGATATGTCTGAGTGTGTGTGTATTTGTTTACCTTCCTTTTTTTCCCCTAAGGTAAGTCCTTCCACTCCTGGGATTGGAATGACTCCTTTTCCACTTCCTTAAAACCCATATCCTTCCCTTTTCCTCCCCTTTTTTCCTCTTTTACCTGAAGAAGCTGCCAGTGGTGGCGAAAGCTTGTATGTGTGTTTGTGTGTGATTTTATTTGTTTCTCTCGACGAACCGGTCCTTTTGGTAAGTCATCTCTTTTCTATTTATATATATACGTAAAAAATAGAAGAAGTACACTTACCAGGCGAAAGGGCACAGGCAGTAACAGCAACAAATAAACACACACACACACAAAAATGCTAGCTTTCGCAGCCTAGCTGCTTCATCAGGCAGGAGGGAAGGAGAGGGAAAAGGAAATGATGAGGGTTTTAAGGAAGGGGGTAAGGAGCCATTCCAATCCCGGGACAGGAAAGACTTACCTTGGGGGAAAAAATGGAAGGTAAATAAATGCACATACACCCACACATTTACACAGACACAAGTACACTTAGGCAGACATACTGTAGAACTGAGTTCTACAGTATGTATTTACCTTCCATTTTTTCCCCCAAGGTAAGTCTTTCCTGTCACGGGATTGGAATGGCTCCTTACCCCCTTCCTTAAAACCCTCATCATTTCCTTTTCCCTCTCCTTCCCTTCTGCCTGATGAACCAGCTAGGCTGCGAAAGCTAGCATTTTTGTGTGTGTGTGTGTCTGTGTGTTTATTTGTTGCTATTACTGCCTGTGTGTGTGTGTGTGTATATATATATATATATATATATATATATATATATATATATATATATATATATATATATATATATATATATATCAAACGGAACAAAGCACCCAAATCAACAATTGTGTATGAAGAGTAAATAAATTCTGTTACCTCTCAGTTGTAGAATTAAATGTAAGATTGTAAATGTTGATTAAAATTCGCTATGTTAAAGATATTACAGAAACCCAAAATGTTAAATGTAAGATTGTAAACATTAATTATTGTGAATGTTAAGTAAAATTCGCTATGTTAAAGATATTATAGAAGCCAAAAAGGTATGTAATACAAAAGTAGAATATAAACATAATAGATTACCCTCAGCGACCCACCTGGTTGGTGGCAGCGCAGCCTACCCCCTCTCTACATCCCTCCAACTTTCCTATCTTTCTTTTTGCAACCTTCTTAAATACCAGATTCCTTAGTTTCAATTTCAATTATTTTAGTTATATCCATTTTCTCCAATCCCCTCCCCCCTTTTTAAGCATAATATAGTGTAACTCAAAAATTTAGGTAAAATCGACCATGTAAAAATTTAAATATGTAAGAAAATGGTTAACTAAACTACCCAATCATCATAAAAATAATTGTTAAACTCAACTGTATATGTAAATTGACCAGCTGTATACCCAAAGGCAGCTGGACCGAATCAAGGAAATAAAAAAATCCAATAAAGGCAAAGCAAGCTGTGAAAGCAGTCGTGTTATCTAAAAACTTATCTGCAACCACTGTGCAGTTTCTATGTGGGCATGACCCAGCTGTCTATCCAAATGACTGGCCATCGTCAAACTGTGGTCAAGGTGGGAACACTTCCTACAATATATCTTATGCTCCCGCAATCCCCCAGGCCTAATCCTTCGTTAGTTTCTGCCTCTACCATCCTTTCCTTTCCCTGCCCACACTCTATCCTTACATTTGTCTCCCATACCGCCACACATTTCAGTCCTTTCTCTTCCTTCCGCACTGTCCATCAGACAGCACTGGTGTATTCCCCCACACCTGCTGTGCATACCCCCCTCCCCTCCTGCTTTCATCTCCTTGCCACTTTCTCACCCCCACCACTGTCGCTCTCGCCTAGGCCATCCTGGGTACTGCAGATTGGCCACAGCAGCCGGAAATGGTGGTTGTGTCTGTGTGAGTGTGTGTCTCCCTCTAACTGACAAAAGGCCTTAACGGCTGAAAATTCTAATGTATTATATTATTTGTGCCTTTCTGCGGCTCATCAGATGTTTTTGTGGTGAGCAAGCAATTTAATCTTCTCAAAAATATAGGTATAAAATGATAAAATATTTATATAATTATTGATGCAATTTATTTGTGGTGTATGTATGGCTAATTTTTGCATTGGCATTTGATTTGGTATGCCATCATTATTGGGACTGCCATATATTTATGTTATTTTGTCCCCTCCCAAAACAGCCTAATATCTAGACTTGTCCTGATGAACTCTCAGTTTAGTCCCCTCAAAATTCCAACAACTTGTCCTGTTGGTTCATGTTCTTTGTTCAATTAAATACTTCTTGTGTTTTGATAATTAGTTTATACTCAAAAGTTGCATTTGCATGTCCACAACAAAAAACACTAAAAAAAGAAATGTTTTTGAGAAAAGCAAAGGTAAATGAGAACCACCAGAGATTACATATTAGCTTGGGGAGAGTGAGGTGGTAAACACTATCTTTGTTTCTTGCTATACCATGTGTTCATTAATTCATGTGTTTATATCTGCATTACTAAGTGTCACCATGTTTAGCCCAATTTGTATAGGTGTGAAGGGATAACCTCATGTTGATGACACCCTTTAGGTAAAGACAAAATTTTGTATCACACTATTAGGCACCTGTATGTGTCTCGAATTTTCATTTCGGAAAGCTGGTCACCCTATGTTATACTGCAAGTGCTGCTCTTGCATAACTTCCTCTTTGGAGTGAATGTCTGTATTTCACAGAGTGTCACATCCATAAATATAAATGATAGGTAGGCCTCAGTTTGTTATGTAACAAAGTAACATGCAGCTTCAGCTTTATGTAAGTTTTTACATTAATTAACTATCTCATAAATAATGAAAACATGCTCCAAAATGTATAGAAAAACTTATCTCACTGCGATAAACAATCTGTAAAAATATCTGAAAACTGTTGGCATTGATTTTCATCAGTTGGTTAAAAAAAAAAAAAAAAAAAAAAAAAAAAAAAAAAAAAAAAAAAAAAAAAAAATATATATATATATATTTACTAAAATGTAATTCATAATGTAGAATTTCTGCATTTCCCAAGTTCCAGACAAAAATGTTTCATTCACTAGAATATTCATTGTGGAAATTCATATGATGTCTAGAACATTCTTTTGAAACAGATACATAAACATTGCTAGAGTGAAAATTGTGGAGAGTTTTATTGTATACTTTGACCAAAGATCTGTGCCACTTTGTCAAAATAAATCAGGTACAAAAGGTCAAAACTTGATTGTAACTGGACCAACATTTTACCTACAACAAAGGTTATGACTTGATATCACAACTCTTGTTCACATTTGATGTTGGGGGAATACCGATCAGCACTTGGTACATTCTGAATGTTGTGAGACAGGTAGGTGATGTGTTGTCGAACAGGACAATTTTCGGCCACATACTGCATGTGAAATTCATTGCACTTTGCAACACATACAGCAACCTATCCTAGCCAACACAATTTCTGGTCTTGTCTCCAATTGATCATGTGTGGGATAAGATGGGACGAGAACTGATGCATGCAATTTGTAAATCCACAACTCTTGTAGAACTATGTGAACAAGTCATGCAGGCATGGAGTAAAGCATGGATCGACACCTAGCACCTCAGTACCACTTCAGCTATTGAGCTGTAAATGTAATCATGTTTTGTATTCCATATGCATTGTTTCAATAATACATCATGAGTGAAATAGAAAACTCTAAGAGGGTTTATTAATTTTTATTTCCAGCAGTGTATAAATAACTTACTTCTCTTGCAGAACTACCTTTCAAGCCCCCTTTTTTTTCTTTTTAAAGTAGGAGTAGTAAGCCTTTGATGATTATCATCAAAATTATCTTTGATGTTATTGTGCACTGTAGATGTGTATGGGTGCTTCATCTTTCTGAAAAGAATTTGTTTGCTTTGGTGAATCTTGAAACAGAACCAAATTTGTTGGTCAGTAATCCATTTTTTTTAATTTTTTTTATTTTGCATTTAGATGACTTGCAGTTAAAATTGTTTATACAAGGATTATCCACTGCACCCTCTCCGGGGGACACCACCTTGACGAAGCACTGTCCGTGCGGGTGGAGAGGCTTGCGCTTCCGTAGGAAGCTGAGGGCTATACCGAAGGTAGACAACCTACTGCCGGAAAGGCCTCAGCTGATGGATCAGACTAAGAGTGTCCCACAACGTCCCATCTTCCTTATCCTCTCCCAGTCCTTTCTCATTTCCTTTCCAAACCCAAGGTGTGATGCGATCCGTGCCGAGGGGAGCGTGGCACATGGGTGGATGTGTCTCGAATGGAGCCTCAGGGATACCGGGTGACCTCCCTGAGAAAGTAGCCTTGCACCGCGCGGGGTTATCGTGGTGTGGACCATATAAATCCCCAAATCTCGTGGGACTAAGTTGAACACAGAGAAAGAAAGTATTTTAAAAGAATCCGAGGGGCAATATGAGACCTCAGATACTCAGACATCGGGATCAGACCGATGGAACACACTCCTACTTCTGAATCAGGGTCTAGACCTGAGCAAGAAGTGGGAACTGCAACAGAGGAGTTGGACCAGATTAGGATTAAGGCCTTTTCTGGGGCTCAGAGGAGGAAACTTCTCAAGGAACAGAAGCAAAAGGAAGGAAAAGAGTGCCTTCATAAGCATAAGTGGAGGGAATCAAAAGGGCTTGAGCCCAAGACCCCCGAAAAGAAACTTCCTCAGGTCGAAGGGGATACACAGACCCCCTCGACCTCAAAGACAGGTGGCAAGAGGGTTAGGGAGGAATCTAAGACTCCCTCCTCTCTGGATAAGCGTGATCCTGAGGCAGGATATAGGGAAACAGGCCTATAGTACTGCAGTCTCGGTCTTTAGAATGGCGGTTGTCCAAGAAGGATTCCCACTGGTGAGCATCACCTTGCAGCAGGAGGAGCTCGTGCAGATGGCCCTCTTTGAAGAGATTGGGGGGGACGCTGGTCCAGGACCCAAATTCAGGAGGGTCTATCTAGATTGCGGTGCCCTCATTTTTGTCTGCGAGGGGAAGCACTCAGCAGAATGGCTTAAGGACAAGGTGCCCATGATATCCCCATGGGAGGATGCAAAGATGCTGGTCAAGACAGCAGCCGAACTCCTGAAGACCGCAAAGGTATCAATACGGGTACCAAAGATCCTTAAGGATGTCTCTCCAAAGACTCTGTTCAAGAAAATAAGGGTCCAGAACCCAAAACTCTTGACAGAGGATTGGAGGGTAACTAACCAAAAGGTTGTTCCGGAAGGACGAACCCTGGTGGTGGAGGTCGGAGAGAAGTCCCTGAAGGCAATGCGAGAGCAAGGCCTGAAACTGTTTTTAGGGATCTCGCAGGTCGCCGTCAGCATAATCAAAGACATTAAAGGCAATAATGGCAGCAAAATGGGGACTGCAAGTGCTGCAGATAAACCTGCATCACAGTAAAGGGGCCACTGCTGCCCTGAGCCTTCGTCTGGGGAGACAGGAGGTGAACGTGGCCCTGATACAAGAACCCTATTTATACAAAGGGGGTGTATCGGGCCTCGGTGGTACTGGAGGTAAGCTGATTTATGCTAGAAATCTAAAAAACTCCAGAACATGCATTTATGTTAGAAATGGAATCCCTTTCATACCAATGATGGATTTTTGTTCCAGGGACCTGGTGACCATCAGGATGCAACAGCGTGAGGAAGGTATCACGAAGGAAATTGTTTTGGCTTCAGCATACCTTCCTTACGAAGACAGCTCTCCTCCTCCTTTGGAAGTGAGGAGACTGATGGAAGCCTGCCATCAGCAAGGTGACAAACTGTTGGTGGGATGTGATGCCAATGCCCACAATCTATCGTGGGGCAGCAAGGACACCAACAGTAGAGGTGAGCACCTTCTTGAATTTCTCCTATCTAACAACTTGGAGATCCTGAATAGGGGTGATGAACCTACATTCAGGAATAGTAGAAGGGAAGAAGTAATTGACATAACTTTTGGTTCCATGATGATGGGAAGTTACGTCAAACAGTGGAATGTGGTTCTGGATCCATCCTCATCAGATCACATGTATATTAAATTCAAGGTTGAAATGGGAACCAGACAGACCATGGCCTATAGGAATCCCAGGAAAACGGACTGGGAGACATATAGGAGAGACCTTGACTTCAGCCTATTGGAAATTAAAACTTCGATAAGGAATCCAGCAGAGTTTGAGGAAGTAGCAGAGGCCATAACCTCTGCTATAGTGACCTCATACAAGGACAACTGCTCAATCACCAAGAAGTGCACAAATAGAAGTGTGCCTTGGTGGAATAATACCTGGAAATGCAAAGGAAACAGGTACAAAGACTGTTTAACCTTGCGAGGCGCATAGGACAATGGGCAAAGTATCGTGAGGTCCTTGTCAATTACAACCTTGCCATCAGACGGGCAAAGGTGGCATCCTGGAAGGTATTCTGTGAGGAAGTGGAGGGCACGGCTGCTCAAGCGAGACTTCATAAAATCCTCACGGGTACCAACTATTCCAGGAGGAACATTGAGGAAGGAGCGTATACAAAGACAGCAAATGAAACGCTGGAACTGCTCCTAAAGACTCACTTTCCTCAATATACTCTGGTGAATATCTCAGACCAAAATGCCATTCCTGAGAGACAATGGTTCTCAGGTATTTGCAAAGAAAACTGGGATTTGGCCAAGGAGTGTGTCGATTTCAGTAAGGTCCAATGGGCGGTGGGAACATTTCAACCGTTCCAGTCACTTGGCCCCGATGGAATCTTTCCAGCTCTCCTGCAACAAGTGGGAGAAAATCTTATTAGATTCCTATGCAGGTTATTCAGCGTTAGCCTAGCAGCAGGAATCATTCCCAATGCCTGGAGGGCAGTGAAGGTTGTCTTCATTCCAAAACCAGGGAGAATTGATCATACCAAGGCCAAGGATATGAGACTAATCAGCCTGTCCTCCTTCATTCTTAAGACATTGGAAAAGCTGGTTAATGTGCATGTTGGATAAAGGAGGTTAAGTAGGGCTCCTCTAGATTCAAACCAACATGCATATCAGCCAGGTAAATCATGTGAGACAGCTCTCCACAAGTCGTTGCGAAGGTGGAGAAGGCACTACACTTTCAGGAAGTAGCCCTCTGTATCTTCCCGGACATCGAGGGGGCTTTTAGCAACATGAATTTCGATTCAATGGTTAGGGCAGCAGAGGTGCATGACCTGGACTAGGGCCATGCTCAGTGGAAGAAAGGTAGAAGCTACCATGATGAATGAAAAAATGCTAATCAACACCACTAGTGGTTGCCCGCAAGGAGGAGTTCTTTCTCCTTTATTGTGGAATCTAGTGGTGAATGATCTCATTGGAGAATTCAACTCTAGGCAGTACTTTTGCCAAGGATATGCAGATGATCTTGTCATAGTAATACTTGGCAAATTTGCTGACACAGTAAAGAATATGGCACAAGGTGCGTTGGACATTGTGCAAGACTGGTGCAGAAAACAGGATCTGGGGGTTAGTCCTAAGAAGACTGTTGTTGTACCATTCACAAAGAAGCACATCCAACATTCAGGTTGGAATCTAAAGCTTTTCAATGAAGCACTACCTGTGAAGGGGACAGTGAACTATCTAGGGGTTACCCTAGATGAGAAACTGACATGGACCCCTCACATCAGGAACATTTGCTCCGAGGCAAAAGGTACTCTAGTAAGAACCAGGAGAGCTTGTGGCAAAAATTGGGGCCTGAGCCCCAAGGATATGCACTGGATATACACCACAGGGATTAGACCCAGGATCACCTATGGGGCGGTCATGTGGTGGAAGAAGGTAGAACAGCAGGTTGCTGCTAAGGAGCTTGGTAAGGTGCAGAGATTAGCTTGCTTAGCCATAACAGGTGGAATTAGCAGCACACCAACTGCTGGAATGGAAACCATGCTGGATATGCCCCCATTACACCTTTGGGTCAAGATGGAGGCAGCGGCTGTTGCATACAGACTCATATCTGGCAACAAGTGGAACTCTTTGGGATATCCAGAATCACACACTAAAATAGTGAGTGAGGTAAATATAGGAAAGGTTGGGGAAATGCCAGCCGACTATATTATAACCCCATACTGCTTCAACAAGCCTTTCAATATAACAACTGGAAGTAGGGTGCAGTGGGAGAAAATAGTTCGACACCGTATGGGAGATATTGTCTGGTTCACTGACGGGTCAAAATCAGACCAAGGCATTGGGGGCGGGGTATACTGTGCAACCAAGACTGGAGGGCGTCATCTCTCTAGGGAAACTGGCCTCAGTATTCCAGGCCGAAATCACTGCCATCAAGGCGTGTGTGGAAAAGAATTTGCGTAGGTGCTACAAACACCGTAGCATCTATATCTATTCAGACAGCCAGGCAGCCCTGAGATCACTGGCAGCTCCTGCAACAAGGTCTAAAATTGTTGCAGAATGTCACAAGGTTCTGGTGGAGCTAGGGGAAAGCAATAGAGTACACCTATTGTGGGTCCCTGGCCATTTGGGGATCAATGGCAATGAACATGCCGGCAGATTAGCCAGGATGGGGGCAGAGATTCCATTTATTGGACCAGAACCTGTTCTGACAATCACCAAGGCAATGAGCAAATTGGAGCTATGTAACTGGCTCAGAAGACAGCACGTAGAATATTGGACCAAAGTCTATCAACAAAAACATGACAAGGTAATTATGCCAAAGCCACGTTTTAAAAGAAGCTCTGCAATCCTGGGCCTGAACAGGAGAGAGATTAGACTCATAGTTGGATTGCTGACAGGCCATGGGAATTTCAAAAAACACCTACATACAATGGGAATAACAGAAGAGGACCCTAAATGTAGGATCTGTGGTGATGCTGATGAAACTGCATCACATCTAATCTTTGAATGCATTGCATTGGAGAGTAAAAGGCACATAACATTTGGGACAACCAGACCCAAAGAAATTGTGTCTAATAAAGAACAGGTAAAGGGACTCCTTGCATTGTTCAAGGGCATTGGTTGGCTTTACTAGATATACAGGGAGCGATACCGCACAGTAAATTTAGTTTTGGTGCGGGCAGTGGCAGGTTGGACCAAGACTGTTTTGGCTTCCCTGCGAAATCAAATCAAATACACTGCACCTGAATCTTCATCAGTAATATCTGTAGCATTCAGAGAAGTCAGGGTAACATCTACACTAGAGAGGGGTCATTCGCAACAGTTCACAAAATGAACTGGATAAATTAGAAACTACAAATGAGAAAAAGCAGCTCACTGTTTACTTAGGTGCTTCCAGTCATCTCATTTGGTGGTCCCCGTCTGTAACATCAGAATGATGCGGCAATTTCCAGTTCCAGAAACTGCCGCATGGCTGTAACAGTTGCAGGCAGGCTGGGCGGCTTTTGTTTCAATTCCAGCTCACTGCTCCGTATCAGGCAGTCATCCATTTTATTCTCTTTGAAGTTTAAACTACTGGTTCTTCATGTATTTGGTGTATTTATCACCAGTAATTTACGTCTTACAGGTATTTTACAATTTTCTAACTTGCACAAAAATTGCATTCTGTGTAATACATCCTTTTTACACACATCATAAAGGCAAACTGCTTATTTCTTTGTAATTTTTATCAATGGCAGAAGACATAATTCTCATGAGTTGTTTTTTAATCATTATTTGTACATTTTTAGATTTGATTTACATAATTTAATATTTAGTTTTTAATTGACCTTTTAATCATTTCCTTAAAATGTAGTGTGTTAAAATAAATAGATTTTTCCCTAGATGATATGTTGCACTTACAGGGCTGCAATTTCTAGGTTTCTTTGTACTCCCTACTTGTTCGGGGTTGTTTTGAGGGGGAGGGAGAGATGTTGTGCTTGATATTGATTGAGTAGGAAAAGGAATTTTTATTTCAAAAGCTGTAGACTGCAATAATATTGTATTTAGTTTTTATCTCAGAAATTATTGTTCAGTTTTTATAAACAATCTTTCAGTCTCTAACTATTTCAATTATCTGTTATTGGATAAGAAATGAATGGCAAACAAATAGAAAGGAATGGTTCCCAAATACGAACAATCATCAGTTAATTAGTTCACAAAAATGAATTAGTTTGCCCCACTTTAATCTACACTAATGTTTGGCAAATCATTGTTGCTGCACATAATTTAATATGGTTCATTTAGTGTAATCTTTTTCCTGTAAATAAATAGGAAAGGTGTCAAATAATCATATGATCAATGTGGAAGGATGTTGAGAAATAAATACTGCCTATGAATTTTTTTGTAAGTAAAATTTTTAAATCTGTATACAAAATTAAACATTTAAGATGTTATTAACATAAAAATAATAAACATTTACTCATCCATACAAAACAATGTTGTTTAGTTCATCCGTTGCTGCAGAAGAGTGACTTTGGAAGCACAATACATATGACTGTGGCACAAGTGTGATTTTTTAGCTGAGCTGTGTCAACACTACATTTTATTGTTTTGTATAAATTCTTGTACATACAATCCTTTTGGAAAGATCTTAGGATTGACTGGATTACTTTGTCCACTTTCATGACAATCTTGCACTCAGTTTTTGACACTAATCTTTTGAGCTTATCTACATAAGTACAATGGGGTCTTGTTATGTTGGTGTCAGATTACAAGACTTGTATTTTAGCACATGACACTCGTTTAACTTCTTCAAATCTGTCTCTCCCATTCTCCGCTCCAATTTCAGACAACCAATTTGTTCTGTTATATTTGCTCTAATATTTCTTTCTTTATCAGCTTCAACTATCTAACCTCTGCCTCCATATTAGTGACAGTACTATTTGTGTGTACACTACACGAAATGCAGATCACTCTGGCTTTTCTCTAATTCTTTAACGTAACAGTGTGTTTGTGTGTGTGTGTCTGAAAACTTTTGAAATTTATTTACTTCAATTCATTGGACATGTAGAAGTGGTGTGGTGCGGTGTTTGTACAGTGCTGTGCATTGTAATGTTCCTTATTTCTGAAATAAATAAATAATCCCACAATTACAATGCAATAAATCAGTTATATGTTACTTTGATGGTTCTTTTACTTGTGGTTAAGCCTGCCATGTGCACAGGATGGCTATACATTCCTCATTGTCTATTACTACTCCTTTGTTACAATTTGAAGTACTGACACTTTAAATGACCATGGAGACTTTCTTCTCAATTCTGTGCAGTGGAACGTGATAAATATATAAGGATATGACAAGTGGGAATAGCAAGAGCCGCCCCATCCACCCACCAAGCACTTCTTATTTCAGTCCTCTCAGTAGCCTATCCTATCCAATCAGAGACCAGGCCAACTATGAAAGGATCATTTACAAGCTCTGCTGCATTCATTACACAGCTTTCTTCTTATACTGGTATTGATATGTCCGCACACTGTGTAATTAAAAACAGCGCTGACACTACTGCTACAGGCCGCCGCCTGGTGCACCATGGGCACTGCACAAAGCGCGCTCTATATGAGAAGGTGCGCACACATGGCACAATGCATTGGCAGTTTGATGTGTGACTTGAACCGATCGT